>CM073773.1:30459107-30669107 GCA_037158775.1 Hetaerina titia
TGACAAAAGTGTCGCTAGCAAATCTCCTGGAGTCTTCAAGATGCTGAACGACAGTCATTTGTTGTTGGAATCAAGACCTTAAAGTTGTTTTCTCATAAGTTGTAGCTCAGGTTGCTGTGTATTTTCTTTGTAAAAACGCAAACAACGATCGGTGAACATACAAAGATTTTTGTTGGCGAAATCGGACCCTAATATGTTGTTTCACGCTGTCTACTGCCAGGGTGAAACGCACTCTCCACTGTTTTGCATGTGCGTATTTTAGGAGTTATGACTGTACGCATGTTTGGTTAGTCTCTTTTATTAAGCGATGCTTCCATTTATTCCACACGGGGAGGTTAATCGATACAGAAGAGAGTCGTGCGTAGATAAACAAAAAGCACTCTAAATCCACGCCCATGAATTTTTTTGGAAATGAAACAAGACTTTAATGAATGTAATTGGTCTAACTTGGACCTACGTAAAGCGGGGAAGGAAACTTGGAGAAAACAGTGTCACCGGGATATTTTCTGTAGAGAGTGGCGAGCACGCAGACGGTGTTCTATCAAAGAAATCAAAGAGTCTACAGCCGACACAGAGGTTCTATTCTTTCTGATTCACTGTGCCAGGTTTACCTCTCAATTCAATTATTCTCCATTTAAAACAGTCTTCCTTTTTGGAAACTGTTTTACAAAGAGCCGTTGCACCTGGCGGTTGAGCAAGTAAACTCTTACTATGGTAAATTCATCTCCCATTCCCCGGAACACTCTTTCCACGTTCCCATGTTATTTCAGTAAGCTTGGAGGAAGGAAAAAATAATGTCGCGAGTTTGTGTCTTCTATCTAAATGAATTTTCATAAATTTCGATCCTGTAAAACATTACCTTAATGATAAATATTTATGATCGGGCAACACATTAAGCAAGTTGAAAGATTAAAACAACACAATATTTTCGCAGTAGATAATCGCAAATCATTGCTATTTTATGATTTTATTTACAACAATATAAGTATATAAAAACACGACAAGTTCTACACTTAAATTTTATTATTTATTCAAACAATATCTTTTACCCGAGAAATATTTCGTCAGTTTATCCATTTTATAAATGTGTAAATTGTAATGGCGGCTGTTTTCTTTTAATAATGTGATGAAATCCCCTTCAGACTACATAGCGTGCATATGCGTTACATATGATTATGTTACGTTAAGTTATAATTTCAAATACCATAAACCCACCAGTAGATTGTATTTTATTGGTTAATTGATTATATTGTCTCCAAATTTCGGCTGAAAAGGTTGTAAACATTGAATGTATTCAGCTGTTCGGTAAGAGCTTGTCACGGGCAAGCGGGTGTTATTATTTGTCAAACTCTGAACAAATATCCGTTTCGTAAAAATTCCTTATGTAACTTTCCGTAAAATGTTCTAAAGCGTTTCACTTTAGCTACTAAAAAGATAGGATAATTTTTCAGGATGGCTGACGAACAATTTAAGGTAGAGGGTTAAACCAATTCAAGTTCAGAGCCGTGAGAGAGTTTGGCAGCGTTAAGCGGGAGGCATTTGATGAAGAAAGGAAACATTTGGAGAAGAGATCGCCTTCAAACATTTCGAGTGTGCTCAATTAATATTAGCGTAGTGCGTTGGGAGTTCACCGAAGGGTTCGGGTTCAAACCAAAGTGATGCCCCTTGGCACCCCAAGGTTCTCTAATGCAGCGTGACTTTCCACGTGATTCACCAGATCACCTGGCACCCCACACATCTTTCTGGATAACCGCGGGCGGCATGAGCGAAGGATGTCGACGCCATAATTGCCATGTCAATGCGTAAATTTCAAACACCAAGATGACGCGGTCAGTTATCGACACATCAAAAACTAATGTTTCATGATAAAATGTAAGATCTCAGAACAAACTATTGGTATTCTTTTACTAAGTAAGTTACTAAGCAGAACAAACTATTCCTACTTTGGTCCTTTGCTCATCCTTGATCCATATCAAAGGATATTAAAATTCCAATCCGTAATATACATATATATATATATTTTTTTCAAACTGAACAATTAATATATAGTTATACAAAAGCCGTGCAAAATATGAAAATATATAGATTTATTTATTTTAAATAATTTATAGATTTATTTTAAATAATATAATTTAATTCCTAGTAAGCCATAAAGCTCGTTGAGAGGTGCTTACACGTATATAGTCGTGCCTGTTTTGCCTGTTATACCCTATCTCTAAGGATTGCAGGTATTTATGCAGTCCTGGTCATACATCTTTTATGTTAATTAATTGTGTTTTACAGACTTTTTTGCTGAATTTTTTCAGGATGTCAAGGCATATTTAAAAAACATTATTAAAACATTTTGGTATATCAACACTTAGACAGTATCAAGTCAAGCAGAATACACAGGACGGATACTGAAGAAGAAAGTAATTCGGGGAAAAAGAGAGAGTTCATGTAATACTTTAGAAGATAATGGTCGCGAGGGACCGTCTAAAAGGAATTATCGTCCAAAGAAATAACCAGAATACTAGCTAATGGAAGGCTAATGATACTTGCATTTCATCTACTCCTTAATAAGGATGATCTACATGTCAAAATATTTTTGGCACTTCCAATAATTACAATAAGTTGAAATTAAAAATAGCTAATTTATGTGCAGTCATAAAACACCCCTAATTTTGGGTACCTTAGAAAATGCCATTTTTTAAAAGGTAAGTTTAATTTTAATTCACTAGAAGCCTAAGAGACAATTAGTGCATAGTAATATTTGTTATAGATTATCCAACTTCCACCTCCAGTACCTCTACATTCCCATTCATTCAATGTTATGGTTTGGAGTACGTTGACTTTCATCAATACAAACGGGTACACGCCATTTCGAGAGAGAGGTAGAGAGTTGTGTGTGCGTTTCCGATGTTGGTGGCACTGCGCGGCTGGGGAGGAGTCCCGTCGGGAGTCCCCCCATGTCCCCCCTCCTCCCCGGTGGCGCCTTGGAAGGAGCCCGGGGGCGGGGGGAGGGGTGGGTGGCGAATGGCACTGCCCCACTCTCTCCCGGGGCGGGTCTCACCTTTCGGCCGGGGGTGAGACACCCTAACAAGGCCCCCAGGGGAAGTGGGGTGGGGAGAAGAGGGTGGTAGTGGGAGTGGCCAATCACCGCCTCCCTTTGGGGGAAGGAAGTGATTTGGGGGCGGAGGGCGAAGCGTCGTGATCATAATAATATAATACAAATCCACGGCGCGCAACTCGATACCACGGATGGGGGTGGGTAGGACTTCGGACCTCCCTCGCAGGGGGTGAACACCCCCCCCCCCCGCCCATCTCCCCTGGGGCTCCCGTCCCCCTTTAACTCTCCCTCTCACCCGTCTCCCGACAATCCAACGTCCGTTGACTATTTCCATCACGGGAAACTTTAAAGAAACAAGATGTTGTGACGAAATACCGGGCATACAATGTCACAGGCATTCGTAGTCGTACGCGATTAGCAACAGTCCTCGAGGTTAAAGCCAAATTTAAACACAAGATGTGTTTTACCTTATGCCATTTTAATTTAAGTCATGATATCTTGTTCATTTAAAGCTCCCAAAATCTCGGAGTACATGAGAACGCCTGGGTAGCTTAACTGGCTAGAGCACTCGGCCGAACATCCATGGATTCAAGTTCGAATCCCGGGCAAGAGGAATGACTTTTACACTCTGAAAGTTTTGCATTGTAAAAGCTTTACATTTTCATTAGCGAATTCAATAAAAACTTTGAACGCCAGATGACGAGAATATATATATAACCGAGTGGTAAGATAGAAAGAGGAGGTGGAAATGGATACAAAATAACTTTTGCCCAAAGTAGGGAAAGAGGTTTCCACGAAGGGGAAGGAACCGATGACAGAAACATTATACGTAAAAATAGATTGATAAATATTATCTCTTAAAAGGAGCGAAATTGAGAGCTATTGTTGGGACATTCCACTTAAACATTAGTATAGTTGCAAAGAAAAAGTTAGGTAAATTATTTAAATGTATTTTGTTTCTGTATGGTTCATTCTACCTGTTTATTGAGGCAAGATTGTAAGTGCAGAGTGGAGGCTTTCGTGATAGGAGTGAAGAGAAGAGCGAGAAAATGTAGAATTAGAGAGAGTGACAGAAAGAAAATCAAGCAAAGAAGAGCTAAAAATATGACACAGGAAAAGTCTAAAAGGCGAGGGGTTGTTCGGAAAATTTCAAAGAGAGCAGGACAAGCGAATTCGGGAGATTTTGATTCCGAAGTGATGAATTCTTCATGACTGACGAAGGAGATAATTTTGGTGAGAAAATGTCGAGGGAGGGAAAGTATTTGCATTTTTACCTGCATACATGCAGTAAAGTCCAAAGTACATGCTGCTCCAAAAACGTTTCCTACGTTTTAATACGGATTTAAGGTGTCGCAATAGGTGGTGACTCAGGCCCGTACCGAGAGCCACCTATCCAAGGTTAACTAAGTTAAGGTTAAGGTTATCTAAACTTAGTAGCTTGTTCAAAATATTAGAGCAACTAGCCTGGGATCCACTCAAGAAGCGAAGGTTAAATTACAGATTAATTCTCTTGCGTGAATTTGGAAGGAGGTCTTTTTAATAGTGATGTTGAAAATGCTTTATTATTCACATCGTACTACTCAGGAGAGATCATGTCAATAAAATTAGAGAGATTAAATGTAGAACGAAAACATTTAAGATGTCATTGTTTCCACGGAAGATGAGGGATCAGAATAATATTGTCCGACCGCGGTAGGGTCATATTCGGGTCAAAATTAGTCTGGTGTCTCTTCACCCCCTGCCAGTCTGGTGGCTTGCGGGGTACTAAAATAAAACAAGGTTGCTTTCGCACACGTTAGCCGTGATCGCGCCTACTTCGTAACGAGAGTGGTAAAAAATCCGAAGACTTCCTTTGTTTGAGCTGCCAAAACGATGGGCACTCAGTACCAACCTTAGCTTTCTTCGTGTGGACTCCCTTCGAAAAAGAGAGCCTTACGACCCTCTTCCTCATCGCACAGAAATCTTTTCATCGTTATCAACTGTGCCTTAGTAAAGTCTCGTTTCGTAGGAAAGACTCTCTGTGAATATTAGAATATGAGAATTGTTTACTCTCGGGGTCAATCGGAAAATTAGCTTGAACAGAGGATTACATTATCGATAACAATTAGCAATATGTAGTTTTCTGATTGTATGCAGTTTGTAAGTGCACCTGTAAAAATATTATAAATTGTTAATGAGCGGAAGACTTACGATATCCGATGCACTTCCACTTTGCAACTTTCGAATTGTTTCTGAGCAAGAAATAGAGACTTTTGACATCTGTATGAGGAAAATAATGGAGAAAATAAGTTAGATAGAGAGGAAGAGCAGCGACGAAATTTAGAATGTGCTGGGAGCAGATAGGAAGTCATTACGTAAAAGTAGAATAAGGTAGAAAAAGTGGACAGAAGGTGTTAGCGGGGTAGAGGAAGAAATGGATAAATTTTTTAATACCACATAAAGACAGGTAGAATGTACAAAAACTGAAGGAGGACATAACACAGGGAAAATAAAAGAACGACCATGGGAAACGTTAGACATAATATTGATTAAAGACCGTCTAAACATATCAGTGATGACTGCACTTCCAGAAGGCATAACTTCTTTCATCTCAACTTAATCTCATTCTACAGCTCTGCAGCCTTATCACCTTCTCCCTGATGGGCGTCTAAAATTTCTATCCTTTTTCCTTCGGACTTAACCACCATCCTCCATATTCTACCGCCATAACTTATTCTTTCTGCTTTCCTCAAATGTCTCTATCAGCTTCTTTTATATTTCCGTTATGCTTGTTATTTCTCCAATTATCTTCATTTATATAAGTACTTTTCTCTACAACCTTCCATATAGACGCCTATCTTAAGTCTTTCTCGTCTTTCTCCTTCCTCAAACTCCGTGAAGCGGGTCCTAAACATCAAATGTTCCCGTTAAAAATCGTCGCATTTACATATTAACTCTCTGCTGTCGCTTCCCTCTTCGCTCTGAATGCATCTTTTGCATGCAACACTCTTCTACAATGCCCTCACTTCTACGCTGAAAATTCGGACCTAAGTAGAGATTAATTGTGACCCCGCATTGCAATAGTAAGCGAGGGTGAATAGGGAGAGGTTAGAATAAATAGCTGGAGATAAAATTAATCAATCATTTTTCCCTCGCACGATTCGCGACAACAACGCTAAGAAGCCACACACGAAAACTTCCTGAATCAAAAATTGAACAGAATTGTCATGGTCACCATTACTCGTATATTGACTATTAGATTGTGGCCTAATACTCGCTATTGTGGCTTGAAGGATACAGATCTAGATGGTTTGTCCAACAATACAAACACACAAATGACTGAATTTTTTCCCATGCTTTAATTAATGTCCATTTATTATAAAATTTATCTTCCTTATATTTTCTTGAGAATTTTATTACTTTTGCTTTTTAATTCTTCAGTACCAATGAATAATTATGGATATCTAGTGCGGCAAAAATGACAGCGTATACAGAATACTTCTCTTCATATTATTGTATGCAGGGAAAACTTGGATATACCAGGATAAGGCAGGAAAGGGATATGGGAAGATGTAATTAGGAGATGTGGGATGAGACATTAGTGGATCATCATGAAATGTGAGCTAGATGGATCAGTAATAAACATATTTGTTCCTTACGTGTTCACCCAATACGCCTTCTATTAGTATACACTCGTTTTTCATCTCACATCTCATATTTTTACCCAAAGTTCTCCTCAAGAACCCTATACATCATCATTAAAGACTTGAACATACATTCAACGTACATTAAAATGTGTGTGTTGAATTTTATCAAACATAGATCATAACTATAATCTCTATTTGAATCCGCGGAATTGCATAAGTTTTTCCAATCAGTACACAAATTTAAGATACCAGAACTTTGGGAGTCTAAGGCTCGTATTAGAAACAGCTGTTTCCTTCCTCCGAGATCAAGAACCTTTATAGGTCCAACCCCCCAGCGTCGAAATTTCCCATGCAATACCTCAGCGCTGGGAGTTCCTGAGAAGTTCGCTTCGTTAAAATAACAAACGGGGAATGTTGATACAGGAGACACCTTAGAGGCTCCCTGAACTGGAAGACGACTATTAGTTTGGGCCTAAAGTATTACTAACTCGGGCCACTCCCTCTTTTAAACCCTGGTAAATACAGAATTTTATGGTGATTTGCATGAACGTCTACGTCTATTATCCATAATATTTTTTGACGGACACCTTACATATATTATATACCGCAGTATTTTTGGGAAATTTTCTGCCAAGTCTTAGAGGCAATGCAAAAAAGTTCGACCCCGCGCATATTCGAAGGCCTTCCAGCTTGTACACAAGGGGATTGAAGACGAGAGCAGTGATGGCAAGTGGGAGGGGAGACAATTTAACGCCGTGACGGCGCGCTTTCCTCCCCCAAGGGATCTCTAGTGCCAATCCAACCCCCTTGATACGCGGCTCCCGTGATTACGATTGGCTAATGGCAGGTTAAGAACTCAATCGACGGCCAACGTGTTCGACGTTCGAACTAGGCATTTCTAAATAACTAACGGAACACTGAGTGACGGAAAAGTTTTTATATCTACATCCACATCCCTACACTACCCCACGAGCCTAGACGAACGTGCATACCATAAAAGGAAGATGCTACATTTATTTATTTAAGATGAAAATAAGAAAGGCATAATAAAACCAGCAAGTATGACGTTTGAATCAATCAATAGCAATAATTCAACGTTAATCTAGCGATTAAAGAGGGTTTTTGGTGGCTCTCAGGAATAATATATTAACAGTTCTAATCTCCGCCTAACACGGTACTAAATACAATATAAACACACACTACAATAACAACGGTAATATTCCGTCACTAATTTCTAACTAATGTGACTTAATCCCTTGTTTTAATAACTATGTGCTCTCCTTTTAAGTTGTCATCTAGAATATTGTGCTTTGGTATGATCACCCGTAGCCGGTGCCAGGCGCCTTTGCAAACCACTTAGGAAAGCACGGCTTACTTGTTGTGGTGATTGTGATGAGTGAATCCACAGCACGGGATTAATTTCCCCCAAAACTTGTTGCTTTTGAGCTGAGCTTCCTGAAGTTCTTTGGAAGAGAATCGACTAGGTAGGGTGTTCCTACCTTGCAGTTGTTCCTGGCAGGAAATACTTTTTTCCGTAGACAACCACAGGGAGTGTGTTTAGAAATGATGTTGAAAATGGATTATAATCCAACCCGTACTACGCTAGGAAAGATTATGCCAATAAAATCAGAAAGACTAAGTGCAGAACAAGTAGATTTAAGATGTCATTTTTCCCATCTAACGATAAGCAAATCAGAATAGCGTTGTCAGACCGCGTTTGGGGGGGGGGGGAATTTTTGCGTCAAAAGTACTTTGGTGTTTAACCGCCCCCTGCCACATTCTCTTGCAGTGGCTTACAGGGTACTACTCCATAGTACACGCGTAATGTCAATACGTCCATAGAACAATATTCGTCTTTTCCTTAATCTGGTCGAGATCTTACCAAACGTTTTTTTGTCTTTTTTTCTGTTTTTATCTAATTTTTTTCGACAGGTTTGGTTGCAGAAATATGAACCCAGGACGCTCCTGTCTGGATTCGAACGCTATACTATCTCAAGGCCGTCTCGCAAGGACGCAAGAGGAGGATTTGAAGCAAAATACCGAAGAAAACTATGACATAGTCTCTTTCAGCCTGTCTCCAAATATTTTGACGCACACTCGGTTTTACTGATATAATTTTGTTTTTCACTCAACGAGAATCATCAGGCGATTCTACTGATAGAGAGATGATTCATAATCTTTACCAAGAAAACTATGGATACGTAGCTATTTTTTTGATTTTGCTAAATAAACCAGTTAAATTTAGTTTATCTCCAGGCCATTGTTATTTTTAATTTTTAATGATTTTCGTGAGTTAATTTTCATTCATTATATAATCAAGTATTGTTTATCAACAATTATAAAAGTGTGATTATTCATTGAATTGTTTACTAAGGACTCTGTCGAAGGTAATAAAATCCTAGGAAATTTTTTATCAGGCCGTGATGGTGAACGGAAGGAGATTTCAAATGAGAATATTCCTACCGAAAAAAGGAAAGAAATATTTGTACTTTTCCACAGATTTTATTAGATGGTACATCAAATAAAATCTGTGGAAAAGTACAAATATTTCTTTCCTTTTTTCGGTATGGCTATTAAATTCTTCCACGAAGTGAAGCCTGAAACAGTAGAGAATATTCCTATTTCTAAAAGTAGATATGAAGTTCTCGAAGTTTGTCTCTGCTTTTTAAATGGACGCCCGGGGCCGGGGGGCAAGGAGCGGATCCTTGTCCACGTATCTTGAAGCGAATCGTAGCGGGGTTCGTGCCGGAATGCGTGAGTGATTGAATAGGCGTCAGAGAATGAATGAGCTGAGATATTCTAAGAACCCGTTTCGCACTTCCTCAGTGCACGCATTGCTCATCTGGAGAATTGAAATAGTTCACCCATGTAGATCTAAAAGACAAATCAATGGATACCCTTAGTAGGGAGACACTCAACGCACGAAGATTAATTTCACGGCTATTACTTTTAGCGAAGTAAATATCATTCGAATTTAACGCCGACACCGTTGTAATAGGAAATAATCCTATCACGCATTGCATTAGTACGAGTAAACACGGTGAGAAGTTAAACGAGAAATTGATTGCTGAATTGATTGATATATTGAAAATGGTCATTTTACCCGAGCACAATTCAAGACCACAACAATATGAAACATGTAGTCCGACAATTTTAACGCCTGAAAGCTATTTATTACCAATTACATTAATGAGTGATGATCAATCACCCCCTGCCACATACCCTCCTACAAACTATGGTGTGGGTGGATCTAACCGCACATTTACATGAGCACAAACACAAGTATATTTATACACTTCATCGATTCCTTATATTTTACGTTTACCTCGTCATCTACTTGACGTATTGACTCATGCAGTTCTTAGACTTCCGCTCGTATTTCTTCCCAGTCATTCTTCCGTCTATTACTGTCTTCCAGGAAATCGCCAGGCCTTAGATAATGTCCAATGAGACTGCATCTTCTTCCTCGAACTGTTTACACCATACTTCTTTCAACCCATATGTTTCGCGCGACCTCCTGACCGGTGATACACCCGGTCAAATAAATCTTCTTCATTCTTAGCAGCAGTGTCATATTCATTGCTTCCATTCTTTACTTCCTTCCTCTCCTACTGATTGTGTTCTTGACTCACAAGAACACAGCGAATTTAAATTATGCTCCAGAAAATCTTCCGATGACGTTCCATTACTTGAAGGTCATGAGATGGTGGCTCTTTCTGTAATCCCCTCAGATAGAATGTAACCTTGACATTCACTTAACGTATCCTTGTAGAGTATTCAATCAATGATGTTACGACAGTAAGACGAGTGTTAAAGACCTTTTGGAGGAATTAGGCTGGTAGCAGCTTGAGATGCGAATTGAAGAAACGAGACTGAGACTTTTAGAAAGGTTCAGAACGACCGAGTTTAACGATGAAACTATAGGAATTATTATGACCACACTATTTAGATCGATCAGACCACAAAGATGAGATAAGGGAGATAGATTCCAGTACATATAGATACAAATACTCGTTCTTTTCCCGGACAATCATGAATCATAATTATAAGAAATCAAACCCATTATAGAAACAGTAAAGACATATTCGTAAGTGCATATGCACGTTGGTGATTTCATTTGCATGCGTGTAAATTTAAAAGGTATTTGCATGAACACATCCGTCTCAGTGGGTGCAAATCGACGTAAATGAATCAACAAAAATTTGAAAATGTGGTGCTCTCAAACCCCCCGCTACACGCTACATTCAACGGCTTGCGGGGAATTATGTAAATGTAGACGATGATATTTATTCCTAGGTGATAGATAGACAGATGATCCAAAGGACAACATAAAACAATTTTCCACCATGAAAATATGTTCGCTAATATACTCAATGTCATTCTCTCCCAAAAAACTATGTTTGTCTATTTTGAACAACGTATACGAGTATAATTGGTACAATTCTGCATTAAATAACTGCATTAGGTATCTTTTGCATTAAGTCGACTTTCTCTATTATCGTCTTCTTTCTTGAATCGCACCATCGTGATGCCAATATCACAGGGTAGCATGCTGATTGTTCCATCGCATACATGGATTAATATACAAAATGTAAATGTACAATGAACATAGCTACGGTCGTGAATCAATGTAAACAAAATATTTCGATGCAACATTAATGAAATTTTATTAAATTCAAACATGCCATTTACGTGACATCCATGTCATGAAGAGTCTGATAAATGCCTTCCACTAGCTTCCATGCAATAGGTCCACGATCAATCATCGGGACAAAGTTGAAGATCTTAGGCGTCACTTCAACCCCCTCGACGCCACCCACCCGATTCACTTCAGAGTTCAATTCGCTGATGGAATGCAGTATCTCCTCGGACCGCGGTACAGGGCATCGTTGTTGTCAACATGAGCCACATTCCGCAGTCGTTGGCCTACCGCCTTCGTCACCTGGGAAGCGCCGCCACTCGAAATGCACCAGGCCGTCAGGTGCTGTCTCACACCCTCATGGTCTGCCCTTTCCCGCAATGGGACCGTCACATGCTACCGCCTATCACTAGAAGTCCCCATTCCCAATTAGTGTGTTCCTTCTCGTTGAGGTGCTTACAGTAGCCAATGTAATGGCTTCCCACCCAGATGGCTCGGGTTTGAATTCTGGAGACGGCAGATCTTTTTCAGTGGTCTCCCGATCCCTACTTGAGGTGGTTTGTGAAGAACACTGTGAGTACGCCGTCCGTCGGATGGGACGTTAAGCTGCAAACCCTTTGGCGCCTTTCGATAAGAGTAGGAAAATGCCGACGCCGGATTTCCCTCCACCCTTTCTTCATTCCCATCCATCCTAAATGATGCAAATGACCTCAGCTGTCGGTCACCTCCCTTAAATCTACTACTACTAGTAGCTAGGCTTGTGAGAAAGTTAAAACGTAGCAGTGTCACTATTGGAAGTATTAGAATGGGAGCAACTAATTGACCTTAGCTATACAGGTTAAGTGTACTGAGTAAATTTGAGGCAGGTCCCTTTTCCGAGGATGCTAAAGATATATTATGTCTTACTATAGTAGATCAGATCACGTACGTAAAAACATGGAGAGGTGGTAGCACGGATATAATGTTGTTTTTTCCTCGTAAAACAGATTCAGGCGAGGTGCAGTGGAAGTTCGTCATAATGAGAAAAACAAATTTGCACTTTTCCACACGACCTGAAGATGGTTTGATGAACTGAAACGCGTTGTACGTTACCAATAAATCTGTGGAAAAGTGCAAATTTGTTTTTCTCATAAGTTCAAAACATGATATGATCCCAGGTGTGAAGAGGATAATTAGTGTTGGTATTGTATATATTTTGTCGTGTGCATGCATGAATTTTATTTTAAAACACTGTTCCCCCATGAGTTGAATAATGTCCTTTTACTGGATATTTTTGCGAACAAGTACCTTTTGCCGTGTGATTAACTTAGATTTTCGAACTAATATCTAAGTGAAAGTAGATGAAATGATTGTGCATGTGAAGCCAAGAACCTAAAACACCCCACAACAAGTCCTTGCGGCGGCTTGCGGGGTGAAACGTAGAATGCAAATCACTTTTGGAAAGGCACGGAACACCTAAGTTCGCTTGCGACACCGAAGGAATTATTATGATTCCATAAGAGATATATACAGTGTCGCAAACATATTTAATTATTCATTCTTCCCTCGCACGACAAAAAACCATAACAAAACCAAAACCAAATGCCCGAATACAAAAACAAATTAAAAATCTAGCAAATAACGTACTTATTTGTATTCATACTGGAGAAAGAAGCTATTCAAAACCAGGGTTAATTTACCTAATAAAATAGTTATTTGTTTTATTTGGCTAGTTTTATTTGTTATTTAGTTAAATTATTAGGACTTTTAATAAAACTAAGTATTAAATCTAATAATTATATTATTAATTAATAAACATTAAATTTTAAGGTATCCAAAAAATCATGACAATGTCTGATGCAGTCATGTGAACAATGTCCTTGCATCTCTTTGGAGAATTTGGTTACGTTTTTAATGTTAGGTACGATTCCAGGTTCTCAACAACACTCAACAAAAATAAGACGACTTCTCGGTTTACTCTTGATAAGGTTCATGCTTGAAAATGATTGCTCGCATGAACATGTAGATCTAAATAAGGAAAGAACAGCAAATGCTAATTTTTGTAGCTGGTTATATGATTCATGAATACTATTTCAGGTTGGCGAGAAGTGACAATTAACAATTGTGATTACGAACATAGCATGCTATACTTATATAGATAATATGGTGGAAATCACAATTATTTATTATCATTTCTCTCCAATATGGAAAGTTTCCACAAACTTATGCCCGAAAATATACCACTCCAGGTGTTCAAAATCAACATATCTTCCTTATTCAAGTCTTTCAAAGCAAACCACGTACGCTATGAACTAAGTTTACATGGGCCACGAAGTTTAAATGTTGCAAAGAGTCACTTTTGTCACACTCAAGGAGCCAAAGAGCCGCATATGGTTCGCGAGCCGCGGTTTTCCAACTACTGCTCTGGGCGAAATTAATGAATTTGGGAAGAAACAATAATAATTTTAAAAATACTTTAACAACTACATACTTCAATAATTTAGAAAATGCTTTAAAATCAGGCTTGTGTTGTTTTTGTCAATCTCGAAAGTGAACGACGGGGAATAATTGCGCGTGACCACGCTGACCATCAACTTCACCTTACTCTAAAACATATGAAATCTTATTTTACTGTATAATGTATGTGTGTATATTCATAGGTATTTGTTGTACTGCACTCATATATCGTATTATACATGCATTATCATAATATTTTGTACTGTACCTCACACTGTTATATATGTATTTATTGTACTCTAATTACATTGAATTTTATTATTATTTATTACTATCATGTTTTATCATGTATTTTACACTCCTCTTCTTTTTAGGTATTTTCCTGCATGGATTTTACTAGAATATTCATGCCTAAACCCCCTAGGGTTTTTCCACAAATTTACATCTTGTGCTCATTTCTTTTATCACATATATGACTTTACCATTTTTTTTCTTTTTTTTTAAATCTCTTTATATTCACTCATATTATTATTATTGTTATTTATTTATTTTATTTATTTATTATCGACTTAATTGGGCGAGGTTGAGACTAAATAGTCCCTTCTTCCACCTAGCCCTTACATTACATACATTACATTGAAGACAATTACATACGGCCAAGCCCTGGATGGAGAAAAATCCACCCAAACGGGAATCGAACCCGTGACCTCTCAGTTGGTAGACGAGGACGTTACCCCGCCGCCACCGCGGCTGGCAAATGTACTTGACGAAGGAGGAGTAAATGGAAGAAGGGACCTTATGGTCTCAATTTCGCCCGAATAAGGAAGTTTATCTATCTGTATGGTGTAATTTGTCGCAAAAACTAAGTCACTTGTCATTTAAGTGCTGCGACTAAGAATCAAAACTTAACTCAGTGCCGCCAAATTTAACGTTTTACAGTTTGTTGCAAATTTCATAAAAAAACAGTAATCAAATAAGCACTTGTTTTGATAAATCAGGGGTCAAAACTCACTTCGTGATGAATCCTGTGGAGCGTATGAAATTCGCACAGCAGGTCGACACCAGTTCTTCCCCTGTGCCGCTGGCGAAATCCCAGGAATAGCTGATGGCCGAGAAAAATCAACGAGCTTGAGTTTCGCTTTGGAGCATCACCAACTCTTCATCTGAACTTCTTTCCCTTTTCCCTCTTCGAGTACCTTTGCGTTCGACGCAGTTGAACGACCTCTTTCATTATGTCACTCCTACTCTCTCAATCACAAAAACTCTCATTAATCTTCCATCTACCTACGATGCAATAATGAAGCACACATCCCAAATTTCATTTTTTTGCGGTACTGTTATATACTATATGTTAAATTTTTTATGAACATATTTTTTGTTTTTATTTTTTATTTACCCAATGTAATTGGCGTGATACTGTTTTTGGCCGAAATTAATGAATAAAAAATTAATTAAAACCTTGCTTTTCCATCAACAAAAGATCTTATATTTTCTGGGGTACTACAGCACCCTTAAAGTATGCATATTTACAAATTAATAGAGTCATAAAAATTGGTTGTCCAAAAACCTACAATGTGGTACCATAATAGGAATAATTAGCAATAGCATCTATCTTATTTCTTAATATTTTAATTCAATTAAGTTTCCTCTAGCAGATTTTGAAAGTGTATAACCTTCTTGCAGGTGTCATTATTCTTTTACTGATCTGCTGGAACAAATGGACATTTCACCATAATAATTTGTGAAATCTGTCAGTTGTTTTCAGATCTCAGGGTAATGCCCAGTTTGTAAATACGAATTATACGGTATTGGCCATGGACATTTCGGAAAATAAATCTTTCGTTTTAAATGCCCGTCGTCAACACAATGTCATTTACATTTATCGTTGATAATAATTGTAGCCGAAATCCTGCAAAATTTAATTAAATTCCTTTCCATTGCATTCAAATTGCAATATAGTACGTTCATAACATGGGATTCTTCATGTGTCAACTTCTTGGGAGGTGGCGATTAAAAAAAATGTGCATCTGCCAAATGGCTACAGAAGTCTAACGGATCTCCTCTGTTATGTGTCACATCGCTTACCCAATCTCGCCCCTTAACCTCCATTATGAATTATAGTCGCTTCCTGGAGCGCCGGATTAAGACCGTTCTTCCTCCCCCTTCTTTCCCGGACCCCTCCGTCCACGTCATGACAACCGCTTGGCATCGGAAGCCCTCCTACGCCCCCTCCCACAAATACAACCTCCCTCCCTGAACCCCCCTCCTCCAGGTCGAGCAGCTCAATCTGCAATCACGAACCGAGCGAGAGAAACTCAGTGTAAACAAAATCCGTTTTATGTCCGCGTGATAAACACCCCCGTGGTGAGCGGGGTACGCGGCGGGGGGAGGGTTAAGGTGGTGGTTGCGGCATCAACGCATTGTGATTTATCGACAGGCGTCTAAAATATGTCCATTAAATATTTGTCGATTCTCGTTCCTTGGCGTATCTGAACAATTCCGGCGATAAATCTTTCGAAAAAACGGGATCTGTTCTAGCAACTTGAGCAATTCCAAAAGAATGCCACATGAAGTTGTCAAGACTTAACTGCTTTAAGAAGAATCTAACTGAGACTAAAACCCAAAAAATTCTTAGCAATTGGGTAATTAATGCCATAACCATTAAATTAATATTTGAAAAAACTTAACGAGAAGAGAAACAAGACGCACAGCATGGCCTACTTATAATGGAGCATCACCCATTACTTGGGATAGATTCTAAAAAAATAAATGAAAAAATTGATTTATACTTTCCACATCGTTATTCTGATAAAAAAATTTAATTCCAGTCGCATGCATGTTTAGACTTTGATCGTTTACCTACAGAACTCAATTCCTATAGTATACATCTACATTATACCCCGCAAAAGCTAAACATTAAAATAGGAGGGCAAAAACTAGAGCAGGTAGCACAGTTTACGTATCTCGTAAATGTTTTCGACCAACATGGTCAAAGGAGTATGGACGTAAGGAGAAGAATTGCGCTAGGCAAGGAGGCTTTCTCAAGGAGGAGGGGGTTGATGACAGGGACGTTGTGTAAGGATGTTAAGACTCGTTGAACTTAGATATGGAGCGAAGTTATGTACGGTGCGGAAACATGGTCACTGAAGCAGGAGGATAGACGTAGATTGGAGACTTTTGAAATGTGGGTGTGGAGAAGGATGGAAAAGGTTAAACCAAAAGGAAAACAAATGAGGCAAAACTAGGTATCGTGGGCGAGGAGAGGGGTTTGTTCGGAGAAATCCTAAAGAGGTAGGAAAAATGGATGAAAGACGTATTGAACGACAGTGGGATGTTGAAGACTGTAATAGAGGAGAGAATGTTAGGCAAACGAGGAAATGGCAGGAATAGGATAGGGATGTTGGACGGGTGGAAGGGAGGAAGGAAGTACACAGAGGTGATGAGGGACCTGGTGTAGAGTAGGTTGCTGGATTGGGTTTTGTTAGGAGTCACAAAATATTTATTTGATAGTTGTGTCCATCCAAAAACCTATCTTAACCGGTAAATTACTTAATAAATAATAATAATAATTCCCCGCTAGCCACCGCAGGAAGTATGGCCGGGGGGGGTTTATATCACCACCCGTAAAAGAGAAAACCACACTCTAAACCAACAAATTTATGCAAACCTACACCCGCAAAGGCGTATATATTAATGCAAAAACCTTTTTAACTTAGACGCATGCAAATACATATGATATCAATTAACATACACATACAGTTGCACCTACCAGTGTAGTAAAATGTACCTAATAACGTGGGAATTAGAATTTAAAGGTAAGAAGGGGAAATTCTACTATTACATGGACATGCAACTCATGGTCTCCGCCCCTAAAGACACGGGTAGGGAATGTGACCCACCGCTGCAAGCAGTGGAAGCGTTCCCCCCCTCCTTTCTACCACAGAGAGAGACGAGGGATGGAGGAAGAAGCTTGAAAACAACAAAGCAGGTGAATAAATACTGTATATAGCACCGTTTATCATTTGGTAGTCCCATGCGGTCATACGGGAAGGGTTATATAACTTGAGCATACAAAATACGGGCTATGTATAAGTTGAAAAATTCAATGATAAAAAATATTCATCAACCTATATGACGCTCTGTTCAGTATGCTACCACTGTTGAAATTTTCATTAAAGTTAACTGAACCGGTGTTTCCTTTTACGCTACTGCACCATGGAAAGCATTTCTGGGTTGGTCGGACCGGACCGGACACGTGCTAAGCTCAAATCTCAAATCAATGTAGGGCTTTAATTCTTTTCTCTATCTAGCCAGCGGTTTTCAGGGAAGAGAAAGGTGTTAAAATAGCAAAGATTTCAGGATTTGAACTCTCGTCCGTTCAACACGTAGCTCCAGGTTCAAGGAATAATCGACATTGGCAAATGCCCCACGATCTGCCAAAATGGTGTGTGGCAGGAGGTGCAAGCACCAGGTGGGAACGTAGGTGGTAACGGAGGATATCGGAGAGGAAGGGGAAAAGGGAAAATATTCAGTTAAATCTGTCAGATAACGTGCAAATTTTTATGCATATTGGAGTAAGACTCAGTTCGAAAAATGAATTAATTCACCTATTAAATTAGTTATTTGTTGTACGAAAAGAGGGAGTAAAAAAGAACCAAAACCATATATACGATACATTGGTCTTCACTATAACAAGACAGGTGATGCATAATTTAAAACTAAGAGGGAGATCTCTACCATCACATGGACATGCAACTCATACTCTCCGCCCTCAAAACCACAGGTAGTGAATGTTAAAAACCGCTGTTAGCAGCGGAGGGCGTGAGGCGTCCCCTTCCCCCCAGAGAGAGGATAAAAAAGAACAGAAAACAAAGAAAAGCTGCCGAGCACTACAGTCACTAAATGGCAGTCCCATGCGGTCATACAGGAAGGGGTTTAATACATAATTTGAGCTCCTACCTCGAATCTATCACTGTCACAATGTCCATCAATCGAGCGATATATTAATATAATACGCTAGTCGCTATCATGTAAGCAAAAATTAATTTAGATTGTAAATACTTGTCGTGGAATCTCTCTCTGCTACACGTCCTAGCGGTGTCATGTAGGGAACCAAGAAAATTTAGGCTTTAATTCAAGGTGTGCTCAGATCTTATGTACGTATCAAGCAGAACCACGAAGTTGATTGCAGTGTTTCTGCCCATACACAATATGTATACCCGTCTGACCGAGGAGGGCCTTGTGGGCGAGGGCGAGCTGGAAATGCCGCGGCAGCCATGGCATGGAATGCGTTCCCCACTCCTCCCCCGCGAGTACGTGTATTTCCGTCACCTTTCGACTTCCACCGATGAATGTTAGCCCAACGAGCCGCCTGCCCGGCGCTTTCTCCCGCCCTTGTTGTCAGCGAACTGCGCGTCCGTGCGCTCCAAAGACAGAGGGCAACTTGAATGCTTCTTCATTTCAGAGTTCCCGAGGACGGGTGAATGGTTTCAAGCGGGGGCTAATTATTCAGTAGCCACAAAGGGAGAATGGCTACACGTTTCAGTCAAGAATTCTCAAAGGGGAAAGAGAAAGGAATGGGTAGGAGCTGGCGAAAGGAGTCAGGATGTTGAAAGTTACATGCTTCATTGCTGGCGTCCCAAAGACCCCTGTCACGCACCCTTGGCCTAGGTGTCGGCGGGGTGTCGTTCAAATAAATAAATTTTTAGACATTTTTAGTATGCTTTACCCGCATGATTGGTATGCTGATAGTTGGTGACTGCAAGTGAATCACCCTTTTTAATAGATTTTCTTATTTGTCTTCTTAGAGTAGTCAGTGGAATAGTTACTGGCAATATAATATTCGTAATGTGAATAAGGGTTGTCGTATTAATGGTGCGCTTAGTCTCTCACTCCCACCCCCTTCCACGCGCTTCCCTTTGGATTCTGGGGTCCCACGTGTGTCCACTATGGATGTAAGTTTGCATAAATATGTTGATTTTGCAAGTGGTCTTGCTCTTTTTCATTGGTGGTGACGCCCTTGCAGCAGTTTGCGGGGTTTTATGGAGTTAGATGTATACGTATATTTATGTGGAAGTAATGGAATAGAAATAGAATGACCGGTGATCAAACATCCACTGCCACGAGTCCTTGCAACGGCTTGCGGATTAATGTATAAATGTAGATGTAAAAGGGTTCGTTGTAATAAACGATCACAAAATGCTACGATCTTGAGGCACCGGAAACACGAATATTAGACTCACAAAAACTATTAGATGCAATATTGCATTCTCATCTAATAAATACAATAGATTCATTTGTTGACTAGTGATACATTGAATGCCACTATGGATGTATACATGAAGGCCTCATGAACGTATGAATGTCAAAATGGGTGTAGGTTTGCATAAATATGCCGATTTTTCATGTGGTTTTATTCTCTTTTACTGTTGGTAAACTAGCACCCCCCCCACCACACGTCCTTGCGGTGACTTGCGAGGTATTATGTAGATGTACGTGTACACGGAGGGATTAATCATAGCACCCAAGGGTCACACCTTTATTGTTTAAAGGCTAAAATGTAGAAGTTGATTTACATTCGTACTACGCCTCAAAGGGCTGCAGGAGATTCTGTGACAGATACTTTGGCGGTGCAATCACTGATGCCTACCCAAATGCAGGGATATAACTCGGTGTAAGAATTATCCCGGTCAAGGCAATTTACTCGGTGAATTCCCATACATCCCTCACCTAGTCTAACTCGTGCTCTGCAGCAGTGAAATACTAACGTTTGAGTGTGTGGCAGGTGTCGATTTTATACCAGGCATGCAATATCAAAATAAATTGTCACTTAAAAGAAATTCGCCAATCATATCGCTAAATAATTCAAATTATTGAAATAATTTTCATGAGAGTTTACACGCTCTACGCTACTTTAGCTGACACCAACTGTCTGCAAGTAGGATGCTATTTGCGAGACATGCATCGTTAGAAAGAACTTGTATTTGAACTTAAATTCATTAATGTTGTGTGTAATGTTTGCTCGTGAAATGCGAGTTCCGGTAATGAGACTTCGAATTCCACCTGGCACACGGGTGCATGGGGTTACCTCTTCCTCTGTTGGTTTTGGTCTATCGAGTCTCCTAATGACGGGACTCAAGAGTAGAGGGATTTTTAGGATCTCGTTGGTAGACCGACTTCCAGGCACGCCCGAAGGGCAAACTATATTTATCAAAACGATTCGAGCACCTGTCCGGGTACTGAGTCATTGTATAGGATATAAACACACATGATGAAACCGTGTTTTATGACCACTTGGTCATGTCCACACCGGTGTATCGTAGACCAGCTGCCGAGCAATCGCTAAATAGCCCTTGTAACACTCGTCCACTTGTCTTTCGTAATTGTTTTAACAAACGATTTATCTCGTTTTAAAGGTCATTAAAGGGATGCCCAAAAATTGGACTGGTGAGGTGCACTGATATGAAATGAAACTTCTTCGGTCACGGCAATGTAAATATCACTCATTTAAATAACAGAGGAAAGAAGATATAAACAGAAGAAAAACAAAGGTGATCATATTACAGCTTCTCCCAACAGTTTGTTTATTTCCTATCGGTGATAGTGATTAGATTACAGTTCCACTATTAGTAAAATCAACGTCATTTGATTACAGTTAGCGTTCAAGATAAATACCCACTGTCAGATCCGTTTGTTTACGATGAATTAATGCACAAAATCAATAAGGAAACCTTAAGAACGAAAGAGCATTGAAATTAAACGTCAGTTCACATTTTATATGAACTACGAGGGCTGTCCAGAAAATAACCTCCGCTTTCGAGTAGCGTGAGAATTAGTGGAGGAAACCGAATGGTCTCTGTATGGACGCACGCAGTAGGTCAGTACGCTTTATGATATTTGAAATCTTTAGTAAGTTTCCCACAGATTTCTACGACTCTTTTGTATGAAAACACGACTGAAAAGTTAGGCTACAACATGTTTTGTGATCGTCACGGCAAGGAACTTCAACATGCCCTCATCGGTTGGCTGCGATCTCAGGCGGCATAATTTTTTATACTGAAATAATTTGAAAACTAGTTCAGATATATGACAAATCCTTAAATCTGTTTGTAGAATGTGTATAAAATAGTAGATATACGTAGTTTTGCGATGAAATTAATAAATTTTCCATATCTATTCCAGTGTATTTTTATAGCATAACGGAGGCTGCTTTCTGGAAAGCCCTCGTATATTAGTACATTTATCGCACTTTAAACGAAAATGATTAATTATGCTATTTTTTGTGTTATGTTCATGTGTTTTCTTGCATCTTTTCTCTTTTTTTCTCGTGAATTTTGCATGAATAGATATGTATAAGAGCTCTATGCCTCACATACAACGCATATAATATTTCACCGGTCATCATGATAGTAATCATTATCTACTCCCAGAAAACTCCCAGGAAAGAGGAAAGAGAAGAGTAATAAAAGAAAAAAAA
Source organism: Hetaerina titia (assembly GCA_037158775.1). Classification (NCBI taxonomy): domain Eukaryota; kingdom Metazoa; phylum Arthropoda; class Insecta; order Odonata; family Calopterygidae; genus Hetaerina; species Hetaerina titia. The sequence goes on from CM073773.1 coordinate 30,481,334, forward strand.
AGTATAAAGACAAAGCATAGAATAAAGGGGCTCGAGTCCAGAAACTCAGAACAAGGTAACTAATGGTGTTATATTTACTTGGAATCTCTCATAGAGAGAGCACAGAAAAATACACGGATAAGTCTTAAAGGCACAAGGTTTTAGTATAGAGGTTTTTAAATAGTCATAAATCGGATAAGAGACTGTATTGATCAAAACTTTTTTCTCAGATATGTAAACTTAATGGCTCCAATATCTTCCCCAAAGCAGACTTTTTAGTAACATTGTGGCACCTACCGTAATACCATAAATATTTTTCACGAAATAATAATTCTCTGTATCCTATGATTGATGGTTTCCGGCGTAACTTTATGGAATCGTTTCATATTGGAAATTAAAAAATGGTAACGTTGTGATACCACAGAAAATTTATTACGATACGACCCGGATTTCGACGTTCAACGTCATCTTCAGGTCCTGTTTTAAATTCGTATTTCAGTTCTACTGCGAAGGATGCGAAAGGTTCGATTCTAATTTCAAGGTGATGTCTATACAACGACTAAAAGGTCTCTCTCCTTATTCTATTTTAACTGTTCATTTTCTACTGTTGCCGCGTATTGTGTGCATTTCAACACGTTGTATGACATTTTAAATTTAATGTAATGTATCGCTACGGCCATAATAAAGTTTGTTTCACTCCTATTTCATAATACCTTTTGCTTTCCTTCCCTCTTCCATCGTGAGGGTCACTTCTAATGCGCAGGACGACCACGCACATCGGTTCTTTGATGGGTAACTTCCTGCTTACCCCTTCGCCAATATTCACTCCCTGGTCGCCAATGAGATGAAAATTCTCTCTCCACCTGTTTTCATCGCCCCTCGGGGCATTTTGGAAGAAACGAGGGTCGGACCCGACTGCTGGACAACACAAGTGGCCCTCTGCTTTCCAACAGGGCTCTCTTCAACATCGAATAAAAACATGTGTCGAAACATTACGCAAACCTCGCATGTAACGCGGTAACACGGACCTCGTGGAGAAAGCTCTTGGCAGAGCGTTCCCGACTAACGGCGTTCTTTGGAAACGGAGTGTGGGTGTATTGTCGTACCACGCACGCCCTCAAGCAGGTGTGCGTGTGTGCGGTGAGGTGAGTGTCCACCGTCCGCACCCGATGATGGCAGGAGTTCGATCTAGCGGTGGTGGTGGTGCGGAATCGCTTCGGTGGCGCGGTGGGAAATTTCCAGAGTTTTCGGGAAAAATAGTTTTCACCTTCGTCATGACACTGGGGAAAATTTGAGGTGCTTGAAAAACGCTGGAAACCTTTCCGAGTTTACTTATTTGCAAAACACCTCGGCGACTTTAACAAAAATAGACGAACCGGTGGAGATCTATTGATTTAAAAAAATAAATCATTTATCACATCCAGGCTAAGAGTCTCTGTGGTATGACCAGCTAGTAATAATAATGGTAGACGAAGAGAATGCGTATACTTGGGAAGAAATATGAATGAATAAACATAAAATTACGGGATTAGAACTAATCAGGGTTAAAATAAAATAAATGGTGTTTTGGTTATGCAGAAAAATGCCTAAAATTTACTGAATATGGGTCGGAATATGCATTCGGAAGAAATAATTTAAAGGAATACCTATGGTAACTGATTAGAGTGAACGGAAAGGATTATATATATTCTATTGTGCCGTCCAAAAGTTATATATAAATGTATACACACACACATATATATATATATATATATATATAATTATATATATATATATATGCGGGTCGCGGTGGTCTAGTGGGTAGAGCGTTGGACTACTGACTTCGATTCCCGGGCAAGGCACTTTGGCCACCTGCAGCTCCACCCAAGCTAGTTGATTTTTCGGGTACCAGGTCTTCCTGGGAAACCATAACCGGCACAGGGAAAGGAACTGGCCCCCCTACCCTGATGTGTGAATATTCACACGCCGTCGGGCTTGGTACATGGGTGAGCTCCACCATCACCTACTAAACCGACCTTCGGGTTGATTACTGTGTTTATTTACTGTGTTCATAACACTCCTCTCCCTAGCCAGTACTTTATATTTTTATAATATAGACTACGCACTGTACAGCTGTAGGAAAATATAACATAGAATGGCAAAAATTAAACGTGTGAGACGATTATTGAAATCAACGTCACTTGGGTTAAAGCAGGAGCTTGGGTCAAGAGCAAGTCAACAAAGGCATATCCAGTTCGGTTATCAGTGCCCCGTGTACATATTTTGCCTAATATTTTAACGAAACCCTATACATTGGTTTGATAGCAGCAGGTGAGATCTCGAGAAAAGGTCTCGAAAAATCAAGTAATCGCCAGGGAGTGGCGCCAAAATTCATTGGCTTGAATTGGGCCCGAGTTATTTAGAAGCATGTTCTTCAATTCTTCTGACAGTTGCGGTGCCTCGTAATATACAATTGCCGTTTTACACAGATGCGAATCGGACTAATACATCGCAGAACATTATTTCATCCTGTTTTTAAAACGCATATGGAAAGTAGGTGCAAGTAGGTGGAGAAAATCGACCTAATACACCTAATATAAGATTATTTTTTAGTAATGATGGAGAGGGATATGATACAGAATTACGAATGAATATAGTGAGAAAATTGTCTAAGAAAATGTAGAACAGATAGACTTAACATGTCTTTTTTTCACGCACGATAAGGGATCAGAATATGTTTTCCGACCGCGGTAGGGGTAAAAATATTCGGATAAAAATGAGACTGGTGTGTATTCACCCTCTGCCATACTCCCTAGAGGCGGCTTGCAGGGTACCAAAAATATGTAAAAATAATGGAATAAATGTTGGTTCAGTTCGGGAATCGAACAACGAACGGTATTAAAAATAAATCCTGTTTGGTATCTGCAAACTTTCTCGTTCCCCGTCCCCGTGTTTCTCCTTTCGCATACACTCGATCCCTTTCCTCCATTTCTATAGAAATTTATATTTAAGAGTAAAATGATCTACAAACGTAATTCAAAATGAATGCTCCAACGGTGCACGGTTTATTCAGTTGCATAGTAGGAGTTATTTTGACATGCGTCGAAGTCATTTAGAATATATGTATGCAGTTAAAATGAATGTGATCCTCATGAATTTGGATTTATTACCGAATCGAATGACGTGCAGCATAGAAAAACTAGATTTGTAAAACATTGCTATGACAAACTGTGTGGCGTATCAAAATTATAAAAGGAGTTAAGTTGGGAATCACTCGCGGAGCGAAGGTTAAATAGCAGATTGCATAAATTGGAAGGATGCCACTTTAGCGATGTTCTTAAAAATATATTATTTCCCCATTGTACTGCGGTAGGAGAAATCAACTCAATAAAATAAGAAATAAAAGTGTAGAATGGATAGCTTTAAGAAATCATTTTTCCCAAGCACAATAAGGGATCAGAATAAGCTCCCGATTGCGCTAGGAAGGAAAAGTATTTTGGGTCAAACGTAATCTGGTGTGTAATCAGCCCCTGCCACACGCCCTAGGGTGGCTCGCAGGGCACCTTGTATGCATGCATATAAGCATAAAAGCAAGCCAATCTTAAATAGTTGAAAAAAATTGGGCACACGAAACGATCCATAAATTGATTAAACTCTCTTACTTACTCTTGTGAGAGGCCACATGCCTGTGGACACGAAAACAGATACATACTATACGTACGTACTTATATTTACTTAGAATAGACTGGATCACTGAAAACATGAAAGAAACGTTTTGCACAGCATTTATTTACGAACGGCAGGTTTCATCGCTGAAGTGATCGTCCGATAATGTCTAAACTAGTCGAGTTAAAGAATATACTCCGTGTTTCAATTTTTTCGGATTTTTACAATAATAAGCCCGAAACTGTAGAAAACTATCCCTCAAAGAATTGACTCTAATTACCCGACGAACTAGGATGCGTACGATTAGAAGCACAAAATACACATTTTAATGTCTATATGCCACCTTGGGCACAATATACGTGAAACGCACTTTCTCATATATTAAAAGAAAAAACGAATGATCTTTCTCGGAAACCAAAATTTGCGTTTAAGAGTTTTAGTTCGTGAAAATGCGAAACGGAATGCAACTGGAAGTTTAATTTATGCTCGTTGCCGGCTTACGTTTGTCCGAACCGATTTTTCCGTGATAAATGATTACTTCCGAGTGGTAAGTAGCTGAGATAAAATTAAATTGAAATAATGAGGTACTTTGCGTCAAATGAGGAAGGCCCCTCATTAGTTTAGCGCCATGCCAGTGGCTGGCTCAAAGGGATCTCCTCGTGTGATAGCACCTGACGTCAACTGTTGGTGGTCTGACTTAGTATCTACTCACTTTGCGATGACTTTACAACTGTAAAATTATATACGAAGAGGTAGCTACACCCAAGTAAATTTTGAAGATTTTTTCTGGTCTTTCAAATATGTAACGAGTCCCATCATCACTCAAGGATTTTCCTTAAGATTCCCCTCCGCCACCGCCAGTTGATTTGTATGAATGTTATAACTGATCTGACAATGATTAAAATCCCTATGCTATCTTTATAAGAGATTAATGAGATTCTTTTTTTTTTCATTCCAACCCTACCTCTTCGTTTCTTCCCGCCGAGAAGAGCAGAGGGCACACACGAGTATAATACAAATCCGAATGTCTCTTAGGCTCCACCACCACTTTTCTCTATCTCTGTCTCAGATCTTAGTCAGAACACTGGATGGGGGGTGCAGGATGGAAGGGGACAAATAGTTAATGAAAAAGCAAGACAAAAAATTGTGGGAATAAATTATAAAAAAATTGCTTAGAAAACATCAATGTGCAAAATGAATAATGTAATGCTCTACGGAAGTTAAAAGTGCGTAGTTATCGCAAAAATGTAAATAAAATGTCAAGAGATTAGACAAAAGTCTAGAGAAGCATTTCATTTCATATCAACATCTACACAATTCCCCGCAATTGGCCGCAAGGGCATGTGGCGGGGGATTTTAGGTCACCTGCCGTAAAAGGGAACAAAACCAATGCTAAGACAAACAAATTCATACCAACCTACATCCATAGAGGCATATATAAGGTAAGGTAATCTACCGGTTAAGATAGGTTTTCGGATGGACACAACTATCAAATAAATAAATATTTTGCGACTCCTAAAAAAAACCCAATCCAGCAACCTAAACTACATCAGGTCCCTCTTCATCTCTGTGTACTTCTTTCCTCCCTTCATCCCGTCCAACATCCCTATCCTGTTCCTGCCCTTTACTCGTTTGCCTAACATTCTCCCTTCTTCCCTGTATTATCGTCTTTAACATTCCACCACCGCTCAATACGCCTTTCATCCATATGTCCTGCTTCCATAGGATTTCTCCCAACAAACCCCTCTCCTCGCCCACCATCCCTAGTACTAGAGGCATATATATATATATATATATATATATATATATATATATATATATATATATTAATACAAAAAGCTTTTTAACTTACACGCATGAGAATACATTTACTATCAACTAACATACACATGCACCTACTATCATTAATATTATGATTCCTGATTGTCCAGGTAAATAAAAAATATTTTTATATATCTCTACTGGAGTCTTTCTCCTTCATCTTATCTTTGTGGTCTGACCTACCTAATATTTCTCATTGGGGATAAATGAGCGTAAGATTACTACGAGAGAAAGGCACTGTGGACTAAGACGATAAAACGAAGACTCACGCATGCATGGAACAAGTAATTGACGCCCCAGAGACGGGCTGAAGTGGAAACACAAAGAGGAATGGGATTGAGGATATCCCTTCTGAGATGCTCAAATAACTTGAATAAGGGCCTGTTGAAGGAAACACTGGAGAACGAGATGATGTGATGGGAGGACAAATAATGAAAGACAAGAGTGGAATGCAGGAAGCAGGTAATGAGAGATGAAATACATGCGTGAGGGGAGTCAGGAGGGCGGGGAAGGGAGGATGGAAAGAAAGAGTATCCACGGAGAGGAGGGAGCGATGGATACAGCTGCAGACGCGGCAATTTTCGGATTGCTGCTAACTGACGACGAAGAGGGAAATGAGGGACCCGAGGGGTAGGGGCAACGGAGAGGGGGACGGGGGTCCCGGTGGACGCCGCTCGCTCCAGGAAACGAGTGCCCCGACTCTGTGTGTGGGTTCATTCAACTTGAGTCGAGGTCTTGATGCGGGACCAGGGTGGTTTAATTAGGTCATGAAGGTGAGAGGAGTGTCATCTTAATATCATGACAATAGGTCTTTAAGTATATTGGAGCCCATTGGGTCACAAAGAGAGTTGTCAATATTAGGGCAGCAAGAAAGGCACAAAATTGCTCCACCACGATAATATAAGAGACATCACCAATGCCTGTTTTTTTGTTTTTCCCTTTATTCCTTCCTCTCCCTTATTCTTCCTTATCCCTTACCCGTCCAACCAGGCACTATCATCCCCATGCCACTCACCTCATTGTTGGATCTTGGTATATCAATGTATATAAGGATGGCTTTGTCTTTTTATTCAAGCTATTCCGAAATCAGAGAAGGGAATACAAAACTAGAAGCTGCAATTTTAGCTATCAAGGAAACCTCTGATAAGATTCCATACGAGAAATTTATACTAAAACGAAGATAATATTGCACCAACGTTAAGTAACTGGATTAGGGTCTTATCATCTAACTCTAAACGAAGAGTAGTCGTCGAAGGGTTTGAACTCATTAGAGACAGACGTAAATTTAAGAGTGCCTCAGGGAAGTGTTATATATACCTACTCTACGTACTTGTACATTAACGTTCCAGGCTCCCAGGTTAGTATTAGACTTAGATTACTTGCAGAAGGCAGCGTGATTTAGAGTAAAATAAGGACAACGACAGATTGCGTGCTACTCGTCGACAAATTAGACCAGATATCGGTGTGATGCAAAGAATGAGAATGAGAATAAAAAATCAGAAAATACGTATACAGCGCTGAACTTTGGAATAATATAAAAAGTAAAAAAGATGTAAACTGTAAAATACGTGGGATCAAGTTAAGCTACTCAAAACAGGTAAAATAGTGAACGTATAGGGTACTTCAGTCTTTTTGAGACACAAGGGGAATTGCTATGGCAACAAATCACATTCGTATATTTGACCAACGGTATGACATAATAGATAAAGAGCCCGTCATAGACAGATTCAAGTACTCATTCTTCTCTTGCACAATACACAAAAATACGAGTAACTAAATGGAACCCGACCCCGGATATATTAAACAGTTATTACATGATGGCCGTATATTAGGAATTCATGTTCACGAGAGTTTCTGAAAATGATCTTATATATATTCAAGTGTATTCATGTGGGAATTCTTCTGCATGCATGACTGGCACTACGCCCCTGCGGCGGCTTGATGGTTGTTGCGTAGATACAGTGCCGCCATCTTCCACCCGCCTAAAGAGGTTGAAGTGCAGGGACGAGACGAAGTCCAGTCCTTCACAGCATCTTGAGGCTTTGCGTCGAGGAGGTGAGGGAGGGAAGGGAGCGGTCCAAGGCAAAAGAGTTCACTGACGGGGGCGGAGGGAGGGGGACCGAGGGGGCGGGAGCGTGGGGGTAAGATGGCTCCCACGGAAACAAAAGAATCCGGACGCCCGAGGTCCAAAGGATGAGACCCCCGCCTCTCCTCGCTTCAGGGAGGGAAGACAGCTCGAGGACCATCGCCACTACATTGCCGCAGCACAACCCCTCTACCTCTCCAAGAGCCGGGCGACGGTTTAGGGGGAGCGGAGTTTACGGGTTGCTCGCCCCTTGCGAACAATATCCCCTCCCCCTCCCACGCTTTCAAACTCTACCCGAGATTTTCAAACATTTTCATCAAGTACCTCTCAATCCCCGTACTCCAATAATTTCCTGTGGCATGACTGCCAATAGCTACGCAGATGAAATTGAGACGGAAAATGAATGAACCAATCAATTACCTGAAAAATCACATTTTGTTGTTTTTCCCCCGACAACGGAACCCGCTTTAATTGCTAATTCCACTGAGAGTACTCGGTTTCAAGTATCGATAATTATTATTAATGCAGAATTAAATTCCTCTTGAAGAATTAAAATGGCGGAGGTTCTTAAAAGGGATGAGGGCCTCAAAACCGCGGGGGCGGGAACCTCCCCCTCTTTCCTCCATTCCCCGAATGAATCCGCGTTTCCGCTGTGTTCACCCACACCAGGGACCCAAGACCACTTCGCTACTAGCAGTAGTCGAGTCGTTTTCCCCTCTCTCCCTCTCCATGCAAAGAAAAGCGCTCCCGCGGGAGGAAGAGCACCGCTCGCCCACAGGAGGAAAGGAGAGAGCGTGAGGGGGGACCCATAGTGTCCCCCGTGGTCCCGGGCCATTCTCAGAGGCCCCCGGCGGTCGTCTCTTTGGGCAAGAAGGAATGCCACGCAGTAAATCAATCACCGACTCGTTTCTTCCTCTCTTCCCACCCCACCCCTTGCTTCAACGAAATTCCCCCCCCATCCTATTCCTCCAGAGAATGCCCCTCGTCACGTGACACGCGCGGGAATCTCTCCCTCGCCACAGCAGCAAGCGGGATGAAAGGTCAACAACACATCGACAATCCCGCCGACACTCCCTCTCTCGACGTCCCGGGCTTTAGGTTTCCGCGGGTGAAGTTGCGCGAGTGAATCATGACACCGGAAGTCAGGGCCACGGCGATGACTCCCGCGGCAGCATTGTCGTATATATACCAATAAAACATTAGTCACAGCTTGGACGGAAGTGAATAATTTTAGAATAAAGAATAAATATTTTCCGAGGAAATATACATTGCGTTTTGTACCATTATCCATCTGTGACAAAACTTACGTATATTAACTTTAGTGGATTTTTTTGTGTGAATTCGTTTGTGCAAGATTTGCATAATAAGGTTCGGTAACAGTTTTTTTCCTGGTATGTACGTGAAGTGATTTTTATTAAGGCCGTCGATTAAGTGCGCGCATGAACGCAGATCGTATTTCCATTAACAAGATGACAGTGTATTGCATTATCACTTAAAATAACGCGGTAAGAAACCCTTAATAATAGAGACTATATGTAAATATGCACAAAAAAGACGAAAAAAAGGTGAAATTTTTATCTGAAACAAAGTGCGTATTATTCAGCTTGGAAATATTAGGCGAGAAGACAGATCCTACGATCGTGAATTTATAAAAAATCTAACTTCACTGGTAAACTACCCTTAATTGGGAAAAAAATCATAAATATAATTAATCAACATGTCATAGTATTTATTTTCTGAACCTATATGATAATTTCTTGCCGTGGTTTTATATTTTGACATTTGCGCGAACATGGGTTCACCATTGATACCAAAGGATTTACATAATATGGAACTGATGAATGAATTAGTGTTATTTGAACTGGGAATGAATTCACAGGACATTTACATTGGAAGGCGTTAAACTTTTTAATGCGTTTCGCACGGTCATTGAGAGAAGAAATCTGTAGCCATAATTCCCTTGAGCTCTTAATATTATGATCTGTTCGGCTTGCCTGAAAAAGATGAAGTACATTACCTGGGAAATAACTTGCTTTGTCTAATATTATAATTAACGGCATAACAGAAAATCCATGTTAATTCCACTCTGACATGCATATAAAATAAAACTGCTATTCACAATATTCAAGAATATTAGTTTTATTGAAAAAAATAAATGACTTGTCCAAAATCAAAAAAATTACCTATATCAGAAATCGTTTCGCCCACCTAATAAAAGGTGTATTTCAGAATTATACGAAGAAGAGACTAGAGGGACCGAAGACGTATCCTTGACGAAAATTACATGCCACATTAGAGCTAACATTATGTATAGCGGCTATTTGTTGGGTCATAATGCAGGAGTTCCCTAATCGAATAAGTAATGTTATCTATTCCATAAGTTTACAAAATGGGAAATGGATTAAATAAGGTAAACCTACGAGGATCTTTCAGCGAAACACGGATGCGCTAGCTCTCGTCGCATAACCCGCCTCCGCTGCTGGGCGGCTCGTTCGTCCGATCGGCTGAGGAAGGCGCGAATCGCGAAACCAGACCCCCCCAGAGGACGACGCCAATTAATCGGTGGTGTCAGAGTTGAGGCACTCGCCGCCAAACAGGGGCGGCGATGGGCGGATCGCCCGGGCACTCCGGCATTCGCGATGCGGGAAAGGAGCAATGCTTCGGGAGGGGGTGGGGAAGGAGTTCTCGACCCTAATTTTGGGGTCATTCAGATCTACCCCTTCGAGTCCAAACGCTTACTCTCACATAGAGCTTCATTGGTAGGGCCGCGCTGGCGTACGAATGCATCATTGATGCAAACATATCAGCACAACGATACGAATTGGCAGGTGATACCCACTCGCTACAGTTGGAGAGGTTTCGAAAATAAGGTTAGAGAGATCACCTGTTGATTCTTAAGTTAAAAATGTAATTTATTCCACGAATGATTAGGTTTGGCTAAAGAAACTAATGTTATTATGCTAAATAGTCAAGTGCGTGGACATTATTTTATCCAAATCTTATTTTATTGCTCTGCTTACTGGTAGCTCCTCACACTTGAGGAGTGTAGAAATTTTAAAATAGATACCGCACAGTATATAAACCGTTTTAAATATTATTTTTATAATTTGATTTTAATCGACGTTTTTCTTAGTAACTAAAATGTAGACAACGATTACGCTTTATATTGCAATGTGTTTGGTGGGCCCGGTGGCGGCGGGGTAACGTTCTCACCTGCCATTCCAGAGGTTCGATTCCCACCTAGGAGGGTTTTTCTCCACCTAGGGCTAGGGTGTTTGTAATTGTCGATTGTTATATTATCGGTGATGAAAAGGCCGAAGTGCTGTTTTCAGATTAATGTGAAATAACCTCAGATCACACGCCTTGCTGGTAGCTCGAATGGTAGCCCGTGCGAGTATCTTTAGCATAGATGGATATTTTCCATTGAAAATAGCACTGAGATAACACAGCCTATGCGACCATTAAATTATCGGTTAACAGCGTCTCGCCTCCAAGCTGGAATTCGTTGTCAATTTAGGTATTTCAAACATGTTATCACCACATTTCGGATAATATTTCACCTATTACTTGTAATATTCTCAAGTTTTTCAGAGAGTAATCTTTATATTTAATTGATCATTACTTTTTGATTTCACTCTCGAACGGTATATTCAAACTCAATGTTGGCATTATTCTCTTCAGTCCTTTGGAGCCCCAATCCTAGAGATATGAAAGCTGGAAACTTCACAATCAGCTTTATGTAAAATCATCCATTATATTTGCATTTACCATAGTCCAAAACATCCTAGTGAATCTTAATTTTATAATTAAATATGTACATTTAGCTTCATTTTTTCGTTAGAAAACTTTCTGGTCATGTCTAAATGCCTACTAAAAATATAACTGTCTGCTTAAAAATAGTATTGCAAACGAATTTCGTATCAAAACAATCACCTACGTCCTCTTTATGATTGTATCAAGTCTAATCTACTTGTAACTGTTACTGGTTACTTTGAAAAAAAATCTTATTATTCTTGCAACTGCTAAAAAAAATTTGCACGATTGACTGTAAATAAGCCCAGTTACTTTTTGTTAATCCTATTCTCTGTGAATATGATAGACCCGTTGCCTACATCGAGTTCTCCAGAGCGACTAAGTAATTTGTCAATGTCATGTCAACTTGAGCTCGGCAAATCGGAAAACATCGCGCAGTAGCCGCATTTGCGGGGCAATCTACCGTTTACGAGAGTTCCAGCCTCCCTCCTCCACCCGCCACTTCCCTCCGTGTCCTTAATTCATGCTAACAGGCCTCCTTGGACGTTTTCGGGAATCATTGGACAAGGAGACGAGACGATAAACGACTCCTTCCTCTCCGTGCACGTCGTCAAGAATTATTGCGTGTGCGTCACTCGCTCGGCGCTCGTCTTTTGTTTGACGGAAAAGAGGATGCGCGCGGGAAGAGCTTGTGAAGGGACCCCCCCATCCCCTTCTCTCCCAACCCCCGTCTCCTTGCATACCCCCGCTCTCACTCCGATTGCAGCGCTTTCCCTCGACTCCCTCTTAACCCCTTAATAAGCATGCACCCTTCAAGACTATTCTGAGAAGGCGGTGGGAACAATAATGCACAGCAGAGAGCCTGTGCATGAATGCAGGGCATTTAAAACTGTTGTTAAGACCCCTTTTCACCACTTAAACCATGCACTATCGTGCTTATTCACTAATGTCTTCGTAACTTTTAACTTGATTGTCTCATGCCTGGTGTGGAATCACGAAACGTGGCTGCTCTTCCCCCCTCTCCCTTCTCCCTCCCTTCCCTCTCCACCTCTCTACAACTGTCTCTTCATTATGCCGCGGCCTCTCATTATCTCTTGCACCCACTTTTCCTGCCTCCTTGGATTTTCTCCAAGTAATCTACTCTCTTCCTCCGCCAATTGTTGGTTTATATGCCCCTAGGCTCATTTTTATTTTTCCATTCTTTTCCACTCCCACATTTCAAAAACCTGTGTCTATGCATACAAGGTTTCAATAAAAAGTTTTGGTATCAATTTTTCCCTCACGTGTACATGAAATGCTGAATTCAGACCATCGGCTAAGTGTGCGCATGATTGCCGATCGCATTGGTATTGCTACGATAGCAGTGTACATCATTAGCACAGAAAATTTGGCGATGCGAAAGGCTTGTGCTATACTCGTCCCGAAGGTCTTCAGGGACAGCCAAGAGCAGAGTCGAGTGTCTGTTGGCGAAAACCTTCTGAAACATCATTACGACGATTCCCCAACCCCCTTACAGTCCCGACTTGGCACCAACAGACCATTTCCTATTCTCAAAGGTGAAATCCTCCCTCAAAGGGCACCACCATGGGACCCTAACTCCCGTCAAAGAAGCAGCTTGCAGGCGAACCCTTAAGGATCTTCCGAAAGCCGCCTACTAGGGAGCCTTGGAGTCGTAAAAAAAAGCCGTTGGCAAAAGTGCGTCGACGCTTAAGGGATGAACTTAGAAGAATTTTGAGGTATTGTAGCAATAACTGAACTAATTCTAATTTTCCGAAGAATTTCCCGATACTTTTTATACAATTAATGTTTTTATATTTCTATATATATACTCGTATTCCTTCTCTTCCTGACCAAGTGCCCGAATATTAAAAAATTGTTGCAAAATGGCCGAGAAAATGTACGGCTCTATGATAGCCTCCTATTTTTTAAACAACAAAACAAATTCGAATTCTTAACCAAATCATGGAAAATGGCTAATTTGTAATAAATATTATGGTTTTCTCGTTTGAATACGATAAGTAAATGACTAATTTCCGAAGAAATGCTTTCACCAACAGATCAGATTATTACACCTTAATATCCCTTACTATCTTTTGTAAGCACTAATAAAAATGTCCATCTAGTTTTTAGTTTAAGAGGATACTTTACGCTAATTTTTTAGCCAATGATGACTAACCTGAGTGCAAGTGATGGTCACGGTGAGAAAAGCAACGCCTAAGTTTTGACAGAAGTATCGTAGTTTTCACACAAGTACAGAGTGACGTTGAAATGAGTGAAAGTTTCCGGATCCTCCAAGGGGTTCGAATATCCAGACCATGGAACACCCGTCCCAGTGAGTCACGCTCATCCTAGCTATTCGCTGGAAAACCTTCAGATCATTCGGATGGTTAAATGTCCACCTAACGCGGCCCGCTTAGATAGTTGAATTAGTTTTCACTAAGCCATTTTGTTGAATGAATATTAACATAACTTACCCCAGGTTCATTTACGAAGAGGATGCGGCCATTGCGTCAGTCCTAGCAATTTCGGTAATGCACTGAATATTATCTACAGGAAAATGAGAGTTTGAATCGTTAGAATGGTGAAATTACAAGGCCTGTACAAAAGAAATGAGACGTCTTTGTACGTGTGAACCGCTCGACGACTCACAATAAAAAAGAAGTTGCCTTATGGCGGTGTTTGTGAGAAGTAAAACACCGTCTTGCACGTGGCTATATCTCGACTTGTCTTCGCACAACAGCCATTCTAGTCAGAGCTTGCACACGCTGGGTGCACGAATTCTGGTGTCGATGAGAATGAAGGTATTAGAGAAGCGCATTGAATTTTGTTTTAACATCGGGAAAAGTACGGCTGAAACTTATGCAATGATTCAATAGGCATTTGGCAATTAATCTATGAGTCGGGCAAAGTGTTTTCGTTGATACAACCGCTTCAAGTCTGAACAAACCTCGACCGAGGAGACTTCTATGATGAAAGATTATTTGCAGACATTAACCAATTTCCAGACACCTATATACGCGCAATTTCTGTCAACTGACTTTTGGACAGCGTGGAAATCATTATATTCAATTAGTCCACTGATCAGAGTTGGTTCTTTGATGGGAACAATAAATCTAAAACGAACACAATACCATGATTCCCTCCCGTATGAAACAATGCTAAGCCCGGTTCAGCATGCCATGATTGTTTTCATAGGTGAATGAGTTTTCAGTTCCAAAAACCTCCTTTGATTGCATCCAGCATGCCCATGATTTCCCTTCTCTCCTTCGCATCACTTTCTTCCCTACGTCGCGGTTCTCAACAAACCACTGCCTCCAAGTGCATCTCGTGCGTCCATCCTCTTTTCCCGTCTTCTCCAAATTTCCGTTAATGCATTTGTGAAAAAAGACAATAATGTATGGTTTTTAGCCGCGCGAAGGGTCCTTCTTATGGGTGAGCAGGTACATTTACCCATCGACACAAAAGATGAGATGATGACGCCGAAGAAGAGAGGAAAAGGGCGCAAGAAATGGGAAAGGGATGAGAGGAAATGGGAAAGAAGAAAGATCTTCCGCTCTCAAAACATTTTCCGAGACGAGCGTGGAGGCAGACCTCCGGATGAAGAAGACCAGCTCCCCCCTCCGAATGAATGTTTCCCAACACGAGAGACGGCGACAGGCCTCGGATATATGCAACCTCGGAGTGGCAGCTTCGTTCCCGCCTCCTAAACGGGGATTTCTGGGGGCACTCGGGGCCGAGGAGGCGGCTGGGCTTTTTGGTGGAGCCACTCCTTCGGCCACCGACTTTGCCGAGAGGGGTGGAGCTGGGGAGGGAGGGAGCATTTGTGTGTGTGTGTGTGTGTGTGTAAGGGGGTTGGGACAGGGGATGGGGGTTGTACCCCACTCTCTCTCCCTGGGAAAGGAGTTGGCGGTGGGGTCCCCGTCCGCCTCCTCCCGACGTTACATCTCCTTCCGTCCCGAACAAAAGGGGAAATGTAACTGCCCGGCATGGACGACGTTGCGTGTTAAAAAGTAGGATTTGTGGTCCCTCTCGTTAAGAGGCGATTTATTTCGTTCGACACGCGGAGAGAAAGGTTCTCTTCCCTTTTCTCTCTCTCTCTCTCTCTCTCTCTCTGCATCTCTCTAGAGAGGGTAGAGGCCCTGAGGTTCTCTCACGAGTGCCCTCCTCGCAGTAATGCCCTCTCGCCGCCGCATACTGAGACCTGCGGCCCCTCAGATGGGCCGCAAAGCGGCAGCCGCCTCCTTTCTCCGTAGGTCAAAGGAGTGCGTCCGTCTCAATCCTCTCTTCAATCAAACAAATCACTAAAGACCTGCAAGGATTGCGGCGATGGATGGCAAGCGAAAATGACAGATTGAGATGACTTCTAGCAGAGATAACCAAATCAAATGAGAAGAAAGGAAAGAAATGAAATAGAATAAGTGCGAGCTGTGATATAAAAAAATATCGCAAAATATTGAAAAAAACATCTATTTTTCATTAAAGTATTTTCTAAAAAGATTTTTCAAGGAAATAGACCCATAATTATTTTCTCCAACATTCGCAATTTACACAAAATTTCAGTCAAAGTATTACTGGATTTTGTAAATACACGTATTTTCGTCACTTATCTATTACTTCTCCCAACTAATTTTCAATGAAATGGAAGTTTCCACTTTCCTTTCCGAAATGAATGCACCTGTATGATTTTTCAGGAGTATATTTAATAGTCAATCATCTCTTTGATTAGATATCGTAATAGTCTAAGATTAGACATTTCACCAGCGAAATTAAAAGAAAGACCCGATAATCGGGGACAAATCATAGGAGTAGCATATCAGATGATATCTGAATGCATGTTCGAATGGAGATCCGTGGGTTAGAGGGACATTGGCAAAACACATTGACATTGTGACATTGAGCGTACTCTTCGTAAGCGGGGATTTCAAACGAGCGCCCTCGCTCCGCGCACGGAGGAATTCTCGCGGCCGGTGCGGGGGCAAGACGGCCGGACAGGGCACCCAGCCGCCCCTTCCGTTCCTTTCTTGCTCCCGACACGGTGCACGCTGAAAGGAGGAGTCGTGTCCCTCCCGTGATCGATGGAACCTCCTCGGAGCCGCAAAAGAAGAGAAGCCGACCCCCGGGCCGCCGTCTTTCGCAGTCGGCCGCAGAGGCGGTCTTAATCAGGCGTGGAGTCGAAAGGGCACCATTAACATCTCCTGCCCTTCCTCTCTCCGTCACCCTCTGCCGAGAGGCTTTTGCTTTTTGAGGAGCAGACCACCGCTGAGGGGTTGGGAGAGGGAGGGGGCCCAGGGGGGGAGGGGGCGGCGAAGGGGTTTGACCTCATCCTGTTTGTGCGTGTCGCCCCACACTTCTCTCTCCCTACCCCCGTTCAACCTTACCCCCCTGCCAAAATGAAGACGTTTTCACCATCCACATCCCCAACTCCTCCCCGTTCTTTCACCCCCACCCAACACACAACCTTCCGCCCCACTTCCGAGAAACTCCCCGAACAATAGGAGAGGGGGGTGGGTGGGGCAGGGTTTTCGTACTAAGCGGGGAGAAAGGGGGCTCTCACACAACACGTGGTCGATTATGTCCGGCCATAAAAACATTACCGCTCTCGCTTCCGATCGCCGTTCTCCCATCCCCTGAATTCCGGGAGCCGAGCGAATCGGCATTGGGGGAGGGAGGGCTTTCTGTTCGCTGTCGCAGTTGACAAGACTGTCACCCCCATCCACCGCGGCCCCTCAAGACACCCGCCGCCTCTCTCTCCTCCTCATCATCGCGGTGGTTTTCCCGGAACCGGCGGGGCAGTTCCGAGGAAACCGCCGACTTCGTCAAGGAATTGGCTTCGGGCGTTCAATACTCAATCACCACCCCTTCCCCCTTTCTACCACTCCCTTTACCGCTCCCTTTCAACCACCCTCCCCCATCTGCAATTAAAAGGGAGCGCACGATCGCGGTGAACTAACTCAATCCAAGAAAAGAAAAGCATCCACACAAAAGGGATGCCGAAACTTCCATGCCGTCTTCTACTAAACGTGAGAGCCGGGTCATTTCCTTCTAATCGCCCTTCCTCAAGTCTTCTTCCCACAGGGAAAAAACCCTAACCTTCTCGAATGAGGTTCGTTCCCGAAAAGGATGGGAATCAATTGGTGTGGATGCTTTAGCAGGTGAATCAGTCCTAGTCAAATGGCCTCTCGATAGCCGGTTGGGCTAGTGACCTAGTGGGTCGGGCGTTCTGTCTATCCTGCGTTCACGTTCCGGCTTATGCCTCCATCAACACCATCCTTTGGACATTTTCGATGATTTTGACAGCTGACATTTGCCATTTACTCAGTCAAAATCCTTCCTTTAGGAGGCGATTAACTTGTATTTCACGCTCATTCCCATTTAATTCTATGCCACCCCCACCTGCTGCCACACATCTACTCGTACTGATCTGTTTATTAATCCTGTCTCGTCCATACTCCTCATCTTATCCCACTTCAACCTCTATAGTCGCCGACTTGTGATGTTTTCATTCCCAAGCGTTCCCTGGCCAAACTTCACGTCCCATTCATCTAATACGACCAGACCACATCAACTTTCAATATTCTGTTATTACCACCTAGTATTATTTGGAGTAATTATTATTTCTATTTCTTCTATCTACACATATACATCCACACAATACCCAGCAAGCTGCCGCAAGGGTGTGTGGCGGGGGGTGTTAGTTCACCAGCCGTACATGCACATTCACAATCCTGTTACCTCTACACACATATTAGTTTGATCGTGCACTCGAAAATTTTTCATCACACGAAAGAAAGTACTTCCATGAAATACTATTCAATAAAAGGGTACGTATATTCAAATTATTCCATGAAATTGTTACAAATATGGGTATATTAAAGAAAAAGAAAAACATGCAGGATATCGGCAAGTATACTATATACACTACCAATTCTAATTATCTTCTACGCGATTGCTGTCATATCTATTATGATTTTAATGATTCGAGGAAAAAACAGGATATTCAATCTATCCGTTCCACAATAAATCTCCCTGATTTTACGTTGTTGATCTGATCTACCATTTTAAGTCGGGGCTTGTAATGTGTCTTTAATATTCTCAGATAAGAAACCTGCCACAAATTTAGGCAGTAAATTTAACGTGTATTTAAGCCTACGGTCAAATAGTGGCCCCAATCTTAACTCTTCCAATAGTGTTAAGACACTGCTACCTTGTCAATAATAACCTTTCACAGACCTAGCTGCTCTTCGTTACACTCGATCTAGTTCCAAAATTGAGCCTACTTCATGAGAATTCCGTACACTTGCAGCATATTCCAGGTGGGGCCTAGCTAACGAATAAATACTAATTTCTTCATTGCATATTTATGGTAAGACTCTTCAAGGTTTACGTGTCGTCATATTTAAGGTTCTTCTCGTGAAGTCCATATCATACCCGTTCCTAAATGGTATAGATGACCTTATCTATTCGTCGTTTCCCATAATAACCTCTCTTTGAATGCTGCTGCCTTGACCTCCCCGATACATGGGGGCTACGAGTGCCAAGGGGAGATGGGAGGGTGAGGGGGTGAAGGGGACTGGGGAAGGGTCTGCCAATGTCTATTCTCTAGTCGAAGGGCCCCCAACGCACTTGGTCACGTAGATGGCCAATATGCTCCTGTGGCTGCAGCCCCTCACACAAATCTCCCTGTCACCGCTTCCCACCCTTTGCGCTGTGTCGGGCGGAACGTTTGAGACATCCCTTCCCACCAGCGCCGACTTCCAAGGGCCGGCAGGCGGAAGGGTCCTCGGCACCGGTAACCAACCGTCAACATGGAATTCTCCTTAAACCGTCAACAAAAGCACCTACTGTCAAGGCAACGAAACAAGCAAGAGGTCTCGTGCTTTTTCGATATAATATTTAAGTCGTTTGCGAGTGTTGTGTGACTCAAGCAATCAAAATATATATCTATCTATATATATTTATGATGTTTATGAATTCTTCCCTGATTTGTATGCTTCCAATCCCCAAACACGCCTCCGAACACAACACTCTCTTTGATAAATGCTATGGTGTATCCATCTCAGCATCCCTCCAACCCTCGGACCCTCCACTGAAACTCAAGACAATAGAGCAAACGTTCACCTGACACCTGGATTCCTGGAGTTGCCCAGGTATTAATAAAAAAAACATAAACACAGTAATCAACCCGAAGGTCGGCCTGGTATGTGATGGTAGAGTTCACCTTGTACTAAGCCCGACGGCGTGTGAATATTCACACATCAGGGTAGGGGGGGGCAGTTCCTTTCCCTGTGCCGGATATCGTTTCCCAGGAAGATCTGGTATCAGAAAAATCACATAGCTTGGGTGGAGCTGCAGGTGCCCAGAGTGCCTTGTCCGGGAATCGAACCCGGGACCCTCCAGTCTTGTCCAACGCTCTACCCCCTGGACTACCGCGACCCACCAGGTATTAATATTAGACATTAATTATCCCGACCTTCACATATATTCATCCCCCCTCCACCCACAACACCTTCAATATTATCCCCACTCTTCTCAAAATTCCCCTACTAACTCTTCCCCTCGAAAACTTTCCCCACCATCCCCTTCAATCCAGCGCTCCCAGCCCCGTCTTTTCCTCAGTTCTGTCCTTCTCTTCCTTGAGGAAGGTTGCGTGGGCCAACGAAAATTCGATACCTAGTGAGTTTCCTTTCTTTTTTGGTGTGTTTCTGGGTTTTTGTCTTTGTCCACTAGTGCTTACTTCATATACATTATTATTCACGTCCGTGAGGCTTTCACGAAAGTGTTATATACATAGTGATATGTATAGTGATTACTTGGGTCAACTGCATATACCAGCATATACCGCGCAAAATGGTAGATTATATATATATATATATTTATTTATTTATTTATCTTTGAAATTGACGCTCTCCGGCGACACACAAACACACGGATACAAAATATTCAGCACAAAGAAACATAAACGAAGGACACTCACGGTATGTATCGACGTTTCGACGGCCCAGTTTCGAGGCGCTATTAGTTCACCATTGGTTGAAATCGTTTTAAATTGTCTGCATTAATTTGAGGCAAGCCCTTTATTCGAGGCTGTTAAATACATATAAAGACCCCCGCCTCACACCCTTGCTGCGGCTTGCGGGGTATTGTGTACGAGATGTAGATGATACTTTAGCAGCAGTCTAGTATGACATGAAGCTTATTAAAAGCAAACCAAATCCGTTATTAATAGCGCCATATATTGGACTTTCTAAAGACCTGTTGAACGACCTATGTGACTGCAATTCCGCTGAAGCTTTAATGAGGTTAACGAGGTAACAATAACTATTGCGAATCTGTATAAAAATAAGAAATGGAGGATAGAATTTAGTATCAGAAAATGTACACCACTGAAGTTTCGGAATAAAAGCAAGAATTAACAAGACGTAACTTATGAAATACAACCATTCATGTGGATGAGACCGAATTAAGTATCTCAGAATCAGTCGAATAATTAGGTATTACACCGACATTTAACATTTCATGGAGATCACACATTAGAAGAATACGCGGGTTAGCTTTAAAGAAGGTAGATTTCATTTGACAGGTTGTAGGAAAATGTAATGGAAAATTAAGAGAAGTATTTTACTCCAGTTTATGTAGGCTACATTTGAAATGCGCAGGAAATATCTGAGACCAGGGAAGAAAACGTTCATTAAGGAATTGTAAAAAGAATAAGAGAAGATCCGCTGGATTTGCTTAATTTTTCAACGATAAGATAATTCGTTTGACGTGTGTGCTGGAGGAAATAGAGCATGATTCACGATGCGAGAATTCATGACTAAAATTTTCAAGGACAACTGAGTTTTCTTGCGACACAGTGAACATTTTAGAGCACCATATCATATTGTTAGTTTTGACGACCAAGATAAAACAAGAGAGAGAGAGATAAACACCGTCATAGACAGATTCAAGTACTTAATCGTTCTTCCCTTAAGCAAGATGTAAAGTAACAAAATTGAGCCCAAGAGCCCGAAAAATATTAATTTAAAGAAATATAATTCGATGAATTGGTCAAGTGCGACAATTATTACATGCTGTTTACAGGCATTTGTGTGCACGAGAGTTTTCCATGAGCTAACATGCATTCAAGTGCATAGATGAACTAATATTTCTGCATAGTATACAGTATGGCTGGGGCGCCAAAACCCCTCGCTGACGTCCTCTTGACAGCTTTCAGGAATATTGTGATCAGTCGAACCAAAGTACCTAATAAACTAAGTACCGATGTAATTTTAATTCAAAATTTAAAGTTTGTGTAATTTTTGTAACCACAATTCAAATGTATTCACAACATCTCGTCCATCCCAGCACCCTCTTTTTTTTGCCTGCTCCTGTCGAGGGGGAAGTGCACCGCGATGGTGCTGCGGGAGCTTAATATGCATGCGCCCTGCGCACACCTCTGCCGGTCCATCCCTCGCCCCCTCGAAAGGGCAGCTGTCGCCTCGAAGAGCACTCTCTCTCTTTCCACCCCTATAGTACGTATGCACATCTCGTTGGCTGATTGACGGGTCGCTTTCGGGAGACAAACAAGGGAGGCGGAACATATGACTACGGAATTAGGACACGGACTAATTTCAGGGACGCCAAAAATTGAAAGTTGACACCGCGAGCGCCTGGGTGGAGTGAAACGCACGCGCTCTGTCTGCAAATGGAGATATGCCGGCGAGCACCACGCACCCTCTCCCCCACCCTCAATGGGGAGACATTTTTTTCCGTGTGCCAAAGCGTCATCAGAAAGCCGTATGGCAGAGGGTTTTACGTCTCCAGCCATGGTACAGGGAGCGGTAGTATCACTTGGCTGATTTTCATAGCATTTGTCATTCAAATCAGCAAATTATGCCACCGCACCCCGTACACACAATCAGTAAGCAATGGTTTTCATATGCACCAATAGGTAATGGAAGCCCTTCAAATCACTGGAAGAGTGAATGAAACAACTGGAATGTTGAAGGGATGCACTGAACACACAATGTCCTAAAACAGACAATAGGTGTTAGTATAGATTAGTACTTACTATGCAATGAAAATAGTCAGTTCCTTGATTCAATTTTATTATGATTGTTTGTCGCCCGTGGGAAAGTACCTTAACATTTTAATAACCATATGATGATTCAAAATGTGGTGGACAACTACAGGTAATTGATATTTGAGTGGCGTGGGGGTTTTGTTTGTTTTGGGTGGAAATTAAAAGAAGAAGGGTGAGGAGACTCAACCCAGCCTGATCGCACGCCTTACCCCTCCGTAAAACCACCATTTCGTTCCCTCGAAATGGGGATTTTAGGGGGTACGACCCTCCATGCGTGTCGCCCAGATGGCGGACCACCGTACCCACCGATTCCATCGTACGTACGCTCACGATCCGAGAGTGAAGGGGCGTCACCGTGAAAACAAAACACTCCAATCTGTCACGAGTGCTGTCAGTTGCATAAGGAGTGTTTCCATCATACATCT
The DNA here is from genome assembly GCA_037158775.1 of Hetaerina titia. NCBI lineage: Eukaryota > Metazoa > Arthropoda > Insecta > Odonata > Calopterygidae > Hetaerina > Hetaerina titia. The sequence goes on from CM073773.1 coordinate 30,504,105, forward strand.
ACATAATATCCTTGCGGTGGGGACTCATTATTAGAGGATAATTTTTATTAGGTAATCTACCGGTTAAGGTAGGTTTTTGGATGGACACAACTATCAAATAAACATTTTGTGACTCCCCACCTAGCAAACTAATCTATGTCAGGTCCCTCTTCATCTCAGAGGATAATTATGTACACTAAAATCATTTCCAAAAAGAAGAGAATTTATGACACGAGCGCTGAGTGAAGAAGTCATGAAAAGATTAGTCAAGACTTTAATCTGTAGCACTTCATGGATCCAAAAACCTGATCTTGGAAGAAGGGGGACATTTGACAAGGATTGACGAAGTAAGCGTGGTGGGAGAACGACGAAGTCATAACTGAGTTGGGAGAAGAGATGAATTTGGCAGATTCAATCCGAGAAGGCGTGGGCGGTGACGGTGAGATAGTTAGTGGAATATAGAAGGTCACGATAAAAGAGAAAATGACACGCAATCAGGGTGCAGATAGGATGTGAGAATTGATACTATTTCGATGGTATGATAGAATATAAAAAGTATGAAGAACTGAAAAAGAAAACCCTGGGAAAAGAAGAGGGATTTGACGCACGTAGAATCTAATATTGTCTACGATGGGTCCAAATATTACCTTAATTAAGTGACTTACTTAGCATGAAAACAAAATTAAACTTTCCCTGAAAGTCACAGTGGGGTCTTGTTCAGATATTTTAGTACCATGCAAGCCATCGCTAGTGTGTGTGTGATGGGGTGAATACACAAGAGACTAATTTTGACCCGAATATGACCCTATCGCGGGCGGACAATATTATTCTGATCCCTTATCGTTCGTGGAAAAAATGACATGTTAAATCAATCTCTTCTACACTTAATCTCTCTAATTTAATTGACAGGATCTCTCCTTGTTTCGGAGATGTTAGGTCACCAGCCACCAGAAATTAGTAATGTAGAACATTTGCTCTCCGTATCATTCTATTCTCGGGAGGTTGAACCTTTCCTCGGCAAGGATTTCTTAAGGACGGAAAAGTCTCTCTGCCCGTGTTACAGCATTCCTAAACTTCTTTCTCCCTTTCTCCCATCATTGCTCTTGTCTCTACTACGAATGCAGCTGGGCTTCCTGTGCCCCTGAGAGGCTGGGAGGAGCAATTGAGACATTGTAATTATATATGCATCTTCTACCCGCTAGAAGACATTATACCCCACCGGATAGAACGTTCATCTCCTAACTAGAATACCAGGATTCAGATCCATTATGACTATCGTGGACACGCTTCACATGCATTGCGTATTAATATTCTGCTGTAGTAAAACTACATATAAAGCCGCTGTTGGCACAGGTACCGTAAATGAATTTCCTAGTTCGGGAAATGAAATGATAAAGTCGAAGAGAGATGTTACTACTCTAAGTTAGGCAAGTTACATTTCTTTTGGGTCGCGTGTTTAGTATATGGGATGCAAAGAAGGGAACGTTAATTCTGGTATTTAAAATGGCTCGGAATAAAACCACCAGGATGGCATATAATTGCTACGAGACTAGTAGAATAAGAGTAACGGGTACGCTGCAGAAATTAGGGGTAGGTAGTCACGTGATTCTTCAAGAGAGCAGGCAAGACTTAATATTTTGGAAATGTACAAGACACTCGAGTTTTCTCACGACACCGATGAAATATTTTTGGAATCAAACTGTATCGGTGTATTCTAACATTTGGATACAATAATAGTGATATAAACTGTAAACTAGAGAGTCAATTACTCAATATTCCCTCACACCATACGTAATCACAACAAACTTTATTTCAAGCACCTGAATGCAGTTACTTGAGGGAAAACATTTAATGATTTTAATATATTTTTACATTATCTAAATAATATTATATATGTGTGCTTGTACGAGTGCATTTGCCTGTGAGCTATTAATATTCCGATTAACATAAGATTTAATAGATGATCCTGCATGGCTGATGCCCTCCCCCACCACACATCCTTGCTGGGACTTGCGGGGCATGGTAGAGACGTAGATGTTTGTGTGTATACACACACATACTATATATAATATACACGCACACACACAAATGTGCAGGTTAGGGAAAAGCCTACAGGATATAACTTTCATCCCATATTGGAGAAGTGGTCCCGTAGATAGAATGAAAACTCTTGCGCCAACGACCCACAGTTCTCATGCCCTATCAAGTTCCTTTAAAAAAGTTCAAACGGAAAGCAGTCACCTGGTGGTGAAATAGCTAGGGGGGGGGGACGAAAAAGGGGGTAAGGTTTGCGTAGCACTTACTGCACCGCCAGTATTAATTGTGTCTCCCTACCCCTTTCTCTGTCCTGCCCATTTAAAATCATATTCACAGCCGGAGGAAGGGCAAACAAAGTGATAGGAGAAAATCTGATCAAACGGAGAATGTTGAGGGGCAAATTAGGCACACATAGGCCGTCACATAGGCCGCCATGACTATCGTGAGACACCAATGATCATTGGCAGCAGCACTCGAGGAAACTGCAGATAGAGTCGGGCATATCCTGCAATGAGTAGCTTTTACTTGATTCAGTACGAGTACATCTGCACATCGAAGGCGTTCGGTTAGAGATTTTATTACTGGAGATTTGGATAAATCTAACCTGCTCATTAAGGAGAAAAAGCAAGATCGTTAGATCAAAACTCGCTCCTATTGAAAGGATATGATATCGTCAACTTTCATTAATCTCATACAATTTTACTTTAAAGAACCTCCATAATCATGATTTGGGTATGACATTCATATTAAACCCTATTCGCTTTATTTCTATTCCCTTATTCCTCCATTCTATTGGCTCTGTATATTGACCATATGGTGCAGGGCTTATGAATGAAAGAAATCGTTACATGAGTAACATTATGATACAGCTTATACCACTAAAAATGAGCTGAAGTGGCATAAAAAAATGTAAATTCTCATCATGTATCTTAAAACATTTGTCACAAATTTGTCACGGAATCTTCGTACAAAATGTACGAAGCAAAATCAAGTAGAAAGAAAGACATCCTGATTGTAATCTATTTTGCTCTCAATTGATGACCTTATTACAGCTATGACACCACGCGTGTCTCTCCTCTTCCTGAACCCAAACTGATTATCCCCTAAGTAATCATATGAGCTACTCTCTATTATGTTGCCGATGATCCTGAGAACCTCTTTAGTTGCGTGTGAAATCTAATATATTGCTCTGTAGCCCTCACATTATATAGCCTTTACCTTGTTTCGCATAGGAACTAACCCTGACCTCACAAAGTCTTCTGGCTAGATTCCTTCCTCATTAATTTGCCCACATATACTCTCCCTCCCACCTTTTCCTAAGTCTTTAAGATTTTTCACGGGAATATTGTCTTCCTCCACGAACTTGTTTGATTTCATCTCCCGTAATGTCCTTTCTATCCCATCGTCAAGTTCTCCTGGACCTAAACTATCCTCATCTACGTCATATTCTCTGTCTATGTTTAATCTTTCTGGCCAAAGTTCTTTACAATACAGTTCTTCTATATGTTACCTCCATCCCTCTAGAATCTTTTTTTGACCATTAATATTTTTCTACTGATTTTTTATTATTTTCACATATTTTCCCTTCTTACTTCCCAACAGTGTTTTAACATTCTTGTATAGCGCACTTAATTCACACTTCCTTTACCCTCACCTTAATTATTCTCCAATTGTGTCTTCCACCGCGCCTATTTTGTTCTATTTGTTACCCGCCAGTTTATTATTTATTTTTTTATACTACCTTCTACTTAATTCTGTATTTGAATTCGTCAATTTATTTCTCTCGTTCATGTTTTTGATCATCTCGTCCATATTCCATGGTTTACTTGTTTTCCTATTAACAGTTCCTATAGATTCTTTCGCGATATTTGATATATATTATTTATATGTTCCCATTTTTCCTCAATAGTACCCATTTTTGTTTTCTCTCCCTAAATTTTCCCTACGTCCTAGCCTAATAGTCTTTTCCTGTCTTTCCAATTAATTCATATACACTCCATTTTCTAAACCTTCTTCCCTGTTTTATGTTTTTTAATCCGACGTTATACTTAATTATTAGTAATTATGGTCTAAGCCTGAAACCACTCCCGGACAACCGTGAATTAATCACGTTGTTCATAAATCCGTGCCTAACCATCTACATCTGTACAATATCCCGCAATCAGCTGCAAGGGCATGTGGCAGGGATATCAGGAATCCACCCTTTACCAACAATAACGTAGTCTAACAGATACGTTTCTGAATCCCAGGGTATTTTCCAAGTGTATCTACGCCTGCTGTGGTGTAAAAACCAAGTGTCCGTTATGATCAACACCCGTCTCTTGCAGAACTCTATTGCTTTCTCTCTTCGATAATTCCTTTTTCCTAATAGTTGACGCCTACCTCACTGCCATTTCTTCCTTTGCCTTCCGCGGCGTTCCAATCTACTATTACTATCAAATGTTTCCCTCGAAGAGACACCCTCTTCAGAAACACCCTCGATGATGACCCCTAACTGATCGTATACCCAATCGACTTCTTTCACCCAATGGTTTCCTGATGGTATGTAGACCTCAACATTGTCTAATTTCATACGTACAGCTCTTACTTCTACTAATAATATTACATCAATTCCTCGCTCTGTGTTAATTTCGCTTCTCCTACCTTTTTGTTCAATATTATGGCCACCCCTTGCTGGCTCTCTTCCTCCCCCCCCCGACGTTACTACCATTAATAAATAAAGGCCTTTATTATGATATTGATAAAAGGCCATTCGTTGATGTCTACCGATTGTTGTTGTGCATACTAGATTAGCCACGCTCACACCTTGTTCCCCATCTTCGATGATTTTATTTTTCATATCTACTGTTATTTTTATTCTTTCGTGGCTTTCTTTTTATTGATTTTCCCTAGGGATCATTTTCAAATGCAAAAAGTTATTAAACTTTGTACAAAAAATCACATATGTTTGAACAGAAGTTTAGAAAATTATTTGATCCCCAGGGACGCAAAGATGCAAGAGGAACGAGTGCAAATTGAGTACCAATTGCTCGATGAATCTGGGTATTCCCCGCGCCTCGTCACTCGTTGCACGATAAGTTGCTCATTAAGTGAGTCGTTTTCGTGACCAATATTTTTGCTCGTTGTGTGAATTATTCGCTGTGCGAGGTGCTCGTTAAGCGAGGTCCCACTGTACATCAAAGAAAGATGAAGTTAAAAGACTTCAAAATTTAATTCAATATAAATATACAAATACCACTTCTAATTGGATTCCGTCCAGATAATATGCAGTTGGTAAATGTACAGATCAAGGTAAACTACCTAGGAGTTGTGTATCAAAAACTCATGAAACACGTGCATTAAAGAGTAAAAAGTATTTAAAATGTTGTGATATGATTTTAGTCGTACATTAAATGTGTATCTTCAGTTGGACTTGAACAGATCACATTTTGAACCCAGTTAATATTTTTCTTTAGTAACAAAGGAGGCAAAAGTCCAGGACTGTAACAGTGGATGGCACATCCAGTTGAAAGAACTTCGAACTTAATGGATGAACTATTGCTCAGATAATGGCCGCACACTGATACAAATATTCAAAGCGAGCAAACCCAGTTAACTGAAAAATGACTAGATTCCATATCCGCGATGCGCTTCCAAATTTATTGTGCTTAAACGATGGTAAAAGTTGTTAAATTTTGAAAGTTCCAAAGCACATAATTTTTGCCGGCCCAGCCTAAGCGACAGTTGAATTTTGTCAAACTTTTCTGCAATGTTCACGCTTGAAGGGCAGTCTGCCCTTCAAGTGCGACGTGTGCTTCTTTCATTCAGGAGGCTAGCCCATCCAACCCAACCCCCCTGCCCGCCTGGTGGTGGCTGGCCCTCTTGACCCCTGCCACAACTGCTCCCATGCGATCGTCGCCGCTCTCGTGAGGACTCAAGAAGGGGCTGTGACCCGGTCGCCGCTTTCTGACCTGAAGGCTTGCCCTCACCGATTCAACTGACGAGCTTTCAGACTGGAAGGGGCGTCGCGGATGAGCGTCAATGAGTGGCAACGCAAGGGCACTGCCTCCCTCCGCCTCATCGCTCGCCCGGTTTCACGCTCGAGCCAGTTTATCAATGGCGCGCGCGTGGTCGCGGGGACGGGGAGTGATACACGCACCATTCACCCCGTTTTATTCCCGCGAGAGCGAGCATTTGTGTTCTTCCGAACAGCTTCGTTTTAAGTAACCAAAAGAAGCTCCCTTTCACTAATAATAAAATAACTCTTTACAGTCAATTTGAACTTCGATTTTGACACCTCCTACTGCCACATACTTGAAAATTCTTCCACTTACGTCACATCCAATTATGCTCTGTGGATTCTCCAACGCCAACCTCAAGATCCATAAGATAGTCAACCTCAAGGGCATTTAGCGTAATATTCTCAGTCATGAGCGATTTTAGGAAAATTATTCTCTCCAACAGCATTATGCATATATAAAATAAATAAATCTGCATGTACGATTTATATACGTATATATATATAAACATATTTGTTCCGATATTATTCATATTTGTGAGATTTTCACATAAGTTTTATGTATATACGCATGCATATTTGTATTTTTGTATACATACATATACACACACATATGCATGTATTATCTTTTATAAATTTACTTGGAAGGAGCCTGTTGACTACTGAACACGTGATGTCATTTAAGTGATTCCATATATCCTCGGTATTTCGTTATTACTATTATTCTTAACATTTAAAAATGTACCTGTAACACGAATCTTAAGCAATTGTATTCCCCTTCTATAAAAAAAGTAGATTTGTGTATTTTAGGCTTCTTATTTCGAACCCCATTCAGGGAAAATTTAGCATTTACTGCTCTACGGTCACTAATTCATTTAATATTTTCTACCTTTAACACTTTTTCGGGTAAGTTTGTTGCAAACAGTTCAAGAATATTATCGCTCTTAGTTGGAAAAGCGTAAAGTTTTAATGAATGGCTTACAACGCAATAGCGACTCCCAGGTATCTTCGACCTTGCCCTCTATTTATGTGCACTCCAATTTATAGATGGGACATTGAAATCGCCACCGAATTTAATGGTCTCGATCGTTGACTTGGGATGAGAAACTTTTGATATGCTGATATAGTTTTAGGATTGAGTTATCTTTTGCACAGGGTTCAAACACGCTATTTGGTCGCAGGATACCTGTGGTTGATAATATAACAAAAATCTTATAAACTCCCAGGTGGAGTGCCTACAATGGAATCCATCCAAAGTTTATAGTTCTGGCCCCGATCCCCATCCAACTCTGCGTGTGCACAACATGGATCGAACAGGCAGGCGCAATGCATTGAATTGCGCATTTAGAGTTCGACCGCCCTCTCGAATTTCGGTGTGGGTCTCCGCGCCGACTTCTTCCCATTCGTATTTCCGACTACCCTCTCCCACCCTCCTCCATGGGACGATCGCCTCCACTCTTGTTCCCCGACCAATCCATGAGATACGCATCCTGCCGATTCCACGCCCACAAGACATGCATTTCAAATGTTATCAAGCATCATACTCAAGTGGGCATGTTTTTTTATTTGTGAAGAAGCTATAGTTGTTCAGCAAATGCATGACGATAATAAAACTTTCAAGCAATTGTGACAGAAGGGATATTTTTTTATGAAGATTACTTTATGTAAGCTCGTGACCATTCTTCGCGAAAGATTTTTCCAGCGGTTAGGACCGAGGGAGGTGAGTGGGCGAGGATTGAGGACTAGAAGCTTTCAGCCACCATTACTTACGCGAAAGCCCTCGAGGGTCGCGAAGGGAGGGTAGTGGGTTGGGAGAGGGGAAAGGGAAGGGGCGAGTGCAGAGCAAAGGTTGATTGAGGGGCAGGGCCGCTCCCTTTCACGCGGCGTCCGACATCAATTAACAATTCTAGGGGGGGGGGGATTAGGCGGGGATGGCGTGACGCATCCGACGCCCCCGGCGCGCGGTGTCCTCCCCATGAGATGCGGGTCACCCCTGCCGTAGAGGGTGAATGGGATTATTGTGGCGGGGCGAGCGGGGGCGTGCATGAGGGCGGCTGCCCAACGCCCTTATTTATTATCATCGCCGTCGCCATTGTCACTATTATACATCACTTACCTACTTGCTGGCTTCCCGACGCAAACATCCCATCGACTCCTACTTGTCCAATCACTGCAGGCAGGGGCGGCGTGGTGGGGCCTGTTGCGGGCCTGTCCTTTCGACGGAGGCCCTCGTCTGTGCCCCGTCCACGTTGCCGACACCCATCTCGACCGGTCGACAGGCTGCAAGGGCACCCACCTTTGTCTCAGGATGGCCGCAACGACGGAAGCTGGCTAAGCTGAAGGAAGCAACTTTGACGCCTCTTGGTGTCGCCAAGGCTTTTCACTCGGAAAGTGATGTGATGTGGTCAGCACATTACTTTTGCGGACGGGCTACCTTCGTTCGCGGAGTTCGGCTCGGTCGGTTCGACTGGTTGGGAACGTCGGTGGCATGAGAGGGAATCAATGGAGAGAGAGAAAAAGGTCTAGTACGCAAGAAGCACTCGCGCCGATTCCATCTTCCGGTGAGGTGATCAAACACTAAGTTCCCTTTGCACATCGAAAGAAGGCATATTACGCATCTACCTCTTACCCTGCATACATAGGACGTGTGGTAAACGGTAAGGTCACTCACAAGCCACAGTTATCTACCCAAAGATCAAAAGGTCACCAATCAAATAAATGTGGAATATGTGGTCAGACTAAAAAAATCAGGATTTATTCGAAGAGTAATGGATAAATGTGGTGAAAAGGTTTTGTATTTTTTAGTGCCCTGAAAGCTTTCACTAGGTAGAGTGACGGTGGGTGAATACACTCCAGGTTAATTTTGACCAGAATATTTTTACCTTTACCCCGGTCTGACAATGTTATTCTGATCCCTTATGGCTCGTGGAAAAAATGCATCTTAAAACTATCTGTTCTACACTTAATCTCTTTAATTTTACTGACATGATCTTGCTTACCGTAGTACAATGGGGGTAATTATACATCTCTAATATCACTGCTGAAGATATTTCGTTCCAATTTATTCAAGAGATTTATTCTATGAATTAACCTTTGCTCTTGAGTGATTCCCAGGTTAGATCCTCTAATAATTTTGGATAAGCAACTCAGTTTATCGTAACTACGTTTTACAAATCTAGCTGCTCTCCGCAACACGCGATCGAATTCGGCAATCAGTTTGACTTCATAAGGATGCCATATCGCTGGATCGCTGGTTAGGCTTCATTTAGAATATGCTGCTAGTATAGTATGGGATCCTCACGAAGTTGGATTGATTGCCGAATGGGATCTCGTGCAGCGTAGAGGAGCTAGATTTGCAAAATGTTTTGATAAACTGAGTAGCGTATCAAAAATGATAAGAGGAGCCAATTTGGGAATCACTCAATAGAGCGAAGGTTAAATAACAGATTAAATCTCTTGCATTAATTGGAAGGGCGCTTCTTTAGCAATTATGTTTAAAATGTATTATTGCCCCCATCATACTACGGTAGGATAGACAGTATACATAAAATCAGAGAGACTTAGTGTATAAGAGATAGATTTAATAAGTCATATGCCCCACGAACGATGAGAGTAGTTACCAAAACCTTATCCGACCACGACAAGGGGAAAAGTATTACGGGTCAAAATTATTCTGGTGTATAATATTGAGTGAGATCGTATAAATAAAATAAGGGAGCTTAAAAGTAAAACAGATTATTTTAATATGTTTTTCTTTCAACGAACTATAAGGGATCAGAATAACGTTGTCCAACTGCGGTGTGGGTTAAAATATTCTGGTCTCAATTAGTTTGGTGTGTATTCACTTCCTGTCACATACCATAGTGGTGGCTTTCAGAGTACTAAATATACTAAAATATCAGGTAATTCGAATTCTTACTACCCGTGATGTTTCCTATTGGTGTTGCCATGAGTCGTGCGAGGAGATATGTACCAATTGAATCGTAGGACTTCAATTTCTCCCGGCGGATGATGGCAGTGAATTCTTCTCGGGATTTCATCCGGGTAATCTCCTCCATTTTCATCGCTGTCGACGTTTCGATGAAAAAGGATTTCATCGAAACGTCGGCAGCGATGGAGATGGAGGAGATTACCCGGATGAAATCCCGAGAAGAATTCACTGCTACCAATTGAATCTCTCTCTTTGGCAGACGATTTTCCTAATGTCTCACTGCTGTCACAACGATTTATATAACGCGGTGATCGCTGGAGCGGACACATTAGGAATAATCATGGAGCCTCATCACGTAGGTAGGCGAGACCGCAGGATGATGGGTTAAGGGAAATTTCCTGCTGAACAATTAAGGAATCATTCTTCACACGCATATTTTGCGATGACAAAAGTGAGAATATCACGTGCAATGATTCAAATTTTGCGGTGAATGAAGTTTTGTGAAATGTCAATTATCAACATTCACTCCTTTAACACGTTGATCATATAATTTGCCAAAAAAAATAATCGAGTATTCATATTCTCTCTTAGCATTTGGTATATTTTTTTTAACTATTGACCTATTAAAATTCCCCTTGGACATACAACTAATATCTCGTTCGGGTTCAAGCTAATCACTCTTATTTACTGCCGGCCGGTGGTTTAACTCGCACTGAACGCCCTCGTAGGGGCTTGCATTTCAAGGTACGTATTTGTATAAGAGACTAGATCCCTGAGACGCTTCCCGCAGTCCTCTTACCGGCTAAAAACGTGTAACTGGTATATATGAATTGTAAAGCACTGAAGTGTCCAATTTTTTCATGCCTCACATCAGAACTGATTTCCAAATTTTGTCTAAAAACCAACGCGTACAAAATCAAATGGTTTCGCGGTATGCGTCCAGTCATTGGGTTCCACTCGAGTGGTGGTGTTTTCCAATAGGAAAATTCCGCGTCCACTTGGTCATTGTTTCACCTAAGCAAAGAACAAACGTTGGCCATGTTCTCTCGCCCCGATGTATGATGTATTAATTTGAATGATGATGCCTTTGACCTGAAACAAAGGCGCCTCGCGCGTTGCCCTCTCCGGCAGCGAAGCAGTGCCTCTCGAGTTGACGACTGACGCAATATCTCCCCCCCCCCGGTGCCGTGCGGTGACGTCATCGTCGAACGTCATCACGGCAACGAGGACGTGGCCTCTCCCTAAAACGCCAATCAAATGGACCCGGCGCTCTAGAGAATGGGACCGGCGGGAAGACAGAAGGCAATGATCACAAGGGGAGGGCGAAGATTTCTGAACCCAAACAAATCCTCCCTTGGGCTTCCTCGCTTTTTTTCTCACCTCCCCCTCCCTCCAAGAGGGCACCTTCTCCGCCGGGGTCAACTGGTCACCGGAGAGCCTCACCCCGTGGCGGGGAGGGGCTGAAGAACCCTTTAATTTTCCTTCATTCTCCTGCCCTGCAGGGCCGGACGAAGCCCCTCTCTTGCTCCCTCAATTGCTAACGCCGTTTCGGACCATTAAGGCACTCACTCTCTGCACACACCCTCCAAGACTATGCCTCGCCCTGACACACCCTCCTTCCTCCCCGGGTGTGGGGTGAGGAACAGCGCGTAGGTGCCTTAGGCGCGGATGCACCTTTGACACATGGCTGCGGACATCTGCTCGCGACGCGTGGGTGGAGTAATGACCTCTCGTCCGGGCGTACCAAGCACCACCTCATCTACAGACATGACCTGTCGTGTTAGTCGCCCAAAGGGGTACATGCTGAGATATGTTATGATACATGAGAAGTAATTCGAGATGGAGCAATTGGCGAATGTGGACTTCTACTTAAGGATCTCTTTGGGGGCGTTCGAAGTGTACTCAGGTCATGTTTCCTATTGCTGTGGCCACGAATTGTGGATTTGATAAAGAATTTTTAAATTGGTTGGTTCGACAATCGATTTTCGTTCTCTTCTAAGATAAGAGAAATTATATGTCATCCAATCAGGCTATTGACTTATTAAACGGTATGACGGAAAGTAAAAGGTACGAAAAATTGAAGCATTATGGAACGTAAGGTAAAAAAGAGGAACTTCATGCATGAATGTTTACGTAATAATTGTAAGAAACCGTCCAGACCCTACTTTTAATAAATAGACTATCTTTGATTGGAGCTAATGACTTGATGATATCTTTGATGAAATTATGACATTAAAATCAAAACATAAATAGTTCAGTTGAAACTACGGCTACAAGTACCATTAATTTCATGCTACCACTCCGTACCCCCAGTTCAGGGAGAGAAGTCTTTCTCTGTTAAGTGCGTTCTCCATTTAACGCGAGGGTAATATGTATTGCGACGTCCTTATTAATTCATATGTATGCCGCACAAGCTGGACATTGAACCCCTTCTTCAGGATTCCTACACTTCTAAGGGTTTAAATTGGGGGATAGAAGGGTATCAATTGCTCTAGTAAGGGGAGAGGTCGCCACACACCACCATAACAGTCTTATATCCCGCACAAGAGAAAACCCATTCCAGTGAGACCTGCAGCTCTGGGTTGATACGGGAAATCACCCCAATAAATTATCCCATGAACCGATGATCGACAGAATCATTATACATAATATGTCCTAGCAGCTGCGGGACTCGGCCCACTGGGCCGTGTGTCGTGCCTTGCAGCGGAACGCGGAAGGTTTCTGTGGTCGTCATTTCATGAAACCCTTAGAAAACCTTGAACAAATGACGAAGTAGAAAGGGATGACAATCATTGGAATCCCGGGGAATATATGTATTCAAGTTTAACTATGCAGTTTGATAAAACACCTCGATGGTTTGTTCTTCAAGAAAGATTTATAGCAGTGGCTACATTATGCTGGGAGCCCATTTGATCCTCAAAGAGACCAGGCAAGAGTTAAACTCTTAGAAAGGTAAAAGGGGTTTGTAGACCTTAGTTTTCTTACGACTCAGAGGGAATTATTGTGGCATCAAATTGCATTGTTAGAGTAGATAAAATAAAAGAGATAAACAATGTGACAGACAAAGTACTCCTTCTATCTCTTACCACTTCAACGAGTACTTTACTCTGTCACAGACGAGTGCTCATTCTCTGGAACGATATGTAAGCATGATGAAATAGATCCAAACAGCCCGAGAAAAATGAATACTGCTATAACATTAAATTTAAATAATTAAGCTAATGAATTTGTCGAATGCAAAACTAATGGCACAGAATAAATAGGCATTCACATTTCACGAGTGGTTTTGTGTTTAAACTAAAATATATTCAAAAGAATTAATATAATCACCGGGCCATCTTCGTTATACTCTCTTTCTATGTTTAAATTTACTTACTTAATATCTTTCCATCTTTTTTGTTTCTATTTCCTTCTTTCTTGAATATATCCTTGTCTTTTTTAATATATGCTTGACTTTTTAAATATATTTTAAAGTTAATTTTCAGCAGGAACAAGCAAATTTTCCTGGTGCAATCAATTCCGTGTCTCTAATAGTGTGCACGTCTTACGTGACAATTGTTGTTTAGTAAATAGCTGGGATGCCGAGTCAATTTTTTGTACCAAATTCGCAGCCAAATTTCATGTGCACTCATCCTTAAAGATCATTTATTGACACTTTTTCACAGATACGATGGAAAAGCTATTTCTACCGTCCGTGTTGACGGTAGAAATTATTTTAAACTAATCCTCGTGGCAAAACGAGAAAATCCTGGAACGGATCTAGATTGACGATTTGGGGGGGGGGGGGCGGTTTGGCCTGGTCAGCTGTGATAGAAGAAAATAATATATATATGAGATAACTCAGATAAAATTCGAAATTTAAGTGCTTTTTAAAGTTATTCACAGAACAAAATCTAATTTTCTTGTGCTACCCTTTGCAAATCCAGGGATAGCTCTTCGAAATATGATGTTCCTGTGGATGTACGGCACATTAAGCTGAGCAATAAGTGGAAATAACGTAGCAGGGGCACTCCGCAGTTTTCCTCTCTCAACACCGTACGTAGTGTTGAGCGCGACTCGCGCAATGCAGACCGTGCCTCGAGGGTACGGCATGGGAAGTCTCCCCGCGTGTGAATCGAGCAAGGGCCTCGTCAATGAGCTTTGTGATTCGCGTCGGCCGCTGCGGTGTATCGCGCGGTACCGCTCTAAGCGAAGCATCCGGAGTATGCGTCGTGAACGCCCTCCCCGTGGCTATAGGGAAGGGAGATGATGCATGGGTGGGTGGAGAGGGGGGAAAGAGAGATTGGATGAGTTGTGTGTGTGTGTGCGTTCGTACCGCCGTCTCTCCCTGATGATAATGGATGAGCGACGCTTGATGGGAAGAGAACCCTTTCGTGTGTGTGTGTTTGTGTGAGTGCGTGCGCGTCGGAGGATGGAAGGGGGAGAGAGAGACCGGGGAACCCATCCTGAAAGCACACGCACAGATGATTCCACGAAACCCACGGACGGGGCGGCGTAGGTGGGCGACCCGCATCCTGGGGGAGGGGAGGGGGAGAGGGAGAAGTCAGCATCAGGTCAGACACCCACCCTACCCGGGGGGGTTGGTTGTTCACTGGAACAGAACCCATTGGAGGAAGCACCATTTACGGCTTCTTGTTTGGTGTTGGAATGGTTAGTGGCAGAGCGGTATGATTTAAACGATGGAGATCATTTTCACAAGTAGCGTACTATGTCCAGCACGGTATATACACCTTATCATAATGCCAGCCCGCGAATACGAGACGATTATGGTTCTTTAAATATAATAATGAAATGAAAAAATGGCATACATGGTTAATTAATGACTTGAAACGATTTGTTCCCTGTTAGAAAAACTTAGAGATTAAATATTAGGAGTATCCCTCCAACGTGCATTCAGTTTTGGTCGTCGGGAGGTGAGGAAATTGAGAAGGGTCGATGCTGAATCAATTATGAACGGGTGATGGAAGACTTCAGCGCAAAGGAACTGTGAGCGATTGAGAAGGTCGACGGAGGTGTCCATCCTGACGCCATGTATAAATGAGGGAACTCATATCAAATCGTAGGATACGTATTTGCTCGATCACCAGGTGGGCATCGTGACAGTTTGAGAGGCACATGAGAGGTGCGAAAGAGGCGTCACGAGTGAATGTGCGAGAAGAATTTCCGATGATTCACGTCCATTTCGAGCGCGGGTTTCACTTCATCAATTCAAGATTGAAAGGGAACAGGACTGTCAGAAGAGGCGCTACAAAGCAATCCTCGAATTCTTAACTCGTGGCGATGATGATGAATTGAGGGGAGACCTGCATCGGCGTGTTTGGCAGGAGCACTCTACCGGAGCGTCAACCGTTCGAGGTTGGTCATGGCCACGGATGGAGTTTTCTGGTGAAGCACAGGCGTCTCAGGAAAAGGCATTATATGAATAGCAGGTCACCGATTGGATCATACGAGCTGCAGATCTTATTTAATATACATGGATCTCTTTCCTCGCACGTCAAAGCCTACATTCAAACATAATGCCGTAAGATAACTGTAATCACCTGTTAAGAAATTTCAGAGTTCATCGCAACTGATCGACCAAAAGATAAAACGCGCGTAAAGGTTCTCCTGCAAGCTTCTTCAAGCTCTCGGTATACCGCTAAGATTATTGCTAATTTTTCAGGATTTTATTTCATAATGCAATATGAGTTTTCATATTGTTTTTAAGGGAAATGGTTTTCACGAACTAAAAACACTACTTTTATATCCACGTAGTACTTCATACAAACCTATTTCTCGGGGGCTATATCATTATATATGGAGATGAACAGTTAACTTGAAAATGATTTTTATCCGCAAAGTGCCTTTAATTAATTTTACATTATCGTAGCATCCCTGCTACTTCCCCTTCCCCCTATCATTTAACAGAAGCCAGCATACGGATTCCATATTAATTTTTAGCATTCTTATGCCAAAAAAGTGTTCCAATATTTTTTTGTGGATTAAGTAAATTGTATCATCATCATTATTCCAATCCTAGGATTGGTTCATTGCAGCCCTCCATTCGCCTAATTCGTAAGTTTCAGCGTTTTACAAAAACAACTGTAAAACTTATGCGCCTATAAAACTTGCGGGATTTATCATACATTTTAAATGTGTTTTTTTAATCAATTTCCATGTATCTTTTCGAGTTTTGAATAATCGCTTGCTGCCTGGCATGCATACTTGTTTCGTTAGATTAATTAACTATTATACCAACTCACGTCTTCAACATTTTAATTGTTTTATTTTTTTGAAGTATACATGTGTTGACACTTTGCATAATGAATCCATGTCGCGTGATTTTTTTCAGTAACAATATGGAATATTAATTTTACCATTGTTTTTCTTTTTGCACGTATTTTAACGGCCCCTTCATACTGCAAAGAGTATTTTAAAATCATACAATGTTAGACATTGAACATCTCTTCTTTTTACACTCAAAAGAGCTTGTTTGTGGAAGGCACCTCATATCCTATGTGCATCTGCTCCCACCCATCGCTAAGCCTGAGGCGCCGCCGCCGTTCAAGAAACGCCCACCCACTCTGCAAAGTCACGCCCACGTAACGCGGGGGCCCACACGCACGGAAGCGTCCCCCCCCCCGCCCCACCACGCCCGTCCCGACACTCCTCCTTCCGATTCGATCGCTTAAGCGGTCCTCGTCGGCCGGAAACTACGCAGGGTCTTCGACCGACCCCTGCCACACGCTCGTCTACCTGTTTGCAGACGTAGTTGCAGATGAAGCAGCAACAGGGAGCCAGAGTATATTAGTAGTTAGGTCATAAAGACTATTAGCAAAACTAGAATGAAACCACTCACGAAGGGTGAACTAAAGGTGATAATTTTGAAGCCAACCTGCCAGCACTCTAGGTAGTTTGTATAAAAAGTATCGGGATATATTTTAAACATTCGGATTTTCTCCATCTTGAGTTTGTGTTTATAATTGTCTGCTATTAAATTATTGTTAAAAAGTTCGATTTTAAGTCGAAGTGCTATTTTGGGATGAATGTGAAAGAAATAAAGTGACGAGATCAAACCATATCTCCTTTCCAAAGTAAACATTTTCAATCAAGTAGCTATGCACATGGATGGTTTGTATACAAAGTATCGGGAAAAGTTTGGGATAAAATATTATTTTAGAGTTAGCTACGGTGCCTAAAAATTTTCCAAAGGACATTCCTTGAGCGTCGACAGACTCTTGCCCGCGGCTTTTCCACGACTCCCTGGAAGGTGGATTCCGGAAGGTCCTTAAGAGTACGCGTGAAAGCTTTTTTGACGAAACTTTGGGTCCCATGGAGACGTTCTTTGAGGGAGAATGGATTCATACGCGCTCATGATCTCGGAAGTTACGAATAAGCGATATTTTTAGAAATTTTTTCGTTGTGTTCAAGCCCAAACATTCAGTGAACATACTATATCCCTGACGATCTCGATTATTTTGCAAAACCCCATCGTTCCTGAATACTGTTCAGTGAAACCACGACATCATTTTTTTCAATCATTCTAACATTGGAGCGCACAAAGATTTTTGCACTAGACCTCTTTTTTTCTCACCATTCAGGGATACATTGCTAGGGTGGAAGCCGGGGATTTCGCGTGTCATGGGAAGTCAACATGTTAAATCCAACACTGGGTAGATGAAGTGGTGCCGTCATTTATGTACATACAAAATATCATTTTTGTTCTTCGTTCACCTCTCCCCTCTTTACTAAGAATCCATAAGATATAAAATCTCCCCTCCAACTTAATATTTAATATTATTTCTGTATCAGGCTTAAAAAGAAAAAAGAGAAAATCGCATTTAAATTTGACAAACCCGCACGTTCAATAAAAATAACTGTTCGTTCTGAAAAAGCTTAAGGTCTTTTCGGAACGGTTTTTTTTATTTTTAGCCGTATTAGAACACATAAAGTCAAATGAAGGATTTAAAATTTCCATCGATCTATGTGTTAACCTCCAAAACCTTCCAGAACTCGAGCGGCAAGGGGTTATGAATAGGGCGCCTCCCATTGGTAATTGGTGGCTCAAGTCGTGCGATAGAAAAATGATTCCACATGTGTATGACTGCCCTATTCGGCCGTTAATCTCCTTTAAATGGCCACTGTGGTCACGCCTCAGGCGCCTTGAGATTACTCCCTACGTCATCGCAAATAGGTTAATAATGTATACTTAAAGGATTCAGTTCCATTAATAAGTGTTCGTTCGACGTCATTGTTGCCGATCAAATATAATTCAAAGTCTTCCTCCATAAACCATGCCCGAAGTGGTGCAACCATAAAACCTGACGTGAAATTTCCCATCAACCCCCAAACCCACCAATCCCGGCGGGAGAAAATAAATGAAATGGCACACTCCCCTCCCGAGAGCCTCACGTAATTAAAGGACAACCGAGAAGAGTGACAGAGCAGCGAGCAGAGTCACAGGCGCACAATCGGGAGAGAGAGAGAGGGGGGGCGGGGGTCCGGATATGCGGGCCGTTTAGGGCGAGGGTGTGCGTGGGGAATCAGAGGCAGGCGAGCAGACAGAGGGGGTCGGCGATGTATCCCATCCTCACTTTAACCTCCCCCCCCCCCGGACACCCCCCTCCGCCCCCTGTTCAGGCACGCAATGATGTGGGGAGGTGGAGACGACAGAGAGAGAGAGAGAAAGGGCGCGGGGTGATCTCCGCGCCTCCGTTATTTGTGTCCCGAGCCAATTGTGCCAATATCCGCCCATATATGTATCCACCCATCCATGGCCCTCGGCTCAATCGGAGGGGGATGGATGGATGAATGGATACGGGGGCCCCGCATCGCCTGTTGGAGCGAGTGGAAAGGGGCCGCGAATTATCTGCGCACCGCCGCCTCCGCCAATTCAATCAAGGGGGAGGCGGGGTGGGGGGAGGTGATGCATGCCCCGTATCTCCCACACACGAACCCACCATCCGTTCACCATGCAAGAACCGATGATTCGGGTGCAGGGGTGTTACGGCAATATACGTATGTACGTCTGCATTTACACAATACACGGGAAGCCCCCTCCGCCGCGGTGGTATGTGGCGGTAGCTGTAAGGGCAACAGCAACAATTCCAGATATATTAACCATATTGAAAGACTTTGTACTGTTCCGCAGACATTCGAAATTTTTTCCACAGACTTCCTACAAATTTTCTACACAGTTTCTACAACTTTTCCGCAGATTTTTTACAATTTTTCCGCAGATGTTCTCACATATTTGGCAGACTTTGTACAGTTTTTTCGCGGACTTTCTACAATTTTTCCACAGAATTTCTACAATTTTTCCACAGACTTGTTATGATTTCGCCACACAATTTCTGCAATTTTTTGGCAGACGTTTTACAATTTTTACGAAGACTTTCTACAATTTTATCGCAGATTTACCTCAATTTTTCCGAAGAATTTCCACAAAATTTTAATATAGATGTCAAATACTTTCATGAAGTGAAGCCTGAACCCTTAAATATTAGTTAATATGTCATTCTACATCAACACAACACCTCGCAAGCTGCCACTAGTGCGTGTGGCGCGGGTATTAGGTCACCAGCCGTGCAAGCACAGTCCCAATCATATCATCTCTACAGAAATCTTAGTTTGATAATGCACTCGAAAATATTCATCACACGAAATAAATATGCAGCAATATTCAATAAAAGGATACGTATATTCAAATCATGCTGTAAAACTTTTAAAAATATGGGGACATTAATTTTTTATTAAATGACATGCAAGATATGGACAAAACAGATAAACAGGGAATGCTAATTATAACCTACACGATTGCTGTCATATCAATTTTATCTCTTCTGGTACGAGGAAAAAAAAGACATTTTAAATTTATCCGTTCTACTTTCTATCTCCTTGATTTTACATTAGTTATGTGATCTACCATGGTAAGTCGGGCATGTAATATGTCTTTAACATCCTCAGATAAGTAATCTCCCTCAAATTAACGCAGAAATACATGCAATCAAATATATGATAACTAATATGCATAAATTATGCCAATGTGCAAATTTATGCCAATTTACCTCATGGATGAATTGATGAGTTTGGCTAAATCATTGGAGTTCAGCCTTTAAGTCAATATATTCGGGCACTTGGATTCAATTTTGCTATGACTGCGTAACGTTGAAAAGAAGCACAAGTAAATGAGCCTATCCATAATGGTTTCTATCTCGCTTAATTCAACCCGCGAGTCGAATCTACCAATATAATTTGGTGCCATAATAATTCCTTGGGTGGCTCAAGAAAACTCAGGTACCCCATATATTCCTAAAAACCTACGTCCCGCCTCCTCTCTTCGAGAATCAAAAGGCACTCAAAATATTTCCTCCAATGCACCCGTTCCACTGAGCCCAGCGGATTTTCTCAGAACCTTTTCCAATTTCTTCATTTAAGTTCTTTTCAATGGATCCCAATTACTTGGTGTGCAAGCCAAACGTGGCGTACCTAAAAGGTAAAAAACCTCTCTCTTACTTTTTCATTACATCTTCACACAACTCGTCTTTGGAAATTTAGCCTCTTTAAGGCTGATCCGCATATTCTTCTACTGAGTGCCTCAGCGTAAAAGTTAAATATTACGCGTGTTCTGAAAGTTTAAACGGATCCCATTTAATTCAATAATTACACCTTCTTCACATTTATTTTCATTGAAAAACTTTGGTGCCGTACATTTTCTGATATTTCATTTACAATTCAAACGCTTACGTCACTCTATTATCTATTCAAATCGTTTGAGAGTAGCACACAATCTAGACGGTGTCCTCATTTCTCTGTAAAGCCCTTAGTCGTTCACAAACTCAAGTGAGTCTGAACTTAAGGTATTAATGTATTTAAAGACAACCAGTGGGTCTATACTTTTAAACCTTCTCTGTGAAACTTCTGAAGTTATTTTTGTCATTGAGCTCAACCCACCGAAAACTTACTATTGTTTACAGTTAGATAAAAAGTCCATAATCCATTTTTATTTACGTATTCGCGAATACACAGGTACCTGTACTCATGTATACCTGTACCATAAAATTTTAAGTTTGAGAATCAATATCTCGTGAGGGAATTTGTTGGAGGTACTTTTTAAATCCAAGACGAGAGCATTCACTTGTGTATTCCTCCCACCGATTTCAGGATGTCATGTATAAAAAGAGTCAATTATATTTTGCATGATACCCTTTTCATAAATCCGAGATAATTGTGGCATAGTGCGCTTTTATTGTCGAGGAAGACTAACAATCATATACACTAAGGTTCTGAAGCATAACGATGCCACATAAATCGGTCAGAAATTTCTGTTATCTTCCCTATTCTACAAATAAAGAGGGGATTGTGTAAACCAGCTTCCAGTGGCGTCCTGGTTTACGTCGTCTATAGCAATTTTGCCATCTTCAACCCTTAAAGAATGTACAGTTCATTTCCTACGTAGTTCACTATTGTAAGCGAGAAATGAGATCTCTGGGGTATTGGAGATATAACTGGGGTACCAACCAAAAATGTACAAATATTTGTTCATGCACTATGTATTTGTTATACATATATGTGCTCGTATAATAATAATATAATAATCCGTCATAACTTCGGTTCGGCCGTCAGTTTCCTTGAACCACTCCCCCTGTGGTTTCACCTATCAATTTAATGCGGCAATACGATTGATTTATTTATTACGATCTCATCTGAGCCAGCGTCATATTCAAATGGTTTGAAATTCTTTAAAACAATTAAATCGTACATCTACAAGGTACCCTACAGGTCATCATCAGAGTGGATGTTAGAGTTAGATATCACACTAAGCATACAATAACAATATTAAGCTTTGCTTAAATGTTGCTATCAATAAATAATTCCCAACTTAATGCCTCCAATAATCTGAATACGGAACCAAGTTTATTATAGCAATTTTTAACAAATCAAGCTCCTCTACGCTTCTCGCGATATAAGACAGCAATCAAACTAACTTCAGCGTTCATCTGAGGTCTAAGGTAGTTCAATTTTATTTCCTCCTTTGTCGTATACCAAAGAACTACTTAATTGGATAATATGGATTTGCACGTTTTTTCTAGGATTTTTAGAGAAAGAAGTTTCCTTTTACTCATCCTCTCCATTTTCTCCCTTATCCCTTGCCCATCCCACCTGGTACTTGCAACCCCTGCCACATACCCTTTAGCTGGAATGCGGGGTTTTATGTAGATATAGGTATGTTGGCTGGAAAACTCATTATGCTGTAGGAGGGAGTTAACTTTGGGGATGGGGACAAATGGATGTTACATTAAACCGGTCTTCACATTGAAATACTGATGTGAAAAAATCACCAATATGAGAATATATAATATATGAGATGATAGTTGACTAATAATCTATGCGCAAAAGGGAGAGATTGTCGACATGTCGTTTTGGACGAAATATTCAGAGTAAGATACGGTCCAAATGAGTGAAGTCGATCTTTGCAGCCTACTGGGTGATATTTCGGTTGAGCATATGGAAATAATAAGTCAGTATTTAATGTGATGGCAATGGAGTTGTTGTCCATGTACTTAGTGAACATGACGCCAATAATTGTTATTAAATACATGGCATTATCATTCGATATGGAATCTATTGGCCATTTGAATGATTATTTCGATATGATTTTTATTAAATGACCCAAGCTTGGAATTACAATGAAGAGTAGACATGCATAATATATTCAACACATTTTACACTGAACACTTTTTTATTAAAATAGATACAACGCAGATTTCAACTCATGGGGGAAATGTGAGATATCAGTGCGATGTGAAGTTGGCTTGATTGCCGCATTAGATCGTGTGCAGCGTGCGGTAGCTAGACTGTAAAACCATGTTATGAGAAACTGAGTAGCGGATCAAAATTATTAGAAGAGCTAGACAAATAAAATGAGAGAGATAAGGTGTGCAACAGTTGGATTTGAGATGTAATTTTACCCACGAATGATAAGAGATCAGAATTACATTATCCAAGTACGCCATGGGGGGAAATTATCTTCTGGCAAAAGTAATCTGCTATAAGTAATCACCCCCTGCCACACATCCTAACGGCGGCTTTCAGGATACTATGTAGAAGAGAAAAAAAATGTTATGATCAATCAGATAATAGCTTTCGTGAAAGTTCATAAACACTCTCTCGATGTATCTCCAATATCGACGATCGATATCAGGAAATTGATGTCGCACATTCAAACCGTCAGCGGTCGTCACATGCAGGCACGTAGGAAGCGGATGACCCGGTGGGGCCCTCCACCCCAGCACCCGGTTCGACCCATTCCCTCCTCACCCCTAAATTCACTAATCCACTCCCCATCGTCCGTCCCTTGGGGACAGCACCGAACGGGAGTGACCATGGTGGGACCCCCCGGCCCGATACTCCCACTTGTGGCTGTGTGGTAAGAAGAGCGTGCTTACTAGACGCGGAGGGAGACAACTTCCACCGATGGCACTGCAATGTAAAGTTCCCTTTGAGCACGAAAATTGGAGTGTTTCATTTGCCTTCCCTGAAGAAAGAGAGAGAGATTCAGTACAGATTTAATGATGTCCTGCATAGATTGAGTATGAAGGTCGAGGATGAGATGTGATGTCAGCCCGTAAATTGCAAAACAAAGAACAGGATGAAAGCCTAAAGGAAAAAAGAGAAAAAGAGGAGGCATTAATTGGAAAAAGTTCTCCTTTACAATGATATAAGAGATGGATCATTGGAAGTCCTTCGCACTACGGTCTGAGAAATCATGAAAACAAGGTTAGAGAGATAAATGTTTCAATCGAGAAGTATAAAATTTATTTTTCCAACGGAAGAAAAGTCTTCAGAATGAATTTCAACGACGGCGCTAATGACAGAATTTTATTCCAAGTGACTACCTGAGTGTTTGGTCAGCATTTGTCCAAATAATTTTATTTTTCTCCTCAACAACAGTTTATTGCGCGAGTATAGAAAAGTATTCAACACTTAGACACTCTATATAACGCACCTCCCCAAGTTATTTCGATTATTTCATTAATGAAACATGTTTATTAGTTACTAATATTTAGGCAATACTTAATTGAACATACACGCTTGGTTTGGAATCGAACCTTGCTATGGATCCTAGCGGTGGATTGCAGGGTAGCGTGCAAACGTAGAAATTTTTCTCCAGGAACCCTTTCCTACGCACCTCGCCAGTGTCGATGCAACCGCGATATTTCCATATCATCGGCGGTCGGTCGCTATTGGAAAGTGAGCGTCGCACAGCTCCTAAACGCTCCCCCTTGCCAGCGGTGGCCTGTGGGGTATTGCACGGATGCAGGGACGCAATTCCTGTCACAAGTGGACCTATTTCTCAATGTGTCCATAGAAAAAAATAATTTCATATAAAGGGGCTAATGAAAGTGGAAATGAAATAAGCAGTTGGGAGTTATCCGCCTATTAAGGGGGCACAATGGAGCTGGAGGTCTTGATGGAGGGGAGAGGAGGAGGAGAGTTAGATGGAGGCGAGAGGAGGAATCTGTGACCTTTCGAGGGCCACAATGTCACGGCACGAAGGTCGACCGCGCGCTCCTCCGCCGTGACCTCGTCCAGGCGGCGGCGTGACCTCTCAACCCCCTTGCCCACTCGCAGTGCCGCCCCTTTGACGGCCCGATTCCCACCCTTCCCCAGGACGAGAGGTGCAGGGCTCAGCACGAACAATGAGTGACATAGCCAGCAGCAATAAGAGGTGGCCGTTTGGAGAGCCACTCCCTTAAATAGGGGGTCTAAAACATTGCTGGTGGAGAATGTAGGGTATGTACAGTTAAACTCATAAGTCCCGCCGAATACTACACAGAAACAGTAACATCGCATATACCATAAAATATTTGGAACCCACACCCAACATATTTTCTGCCTACCCGTTTTTCTCCCTCTACTTCGCCCATCCAACTTCATTTCTTCTACCAATCATCAACATTCAATTACCGATCAATTTGCCACGCTTCCACATATCTTTTTTTATTTTGGGTTTCTCCAAACCACTTTATCTTCTCCCTTACAGTCATAAAACGTCTTAACTCGTTTTCAGTTTTAATCATGTCTGTCCATATTATTTTTTGGTTCGCGAGTACACATTGTATACAATTTAAAGCTATATTAGCTTTAAATAGCCCACGCTCTAACCGTGACATTCATAACCAATAATTTAGTGTCTTCTACTACTCTTTGAGTTCCATTCGTTTTTTTTAACTCTTAACCATATGTAGGTCATTCCCTACGATTCAATTTCCACAGAAGTTATTATCAATATGATTTAAGAATGGAATATTTAAAAATATTTCATTAGTGCTTAAATACATTGCTGTTGCAGAATAAAAATGGCACTGCCATAATTTTCAGTACCTGCATTAAAATTCCTATGTTATGAACTGTTAGACGACCTTGATGCAAGGTCTTTATAAGATGAATCAATAAACCGCACACTGTTTGCGAGACATGCATGCAATTTCCTCATGAAAAGGATGAATTTATCCATTTCCAAAAGGCTTTTCTCAAATTTGACCGCCATCATTATTTCACGATCTGTGCCTCTACGTCCACCCGCAGTTACTCGGAAATATTTTTTGTTTTTAGAATACCTTAGAGAATATTTTAAATTTCTTCTCCTCATCTTTTGAATCATTTACCGCGGATTTGAGTTTTTCTACAACTTCAAATCTTTCACATACAAATAAAATATTATGGAAAATGGGATTTCGTAATTTGACTGTCGTAGTTGCAAATGATCTTCATTTACCGTATGAAGGGTCCAATGAGATGGTGAGATTCTCATGGCACTATAAGCATACATGTGTATGCATTGAATTTTTGTGAAATCATATCAGTTGGGAAATATAAATGAAAGGAAATCCAAAAGTGTATAATAGATCTCACTCTAGAGATTTCACCACATATCCTATTGAGCTCTAGAGAAAATTTAGGATCGTTCCTGACGAGTTATCATAATTTTCGCTGTTGAGTAAAACATTCTGATATTGAAAAGATACCCTAAAGATAAATGGAAAATTCTCCAGCCCCAATATAGGATAATATTATTTTCTAGGAGTGCATGGAATAGTTTATTGATGTATGTCGTGGAATGTGAACATACTTTCATATTGTTTTAAATATTTGAGGACAAATAAGTGTCGGTAGGTGTGGAGGCTGGAGGGGGGATGTGGGGATATTGTGATCGCATGAAATGGGGAATTGAAGGTGCGCTTATTAAGAGCGCGGGGAGGGAATGAAAAAATCTCTTTGGAAAAATATTTGTTGGGGACGAGGGGGCGGAGAGCTGGCGCTTAGGGGACTGGGGAAAAAACGTCGGCTTCTTACAAGTTCGCTCTCTTCCATCAGAATCAAGAGTCTCTTAGCATAAATCCTTCAGCTTATACATGGTTGTATAAAAAGTATCGGGAAAAGATTCGGAAAAATATATTTATTTCAGATATCACTAAAATGCCTCAACATTCTCCAAGGTACATCCTTTGAGCGTCGATACACTTTTTCCAACGGCTTTCTAATGACTCGAAAGCTCCCTGGTAGGCTAAAGGTTCTCAGGGGTACGTGTGCTAGCTTCTTTGACAACCCTTAGGGTCCCAAGATGGTGTACTTTGAGGGAAGGTTACACAACTACACTACTGAAATATAGATGCACCCTCGTACGTTACGCACTCACATCAAATTGAATCCCGGGGTCGATGAAATTAACTTAATGACTAAAATGTAATGTATTAATCGAGTACAGAATTAATTGAATGCTGTAGATTGGTATGTAGTTGTGTCTGTTACGCAAGTGTATATTTATATTGACTAATATGAATTCAAATGAACGTATGAACTAATATTTCTACATGTACGGGTTTTTTCGTAACAAACCCTCATAGGTTATTGTGGCAACTTTTTCGAAGCATTGACTAAATGTACTTGTACATTCGATTGATATAGTTTTTTTCTTTGAATCTCATTCTGGTGACTTTCTTCTGTAGGCTTTCTTCAGACGCACGGACAGATGATTTTTCCTTATATTATCCCAGAACGTTACGTACTTGAGCAATATTATATACCTTTTTGTCTATCTGTATGCTGACGTTATGCTCATTGGTCTGATTTGGAGGGTTACTTCTGTTAATACGGTTAGTGTTCAACTTAACCTTTCTCTTAACACATTCGCCCTCTTCCCACTCTCCCTCCTCCCGAACAAATCAACTGTCACCCCTTGGCCCTTACGGGGAGGAGGATGCATCTGAAAAGCGGGCGCGGAGAGGGGAGCCGGGGGTTTCCGCCGACGACTGCAACACGGCGGTCCTCTTCTCATTGTCCCTCACTTTAATGAATGCATTCCTCCGTCTCCCTTATGTGTCTCCTCCGCGGCGACCTCCCGGCTTCGCGCATGCGCTGAGACGACGATGAATCTCCTTTCCTATCGCCCATGAATAAGCAACGGGGGGGGAGCTTTTCTCTTCCCCCCACCCCTCGCTCATCTCCCATCCCCATCGAACATTGTGTGTTTCTTCCACGGACAATTCCTGCGAGCAGTAACGACTCCCAATGGAGACAGAGTGAGAGGGGGGCACCTCGCCCGCCCGCATTGTTGCGCCACAATTGAAGGGGAGGGTGCACACTTTGAGGGGAAACACTGCGAGGATCGTGAGACTCTTTTCAACCCCTCATTCCAATCGCCCTGACCCCTCCCCCCGCAGAGCGAGCTCTGCCGGCACCGAAACTAGATCGTCTGGTGATTAGAAAAATGTGCATGCGTACACTCTCATTTACATCTATATCTGTCTCACCCTAAAAGCCTCTATAAAGGGGATCGGGATGGTGCGGAGGTTAACGTACTACCGTGCCCGTCCTACCGTGAAGGCCCGGGTTCAAATCCTGGAGACAAATATTTTTCAGTGATATCCCGATGTCGACTTGAGGTGCTTTGTGGAGAGGCAATTTTGAGTGAGTACGACGTCCGTCGGATGGGACGTTAAGCTGCGGACCCCTTGGCGCCTTTCGACAAGAGTAGGCTAATTCCGACGCCGGGTTTCTCTCAACCCTTTGTTTCCCATCCATCCCTAATGGCGCAAATGACCTTGGCTGTCGGCCGCCTCCGCAACAAAACCAACTAAACTAAGCCGCTACGAAGACTTTTGACTGGACGGATGAGGTCGCTAGAATATTAATCAGAATAAATGTTCAATATTTATATTGCATTCTATAATGAATTCGGAAGATGGCATTTTCCTAAGCATTGTTTCCGACTGCTGTTGCACCATGGAAAACGGATTACTTTATATCGGTCTGCTCGGCAATCAATTTCCATAAATTTCTTTTCTAAACGTTTGTATGAGACTCATAGTCGTCTTCCTGCTCTGGGAGAATCAATAGGGCCACTTTCATAATGGGATATCCCATGGGATATCTTGAGTCGGCTATCTCTTGGGCCTTCCAGAACTGAGAGAAGACAATCAGGGTGTGTCAATTATACGTGTATACTCGTATTTCCCTCTTTCGCTGGTTAAGCCTCATTTAAAACATGCTGCTAGTGTATGGGATCTTCATGAAGTAAGATTGATTGACGGATTGGATCGTGTGCAGCGTATAGGAGCTAGATTATTAAAACGTGGTTATGAAAACTTAGCAGCGTAACCAAATATTAGAGCAGCTAGGCTGGGAATTACTCACGGAGCGAAGGTTAAATTACAGATTGAAGGTCTTGCATAAATTGGAAGGATGTTTCTTTAGCAATAATGCTGAAAATGTTTTAATGGCCCAATTGCACTGCGGCGATCAAGCAAATGAAATAGAGAGGCTTAGTTTTAGTGATAATAAGAGAGAGGGGGTGAGGGAGGGAGAGAAACTTCCGATTTGGACAAAGATTCCGATGGTGGCCGTCATGGCGACGACGAGTCAGGGCGCGTGTGTGGAAACGGGAATCCGCTCCCAGGGGGGAGGGGTCGAATGGAGTCTCGGGTGTGAGAGGGGGTGGGGTGCACCTTGGCAATTTAAGATGGTGAGTGGTGGTGCACAAGCAGTGGGGACATTGTCAGCGGGGGAGGGAGGAAGAGGGGGACTGGGAGAAAGGGGTTGACCCCGAGAGCTGTCTCCTAAACGAGACTTAAGTGGGAGAACGACCGCTACTTGAGGGATTTCCACGTTTCTCGCAGAGGGGGGGAGGGCACGGGGGGTGGGAGGGCGAGACGAGAGGGAAATCAGGGAGAGAGGCGAAAGAAAGAGACGCGCGCGGAGGACTGCGGCGGAGGTGGGGATGAAGACAATGTGGGGGGGGGTGAGTCGGGGGTTCATTCATTCATAAAGAGAGAAGAGAAGGAACCGGGGGGGGGGGTGAAGTTGGTGGGAAGGAGTGTTGGGGCCCTAGGGGTCAGAGGGAGGACTGGTTGCCCGCAGCAGCGTCACAGACAGACACACACACTCTCTCTCTCTCTCCCGAGAGCAGCTGTCCCTCTCACTCCAACCCCTCCCGGGGGCCGGGCACATCTGCCCCCGCGGGAGGCATGAATGGGATGGGATGGGGGGGTGTTTGTGAGGCGGGGGAGGGCAAACAACAAGCGGGAGAACGAGAAGAGGAAGATGAGCAACAAGGGCGCGAACCCCCGCCGTCGATGTGAGAGCGAACGAACGAACGAATGAATGAATGAACGAATGGAATGGGAGGAAGGGGGGAAGAGGGTTGTTCCTCCCTCCCTACACATAAACACACACACACAAACGCCCCCACCTTCTCTTTCCCCCTTCCCCCCTTTCGCGTCCGAATTCCCGCTCTCCGTGGCAACGGCTTGATGAATGGATGACACGGGGCGATGATGGGCATGCAACAGCGCCAGCGACGTGACGACCGGCGGGGGCCCGCTGAATCACTTCTCTCGCTCCTCGGGGGCTAACTCCATCTCGACTCCTTTCGTCCTCAAATTGGAATCGCTTACCCCTCCCTTTACCCTCAACCCGCAACCCTCCGTTTACCCCCTCCCCCTAATTTTATATCGTCGCCACTCCCTCCCCCCTCACCCCCGTGACGACCTCTCCCTCAACTTATGTTCGCGACTTGGCTCTCCTTCCTGCGTTTAGATCTGAGGCATTCACGCAAGCATGCACAACCGTGCGTACGTACCGTGGAGATGGAGAGCACCATTAGTTCGGAACACCAATGCGCATTCCCTATTTTATCCAGAGGAACGAATCAAACACAGAAGAAGAAGAGTGATGAGTAGAAGCGGAGGAAGTAGTGACCAAGGCCGGCCAGCTACCAATTTTGGTCCTGGGGATACCCTTTAGAAATGCGAGTGGACTCAATCACCTGACCACGCAAACGCATAATCTCACACCGCACTCATCGCACGATATCTACTCTTCAAATTTTTACATTCAATCATATTTTCATTTACTACACGATACAGGTGCAAATATTCCTTCAATTACTTTTACCCTGGGTTATTTTGTTCACTACTCTCCAACACGAAAGGGTTGCTCTCCTTACTTCTCGATTTATTGCAAATTGCATTACCCCCCAGTAAGTTTTGATTTCCCATCCCTCTTCAATAGTCCCATCGTACTATGGTAGGAGAGATCCTGACATGCCTGAAGACATTTCCCCGTTTTTGGAAATTATTATTCTAAAATCGATAGAAGAAGGCTTAGTACCTCGCGACTGGAAGCTAGCCCATATAACTCCCATCTATAAAGGCAGCGATAAGGATAAACCAACCGATTACCGACCCGTTTCCTTAGCACCGATCTCTTTTAAAATATTAGAACACATTATTGTCAGTAACATAATGAGGTTTCTTGATAGTAGGAAATACTAAGTCACGACCAGGATGGATTTAGGAAGAGCAGATCTTGCGAAACACAATTAGGTCTTTTCATTCACGATATATTTAGATCGTGGAGAAAACAATACACAAGTCGATGCAGTATTTCTAGATTTTAAAAAAGTCTTCGATAAAGACCCGCTTAATAATTTGTTTCACAAACTTAAGTGCTATGGAATCAATATTGTTTTTAATTGCATTAGAGACTTCTTGTCAAATAGCAAACAAATAGTGGTCACCGATGGGTTGTGCTCTACGGATAGAGATGTAACTTCGTGCGTTCCCCAGAGAAGTGTAATAGGGTCAATTCTATTCTTAATAGACATACGAGAACTTAAGCGCACACGTTAGTAGCAATCTCAGGTTATTTGCTGACGACACGGTGGTACACATGGAAATAAGGAGCCTACTAAATCACGAACTACTGCCTAGAGACGCAGACATAATCTCGAATTTGTGAAAGGAATGGGGATTAGTTCTTAATGCATATAGACAAATGCGCAGTTTTGAAATTTTGGACCAAAGAAATTGGCGAACAAGACAAACTACGAAATAGAGGGTTCAGTATTAACTACGGCCAAACGAGTAAAATATTTGGGGTAGTTCTAACACCACGCCTTTCATGGGGAGCACATATCAGGACAATATGCGGATCCGCTTTAAAGAAACTGGGTTTCATTAAACGGGTGGTGGGGAAATGTAATGAGAAAGTTTAAGAGAGGTGTTTGCTGAAGTTAGACCTAATTTCGAATATGCCTCAAGTATTTGGGACGCTGGGAGAAAAGTTGACAAAAACAATTAGATAAATTCTTCTATTCTTAATATACATTAATGACTTAAGCGCACACGTTAGTAGCAATCTCAGGTTATCTGCTGATGACACGGTGGTATACAAGGAAATAAGGAGCCAACTAGATTGCGAGCTACTCTCTAGAGACTTGGACACAATCTCGGATTGGTGCAAGAAATGGGGATTAATGCTTAATATAGACAAATGTGCAGTTTTGAAATTTTGGAACAAAAGAAGTGGCGAACAGGACCCAAACTACAAATTAGAGGGTTCAGTACTACTGGCAAAAAGAATTAGATAAAGTCTAGAGAAAATCCGCTACATTCGTTAAAAATATTTATAACAAGAACACAAGTGTGACAGGTCTCTTAGAGGATTTAGGCTGGGAGTCCCTTGAAATACGAAGAGAACAAGCGAGACTTAGACTTTTAGAAAGGTTCAGAACAAACGAGTTTAACGATTACATTAAAGGAATTATAATGGTCCCACACTGCTTAGGTAGAACAGTCCACAAAGATACAATAAGAAATACAGATTCCAGTGAAGGGTCACAAAAAAGGTATATTGACGTGAGCACTCCCTTCTTCCTTCCTTCTTTCCACAGAAAATACGAGATAGCAAGTTCAGGGTTAGAAATAGCAAAAATCCCACTTACCACCCTCAGCGTGTAAGGAATAATTACTTTATTCCCTTCACGCTATATATAAGAATAACCTGAAGATGATGTAATACATCGGAACCCGATCCTACTATCAAACTTATCTAGTGGACAATTGTTACTCTCTTTTCTCCATTAAGAGAGATCAAACTAGTTATGACAATAACCGCGTAGGAGAATATTAGCATTGGTATTGAATATATTTTATTGTTATCTGCTGTGTTTTAAATAGCTTGTTAACACTCATCCCATATGGTTTGGAAATACATGTCCTCATAACAGTAAGAAACTGAAGTCACTTTAGAAATAGAAAAAACATTTAATTTACAAGTCGGAACAAAATTAAATGTTGCAAGGATATTGGGTATATTTGTAGGTGCGTGTGCGTGTTGGTTGATGGTGTGTGTGTTTGCATGTGTGGGAGGTGTTAAGGTTCTTGCATGAATGTATACCATGTTTGGTTTGTGGACTATAAATTTGTGGCTTCTGCATGCGATTTTTTTCTTTCTAAATTACGGGTGGTGCCTTAACACCACCCGCCACACGCCCTTGCGGCGGCTTGCGGGGTATTGAGGAGATGTTACGATATCAGGGAGGCGCATCTAAGTAGATGTAGATAAAATCTCACGAATTTCAGCATCCACCCTTCCGTGATTGTAGCTTTGTCTTCTTTCAAATGTTAGTGGTAATTTCTTCGGCGAATTTATTAATGAGACTTGGTTGACGGAAGCAGCCTTGTCTCGTCTTCTTGTCCTGTGCCAAAACATTATGTTATCATAACTCTTATTTCCGCAACCTCTAAATAACCCATTCGAAGAACACGTGAGAAGACAATTACGTTAGTTCTGACATAGTGGGAGCTTACCAAAGGACAGGATTATCTGGGAAATTTATCCCACATTAGAAATATCGATTGTATTTCAATAACTCATTTTGGGCGACTATAGAATTAGAATTTCTTGTAATCTCAAAAGGTTTTTTCAAATGAACCGCGGAGAATTTATGTTACACTTACATTACATAGTACACTGCAAGCCACCGCTGGTGTATGTGGCAGGGGGTGCTTACAGACCAGATTACTTTTAACCCAAATTAGTTTTCCCCCTACTGTGGTCGGATAAGGTTTTTTCACAAGAAAATATGGAAGCATCCGAAGGGTGTGCGGCAGGAAATGACCGCCTAAACATTCGTGAAAAAAATGACATCCTAAATTTATCTGTTCTTCACTTAATCTCGCTAATTTTATCGACAGCATCTTTCCTAGCGTGTTACATTAGGCTTAATAACATGTTTTCAACATCATCACTAAAAAGATCTTCTTCCAATTTAGGGAAGAGATTTAATCTTTAATTCAACCTTCTCTCTATTAGTGATTCCCAAACTAGCTGATCTGATAATTTGCATACGTTACTCAGTTTATCACAACAGCCTAACTCAACATAACTAACATTTAGCTTACACGATATTGGATAAATTTCTTACGGCAACCTAAGGTGCAATTATTTGTTAGATGATAGCATATGTAATTGATGCGTGTAAAATGATAGGATTTTTGCATGAATATATGCACCATTGTGGGTATCGGACTGGATGTATGTGTTGGTTTTGAATGCGGATTTTTTTTCATTTCTACGGGTGGTGACCTAATATCCCCCGCCACACACCCTTGCGGCGGCTTGCGGGGTATTATGTAGATGTAGATGACGACAATTTACAAATCAAATTGAATATGGTCTCAACCACGATCCCTGCTGCAATTAGGGGGGGAGGGGGCGGGGGGAGGGAGAGGCGAGGTTTGTATTGCGTGAGAGATTTCATACCGAAGCTGTCAGCACGGCTGCGAGCCTTCGCCCCATCTGCCAGAGTTTTCGCGAAGCTCTCTGGGGCGGGCGAAGGACGCAACCCTTTCCGTCGCCCCGCGGATATTGTTTGTTTACACCCGGGGCGGCGGGGGCCGCGTCGACTAACAACACACCGGCGGCGGCGCCGCGGCAACCCGAAGGACTCAATCCCGCCCCCCCCCTCCCCACTCCACCCGACGCTAATATTTACAAGAGGGAAAGAAGAGTCTGCCGGCGCCACACGCGGCGCCGCCTGACGCCCCGCTACTCCCCTTTGATGCGACGAGCCGATCGAGGCGCGGCACGCGGTCGCTCCTTCTTTTCATAATCGCCAGGGCCGAGTGAGAGGAGCCAGCCGCTGCGCCCGCCCGCCATGTTTACACTCGGTGGAAGATATGAAAAGCGGATCGAGGAAGAAGTGTCGGCCAGGTGGATCCTTTTATCCGCTGATGTGCATCATCGTTATCCTTTCTCTCTCTTTTGGGGGGAGAGATGTGAGTCGCCTCCTAGTCTTAAGCCCGCCGCGGCAGGAGAAGTAAACGGCCCTCACTCATCTCCAACGCGGCCTCCGACCTATCGGGTGCACCCCGGCGCCTTCGAGACCCCCACCTCTAATTCCACCCACCCTTCCGACCGTCTGGACAGCGTCCACCTTTGCCGCTATGGTCTATCTCATCGCAAGGCGCTTGGCAGCACTCCTCCTCCGCATGCGTAATATGTTTGCTGACGTCGAAACATTGCTTTTGATACTTTGGAAACGTCCGGAGGCATTTAGGACTTATTTTCTTTTCAACGGTTGCGATCGATTGCCTTTGAAGACGGTCGCTTCTTGGATTCCGTGAGAGGGCTGGTGATGAGATGGGTTGGTGTAACTTGCTACGGAGTCTTTTAAGTATCAATATATCATTAGTCATCCCGAGTCATTTCTAAGTAGGTAGACAGCACTCACTGTTCCTGGATGCTGCGTAAGGAGTCCTCTGATTGAGGAATATTGATAAAAAAGCGGTTGATTATATGATTGCGAATGGCTCTATTGTTTAGTCCATCATTCGACGGAAATCGCATATTATCCAATAATTTGAAGAAGCCAATTATATTACTCACTCATCCTGAGAACGCCGGAAGAATAAGGTATGCGGATAATCAATTTTTCGAGGTTTTAAGTAGAATGTGATCCGGTATATCACAAATATTTGAAACTGTCGTCCATAGTTTAGTAGGATAACACTAGCAGTACTCCCTAACTTCCTCACATTGAAAATGCAGTATTGCCAACACCAAATACGTACATACAAAGTAAAGGCGCTCAAGGAGCCAAGATAGTCCCGTTCGGTCTCTAAATTTTATCTAAATTGAAATTTTTGGTAGAAGAATTACGTTAATAGTTCATCTACTCTAAATCTGAATAAAATTGCATCTAGTATTATTTCCCACATAGATAAAAAAAATGCATCGATATCAAAGAGGATTGATCTGCAAGTAATAGCATCATCTTTATAAATTGATCTGTAAATACTAGGACCATCTTTATCAACGCCTTATTAGAAAGGGGTTATACAAGCGAATGATGAGGTCTCAGGCGTGATGTGGTGGAAGCGTAACATATTAAAACCACAGGTATTGCAATTTTCCACTAGATATTTTATTTCGACACTACCGGTTTCGATGTTTTCACATCATCTGATGATGATGTGAAAACATCGAAACCGGTAGTGTCGAAATAAAATATCTAGTGGAAAATTGCAATACCTGTGGTTTTAATGGGTTATACAAGGCTGGCATCCAAGGTATCGGGATAAGTTTCGGAAAAAATAGGTTTATTTCAGATATCGCTAAAATGCCTCACCATTCTACAAAGTACATCCCTTATGGGGTGACACACTTTTTCCAGTGGCTTTTCTACGATTCGAAGGCCCCCTGTTAGTTGGATTCCGGAAGATCCTTAAGGGTGCGCCATTGTATCATTCAGCATATACATGATTTGTATAAGAAGTATTTGGAAATATTCGGCAAAATATATTAATTTCAGATATCGCTGCAATGCCTCAAAATTCTTCACGGTACATCCCTTGAGCATCGACACACTTTTGCCAGCGGATTTTTCTCGACTCGAAGGTTCCCTGGTAGGCGGATTCCGGGCACGCGTGCAAGGGTCTTATGATGGTGTCATTTGAAAGAGGATTTTTGCTTTTGGGAATAGAAAATAGTCTACTAGTGCCTAGTCGGCATTGTAATGGGGTAGGAGAATCGCCCCGTTGCGTTGCGGGTCTTAGCAAGCAGGTACTCGACTCTGTTCTTGGTTGTCCGTCAAGAACTTCGGGACGATGTTCCGCATTGCCAAGTTTTCAGTAATAATGATGTGCACTGTTATCTTATCAATGCCAAAACGATCGGCGTATGGGCTCACATTTAACCGATAGTCTGAATTCAGCACTTCATGCACACGTCGCACGTTGTCGTCACTTCTTGACGTCGACTGCCGTCCTGGGACGCTATGGGTGTCACCTCAATGGGCATATCACATTTTAACAGTGGCACTGGATATGAAAAAAATATCTGCTAGATGGTTGCCATGGGTCTTGACGCAGGATGACAAACTCAAGAGAATGGAAATGTCCGAGTAATTATTGACCCGTTTTAACAGTAACCAACAAGATTTTCTGAGCCAGTTTGTGACCACAGATGAAAATTGGGACCTCTACTATACCTCAGAGACAAAACACCAGTTAGAGGATTGAAAACATGTTGATTCACCACCACTAAAGAAAGCAAAGGCAATACGGTCGGTCGGAAAGGTGATGGCTTCAGTTTTCTGGGATGCGAAAGTGATTCTACAGATGGATTATCTTATCACTGGTCAAACAATTACTGGAAAATACTACCCTGACCTATTGGACCAACCGTCAAAAATACACGAAAAAAGGCCAGGTTTGGCAAGGAAGAAGGTCATCTTACATCAAGATATTGCATTGCCACACACAAGTGTCGTGTATCATGAAAAAAATAAGTGACCGAAGATACGAATAGTGGCCACACCCGCCTTATCCGCCTGAATTGGCATCCTGGTGATTTCCATCTCTCTAACAAGCTAAAAATTTTCCTCGGTGAGGGGAAAAACGAAGAACTAACAGCCGAAGTAGACGGGTATTTTGCAGGCCTGAAGGAATAAAATTTTTGAGATGGGATCAAGACATTGAAATGTCGCTGGACTAAGTATATTAATGTACAAGGAGACTAGATTGAAAACTAAAAATGTTTCACTGAGGGAAATCATTTATTTCTATACCATTGCGAGAACTTTTCAAATTATCCTTGTGTGTTCGTCTATGTGTGTGTATCGTATATATGTACACACATACACATATACATACGTAATCCTTTATAATTAACTACTCTACCCCTTTTTACATATCCTAAGCCACTGTTCTAAATTAATTATTTCAGCGCGTCAAAATAAAAAATATTGGCACCCGAAAAATTCCAAGGAATCGGGAGAGTGCGGTAGTTAACGAACTGGCTTCCCACCCAGAGGGTCCGGGTGCGAATCTCGAGGCGACAGATCTTTTTCATTGGTATCTCGATCTCAACTTTAGGGGTTGTGTGGAGAGCACTCTGAATGAGACACTGTCCGTCGGATGGGACGTTCAAATACGGACCCCTTGGCGCCTTTCGTTAGGAGTATGCTAATGTCGACGCCGGGTTTCTCTCCACCCTACCTCCTTTCCAACCCGTCCCTAATAGCGCAAATGACCTTAGCTGTCGGTCGCCTCCCCTAATAGTACTACTACGAAAAAGTACATCGAACACATAAGGACCTCATGAACGTCATATTGTCCCATAAGGGGATCGAAAAACACCTCCTAAATTTAAAAAGTGTCGGTTCAGATGAAATATTTGCTAGAATACACAAGTAACTAGCTAAGCACATCGATCATATTTTACAAACAGTTTTTTCGAGTCGACAGATGAAGGTTCAGTACCACACGACTGGAAGCTACGCGTAGTTTACATGGCCTAACCTGTATATAATAGGAAGATCACTAATGGTAATGAATAGATAACGGCTACACAATTCATTACTTAGGGAGCTATATACAAACTACAAACAAAGTAATCAATCCGAAAGTCGGTTTAGTAGGTGATGGCAGAGTTCACCCAGTACTAAGCCCGACGGCGTGTGAAATTCACACATCAGGGTAGGGGGGCCAGTTCCTTTCCTTGTGCCGGTTATGGTTTTCCAGGAAGATTTGGTACCCTAAAAATCACATAGCTTGGGTGGAGCTGCAGGTGCCCAAAGTGCCTTGCTCGGGAATCGAACCCAGGACCCTCCTGTAGTTCAACGCTCTACCCCTTGAACTACCGTGACCCACGGAGCTATTTATATATGTATGTCTTAAATGTTTTCCTGCCGTTCGTTTCGTAATCGCCAGGAATGCCTGAGAAGGAGATTGAACATCGATGCTAGATTCTCCCGTGACCATGGCAACGGTACACTTATTTTATTTTCTTTCATATGGTCTTTTTTAAGTGATACGCTGCCGCTCTCGCGATTACCATGACTTCCGTAACCGATACTCGATTATTTTATTTTCAAAGGTTTACCACACCTTTCACCCGATTGAAGAAGTGTGATCGTGTGAGTACTTATTCCATACTTTTTAGTGAGCGGAGAAATAAGGAAGAATGTGGGTGAGTGCGGTAAAGGGTGACGAAGCTTTGTCCCAAACGGGGGCGCAGAGGGTGTGAAGGGTGGCCGGAAGGGGCGATCGGGAGGGGGGGGCACGCCACATTTAAATCCTGCCGACTCGCAAAAGAGTCGCCCCCTCCGCATACTGAAGCGGACGCCTCCCAATCCAAACAAGTAACTGCGTCCCCCCCTCTTTCCCATAGATACCCCCCTCCCTCGCCTCCCCCCCTCAACCAATGCCTCTCGCGTCAACTTCCTGATCTGTAACCACACCACCGCCGCCCCCTCCCATCGACCTCCTCCCCACACACCTCGCACGCCACCCTCCGCCACTCCAAAATCTTTTGTTAGCGCCCCAGCGGATGCGGGACCGAATAAAACGTGCTTGTGCAGCAAAAGACTGGGTGGAGTGGGGGACGGGGGTGGAGATGGTGACCCGGGGGGGGGGGGGGGCAGAGGGGGCGGAGTGAGCAGGGGGATACGCCACGCGCGCGCCTGGACCCCTTCGCCTTCTTCCCCCACCCATATTTCCTCTCCCCCCTCGATCCAAGTGCTGCTACTGTGTGGCGAGTTTGTGCCGCCACTCGCGCCCCCGGGGGCCTCTGTGCCCCCCCTTGGAAGGAGGGGGAGGGGGTAAGCATATGAGAGAACCAAGGACACACTGGCTGGGAGGGGGAGATCCATTCCTTTTCGAGGGGGACCCCTTCCCCACCGTTGAGAATTTCCTCTCCTCTCCCGATAGGGCAGACTTATAGCCCTGTGCCCGGCCCTGGATAAGGGGAGTGTCCCGCGTTCATGAGGGGAGGGGTGTCTCGTTAAGGGCCGAGACTCGCCCAGAGGGCTTTTCCGACGGGAACGACGAGTGCGGGGGAGGATGTGTGAATGCAAGGAGAGATGTGGAGACTGTAAGACTAAAATTTATGCCATTGTCAGGAAACGCCATGCGTCAAATTATCCAAGCAATGCGATTAAGTTAATTACTTTTGCATTAAATTACTGGCAGTATATTCCAAAGGACAAACAAACTAATCTTACTGTTTTTACTGGTAGATTCCGTGGCTTCCTTCCTAATTTCATCAATGATACGTATTTAGCTTATTGCTTACGTAATAAAATAATCAAAGTTAGCATAATACTTCCATAAGATTAAAAATTTTATTTCAGGGTTCTTTTATCACGGAATGTAATAGCTCATTCGTAAATGTCCTCCCGCTTATAATTAATTTGGCAATATTGGTATAGGACCATGTGTGTTGTGAGCAAAATGGAATTAATAGCCATTATCCAAACGTCATCTCAATTATAATTTCTTGACGGACCAGCATATTTCCTTCGAAATATGTTGGATTTCTTAACGAGACCAAATTTATGAAAGAGAAACGAGATGATACAAACATGTTAAAATATACTCATGTACCAACGAATATTTCTTGCTATGATAAAAACAAAATTTGCACTTTTCCACAGATTTAAAATTAGTCAAAACTAATTTAAAGTTAAAAACTAAGTTTAAAACTATTATTTGCACTTTTCCACAGCTAAATTTGTGGAAAAGTGCAAATTTTGCTTTTCTAATAATAACGAACTTCCAATACATCTCGCCTGAATCTGTGGAAAATATTCAATGTGATTCACACAGACATTCAATTCCAAAATCCATCCGTCATCCAAAATGTTGGAGGGAGAAACCTCGAAGCCTAACAAGAGGAGATTATCCCTCAAGCATAGAAGGCAAAGAACCAGGCTCTGGTAAAATACACTTATGAACAAGGAAGTTACAGCGGAAAGTATTTATTTGGAGTGTGACATTCATTGGCCATAGGCATGGATGGGGCGATGGAAAAGCAGACCAGAAAAGAGTAATATAATTCTAAAACTGGAGATGAAGGAAGGAGCTGTCGATCCAATCGGCAGATAATGTATCAAATGAAGGAGCGAACGGAGGAGCTCAGTGGAAAACAGAAAGGGGAGCACGATAAGGAAGGTTGAATGTATGAATTGACCACACATTCATAAATATTATGGGTGATCAAGAATGTATTTAAAATATTGAGAAGGGAAGGGAGTAAGGCCGACGGACAAAGGCGTGGGAAATAGAAAGACTGATATCATAGAGAGGGTTTATAAGGGTAAAAAGAAGTTCATCATTCGAAGCTGAAATGAATCGACCATGTGGCACTCATCAGGACAACTATGCGGGTGAATCGTAAAAAAATTGGTTTTAATGGACACGTTGTATGATAATGTAATCTACATTTCCATCTAAACAATAC
This sequence comes from Hetaerina titia, assembly GCA_037158775.1. NCBI lineage: Eukaryota > Metazoa > Arthropoda > Insecta > Odonata > Calopterygidae > Hetaerina > Hetaerina titia. The sequence continues at coordinate 30,545,120 of CM073773.1, forward strand.
ACTTCGAGCGTCCGCATGGACATGTTACGGGGGAGGGAGGAGTTGACTCGGAGGTTATTTCAGTGACTTTCTACTCGGAGGGACCGGGCTCGAATCTAAGTAATGGCAGAAGTTTCATATTGGAAAATGAGCAATTCCCTCTCTGCTGTGTATTCGCCCCCTGCTACACACCCTAGCGGTGGCTTGCAGGGTATTAAAAATACTAAATTCCGAAGAAATTGCACTAATCCCTAATTGAATGTTATGCGTGGGGCACTTTAAGTAAAGTACTCCGTTCATCGGATGGGCCGTTAATGTGGACCCTTTGGCGCTAATCCTGCGGCACTCCTTGCGTGTAGTGAACGTAGGTGAAGTATGGACGTAAATGTGGATGAAATTAATGCTAGGATTGCAATTCACTGTGGAGAACATGTCTTAGTGGTATTCCGTAGCTGGTGATTGATTCTATATACACCATAAATTCCTTAAAAATGAATGTTTTATGGTGATTAGGGTTACTTCCACCACAAAAGATAGAAATTTGAAACTACAAAAGAGCAATTTCGAAAAAATCATTGATGGACGTAATAAAGGATTGATTACCAGTGATAATAATGAGAAAATGGTGGGTTAACCTTCCATAATGCTTTCTGGCTTTAGTTCCTTCCAAATCTATATCTACGTCTGCAAATTAACCCGCAAGGGCGTGTGGCGGAGGTGCTGGGCCACCAGCCAGACATGTAGAATTACGTGTATTAGATCATACAATTACAATATACACTAGTAAATACATAAACCAGAAACTAAACACTGTATTAGTTAATTCAAGCAACACTTACGCAGGTATATTACATTGCGTTGCCTCTCAGTTGAGATGTGGAAGGAAATGCAGACGATGAATGAATGGTCTTGCATGATGATTTACTGTTGTACGTATGCACTTGATGCTGATTAATACCATTCCATCTAGGTCTGTAGATGTTGAATGTGAACGAACCGCTCCACGCACAGAAAGGACACAATGCACGGAGGCATATGTGCGCCGTGGCCAACCCGCAGGGGTGGATCCCCTCTGATTGACGGGGGGGGGAGGCGTGGGAGACGGGGCAACCAAGTTACGTGACCCGAAATCCCGCATCTCCCTTCCATCTCCAGAGGCCGTGAATCCCTCGGAAGAATCCATTGAGAGCCGAGTTCGTTTAAAGGGTCAACAAAGGGGAGTTTGCGTGAGAAGTGGGGGTGACGGCCTGCAATTGGGGAGCGGGGGGGGGAGACGTGGTGAGGGGGGCGAGAGCGTGAGAGAGAGAGGAGAGCGAAGGACGATGCCCTCCTTTGCATCTTGATGAGTCCAATAACGCTTGTGCTGTTCCGTCCTGACGTGGTGTTGATCGTCAACAAGAGTAACACACCGCGTAGGTATCGGATGAAGTAGAAACACATATTGCAATGTCAAGGGTTTGGTACCCAGAACAAGAAAACTAGGCACCGCCACCCAGTTACCAGTACGTGTTTAAGAGTACGAATCCGAAAAATGTTATTACGGCAGGCGACCAAAAGTGGAGGTCATTTGCGCCGCCAGAGATAGATTATGGTTGATTGATGAGCTGCAGGACTTTCCAAGGAATGGGGAAAATATGTCGAGAAACCCGGCGAGAAACATTATCCAACTCTCAGGAAAAGATCCTGAGAAGTCCTCAATTCCCTAACCAACCCAATGGTGGTTAATGATGTTTTAGGGTGGCTGAGACAAGGTCGAGAAGCTCTCGACAGATCCGCGGGCGATTTTTCTTCTGTTCGCCCGAGAACACTCGGGTCACTAACTTTGCACAAACCTTTCTCAGCCCATATTTTTGGTCACAAGTCGATGAATATCACTTTTAGGATACCAAATTCATCAGAAACCATAATCTACGATTCTGTTCAACAAAACCTTCACTCTTGCAAGAGTTTCGTCACTTTCTGGAGTCGAAGGGCGTCCTGAACGTTTGACGTCTTCAACATGCAGTTGAAGACGTCAAACGCTCTCCCCCGAAACAACTTTTACCAATTAAAAATACTCGAAATACCCATGGCGTTATCACCATAAGCCGTCTTGAGCATGTAATACGTCTCTTTCCCGGTTGCGCGCGAAATGTGATGGCGTAGCGCGGTTTCAAAAACCGGTTCATGATGGAGCGTAACGAAGTCACACTTTTGAGGTTTCGCAAATGAACGATCCACACTCCGAAAAGACTAGCAGCTAACCGCCACCGGTCTCCATCGTTTCCTGAGACTCTGCTCCCTCGAACCCAGCCAGAGAAACCACGGCCCGTCCGTCCGTCTATCCGGAAAAAATAAGTCATATTACTTTTGGGACAGACCTTGTGTGTTAAGTACTAATCTCCATTCCTTGCTCCAATCCGATATTTTGTCTAAGTCTATAAAGAGTAGCTCGCAATTTGCTGGGGTCCTTATTTCCTAGTATATCACATTGTCGTTTTCCCAAAAATAAACTTTAAAAGAAAAAAAGCTGTGCGAATAATTGGAGGATCCTAAGTATTTATATTCGAACGCTAGAAAGTTGACGTAAAAACTTCAAAGGTTAGAGTCACTAAACGATCACAATGTGAATATATTTTATACACAGCATGCAAAAACAAAATGCTCTGAGTAATTCCTTCCAAACCATCTATACTCGCGACGCAAGTAAACCCAGTGGAGGCCCAATATATAAGGAAAGCAACAACTCCTCCACATTAAAATAAATAAATCCAATGGTCGAGAGGACATTTTCGCAAGAGTATTGAGAGAGCTCGCACCCGAGCTTGGGCTTTCTTAGAACATGTATTTATCAAATTCATTTTGGAAGGTGTAATTCCCCCGAACAACTACTTTCATATCTATCTTTAAAAGACCTATGTAATTACCGACCAATTTCCTTAACATCCCTCTCCCGTAAAATACGAGAACATATCATTGTTGCGTAGAAACGTTATGGAATTTCCCGACAATAGCAGCCTCATATCCAACAAACACCACGTATTCAAAAAAGGAAGATCATGTAAAAGCAGTTGGAGCTTTTCAGAAACGATACTCTGCAATCGGGGGAAAGGATGAAACAAGTAGATAAGATTTTCTTCAATATCAAAATGATCTCGCATGCTATTGATAAAGTCCAGCAGAACAAATTGCTAAATAATTTGATTACGGGAGAAACCATGATGTAATGAACTGGTAACGAATGATGTCTAGGGATATTCGACACCAAGCTAGAAAGGCTCTTGAGCGGATGTAAATCAAATAAGGTCGTTGGGGTAGACAATATGCTCTAGAAACTACTTAGAGATTTAGGAAAATGTGGGAGGAAGAGTTTGTATGAGCTAATTTGTGGCATTTATAAGATAGTAATTTGGATTTTTTTGGCTTTCAGTTACTAAACCAAAAAAGTTAGAGACTACTTAATGTGAGGACTAGAGGACAAATTTAATATCGTACGCAGCTAAATTGGTTCTCAGGATTATCAACAAGATGATAGAGAGCAGAGCAAATGCTTACTCAGGGGATGATCAGTTTGAGTTCAGGAAGGGAAGGGTCACGCGTGATGCCTTTGAAGTAATGAAGTCACAAATAGAGAGGAACGTAGAATCCAATCAGAATTGAATTTCCTGTTTCGTATATTTTAAAAAGACGTTTGATAAAGTGAATCAGGATGAAGAAATAGATGTGTTGCAAAAAAAAGGAATAGCGTGGAGGGATAGGAGGCTAATTCGAAAAATGTACCTGTGCAAGACGGTGCAGATGCTAGTGGGGGATGGAGAGTCCGGATGGGCAGTGTTAGGAAGAGGAGTAAGGCAGGGTTGCCCATTATTATCCGTGCTGTTCAACGTATATGTGGAGGTAATGGGAAGAGGCATAGGAAAAACTGGAGATGGAAATGAAAGTCGGCGAGGAATTTACAAAATCAGTGTGATTTACTGATGATCAAGCATTAGTTTGTCAGTCAGATAATGGATTGCAAGCAAGGTTGAGTGATTTAGAAAGACAGTGCAATAGGTAAGGGATGGGAAGTAATGTAGACAAAAAAAAAGGTTATGCGATTTTCGAGAAAGGTTATTGCTAAGATTAAAGTTATAATAGGACGTCAAAAATGAGATCAGGCCGCCTCTTGTAACACGACGCTAATAAATGCAGAGATGATGATTGACCAAATGTAGAATCTTAGTCCTTATCATCCACCATCACTGCAACCATATCCTCTTGTCAGAAGTCGTTCTTTCCAATTTCTTATGAGAATGGGAAGTCAGTCTTTCCATCGTCTCACTCATAAGATATTCTATTTTTCTTGAGTACTTTATGTACTGTAAAAATCACACACACGAAATTTTATTACTTACTGCAAGTTTCCTAACTCAGCTTTGCAACCTCGAAAAGTATCTATTGTCCGGTCCGTTGAGAGGAAAAAGGTGGTCACCGCTAAAAATGGTTGCCACGGGCAGCTTCCTCTTTACCATAATCTACTACGGTGGATAGAGTCGCCGATGCGTCGCATTTGGAATACACAGCTAAGACATGTGGGGACCGGGCACTCTTCGACTCTCTCTTTCCCGCCCCGCCACCGAAGGCTGATTTATTCTCCCCACTCGCTCGTCTCCGATCACAATTCCTGTCGGCGGGATTACTCCAAGGGTCGTGAGTTCAGGCACGTAGGGGGTGAGGGCGGGATTGAGGTCCACGCCATGACAATGAACATTCAGGTGATGCGACAGATACTCCAAAACGACTCTTGATTGTTAACAGAGATTGCCAGGATACACAAACCTGTGGATCTGTCAGAATATTCTCTGCGATATATCTAAACTATACACACAATATTTTAGTCCAGTTGGTATTTTTTATGCGCTAATATAAGTTTTTAACACTATTGATAAAAAATGGCATTTAGGAAATAATTCCCCAAAGGCCTTTTGTTGTATTTTCAAGCTCCCTCTTCCGTCCCTGGTCCCTCTTCGCGGGGGTGATGCCTCACGCAGTCCGCTGCCAACAGCGGGGTGCCACATTTTCTACCTGTGACGCTAGGGGTGGGAACCATGCGTTAGTTGCATGGCCATGGATTAATAGAATACTCCCATTTTCGCTTTCGAGTTCCGCATGACCTCCCTTGGTAACAGTGGTAGTCTGTCGAATAAAAGGTCGTGGCTAATTTTTATTACCCCCTTTTTCATATACTAGAAAAATTTTACAGTGGGTTTAAATTAACACCTGCTTGAACTTGAAGTTTTCCGCTAGTATATATGAATTAGCGTACTCTTTCCGTTTTTTAGTGGATGCTTGAAATCTTTTTCTAACCGTTTAAACACCATTTCTCTCACTTACCCCGTACTCATGACACCTGGTACTTGCAACCCCTGCCGCAGCCCTTTTTGGTGGATCTAGGGGTGCTTATGTAGGTGTCGAGTTAGTGAGTTTCGACCTATTTAGTGGGAGGGGAAAAGGTATCACCCATACCATGGTCAATCTTTGTATCGACCCCCAAACCCACTACCCTCATCTACATCTACATAATACCCCGCAAGCCGCCGCAAGGGCGTGTGGCGGGGGGTGTTAGGCCACCACCCAAAAAAAGGAAAAAAGAAACACCGCATTGAAAACCAACACACACATGCAAGCCCCAATCCACAACAGTGCACACATTCATTGCAACACCCCATCATTCGACGCGCATGCAACCACACATCTACCTATCCTCACTCCAAAAGCATGCAAGTACATACGCTTACCTAAAACAAATAATTCCACCCTAGGATGCAGCAAGAAACCCTCCACCCTCTTTATCCATTTCACGCGATATACCCCCGATTACCCCGGCGCCCACTTAATACGATGGATGTGACAAATCATAAACGTTGATCCTGAGTAGGATTGGGTTAACTGTGAGGATAAATAGGAACAGTTAATGTCATCATTTTGTCTGTACCAATAAAGCAAACCGGAGGACGCAGCAATGGCGTGTGGTGGGGTGTGTAAGGGTAACAATCATGGATGCAGAAGTAGTAGTTCATATATACATTTAAATATAAATATTTGCTCATAAACAAACACATTCGTTCACAGATACACATGCATATCTATAAACATAATGTAATAATTTGTGCCTAACTGAGCCTTTAACTTTTGACATCTAAGGTACATAATATATTAGGTTTTTTTATATTCCTCAAGGAAAGAATAAGTCCTCGAATACACCCTTCGATTTTACCTTAGTCCGTATCATTTACATATCGCAAACACCAAAATATTATTTCCCAAAATTATTGATAGGAAATTTTTCTGGTATATTTTAACTACTAAAATTAATGTAAATATTTTTTTCTAGTTCTACATTTTATCTTTGGATCCATCGCTAGAGTACGTGGCATGGGGCGATCACATATCAGACGTGCAAAAACCAAAATTAAGATCTTTAATTTTGATTTAAAATATAAATGTAAAATAGCAGAAAAAATGCAGACATAATTACATGAACAAAAAACGCAAATTGTGTCTCGCAGGATTTACTCTTTCGGAAATTGTGCTGATTTTTCATTACTAACTCCTGATTAACGAGGTGTCTCAGGATCGTACTAACATACATATTTTCAATGACCTTACACGAAATGGATTTGATGGAAATAGGTGTTTAATTGCTCGATTCGTCCCTCTAATTTTAATAAAAGGTGTTACATTAGCGGTTTTTCAGTCACTGAGAACCATGTGACCTATTTGACACTTCTGAAAAACGATTTCTAGATACCGCGCAGTTTTAAAAGCTACTTCTTTAGGTATACGAACTGGTATTTGATCGGTCCCGGAGGATTTATGGATAATATTTTTCTTCATAAGTTCTATTCTAGTGGTAAATCATCTATCTTTAAAGTAAAAGAGAGGTATTATTTTGCTCTAGTTAGACCTTATTTGGAATATGCCGCAGGTATTTGAGAAACCTGGGAAAAATTTGGCAAAAAGACTTAGATAATATCCAGAAAAATTCCGCCAGAGTTTGAAAAATTGTTATAATAAGAAGACGAGTGTGGCAGGCCATTTAGGGGAATTAGGCTAGAAGCCACTTGAGATGTGAAGAGAACAAGCGAGACTGAGACTTTTAGAAAGGTACAAAACCAACGAGTTTAACAATGACACTAAAGGAATTATTACGGTGCCACACTACATACGTTGGTCAGACCACAAAGATAAGATAAGGTCCGTAGATTCCAAAAAAGATAAATACAAATACTCGTTCTTTCCCTGGAAAACTAGGAATCATAATAGTAAGGGTAAGTTTGCCGGCCCCGGTGGCGGGGTAACGTCCTCGTCTGCTAGTCCAAGGATCGCTGGTTCGATTCATGTCTGGGTATTTTTCCTCCACTTAGGATTTAAGTGTTTGATATTTGTTCCCCAATAGTCGGATGTAAATGCCAAAAAGCCGTTCCGTCAAAGAACCCTGCACTCGTATATCTTAGGACCTTCCAGAATTTGCCTAACAGGGAGCCTTCGAGTCGAAGAAAAACCGCTGACCAAAGTTGTTGACGCACAAGGGATATACTTCGAAGAATTTCGAAGTATTGTTGCAGTATTTGAAATAAATATATTTTTTGGAAATGTCTCCAAAAACTTTTTATGCAAACCAGGTACTCTCACTTGCACAATACTTTTGAAAAATCTGAGTTCATATTTGAAATTTGCGACCCAAAAAACATCGAAACATCAATTTTCATCCAAATCGCAGCATTACGTTATCTTACGTTATCCAGACTCCTGATAACTCTAAACCACTGTGCGGCGTGTTAAATGCCGCTTATGAATTCCCAGGAAGTTCAGATACCCACAAAATGCCACATCTCAGATGTCCATAGAGCCGTGCAGGAGTCAAACCCGGGCCCTCCGGTCAATAGTCCAACGCTCTAATACTGGACTACCACATCTCCATTACGTAAATACGTAACAACTCATTTTGGATGATGTCATTTAAAGTTAATTCATTCGGATGCGTGGACAGGCATTCCGAATGAATTTCTTGTTTTCTCTTCCGTGCCGACCCAATGCTTGGATGACTACTCCTGCAACCCTCCCTCACCTTACCACCCCCACCTTCCCTCCCCGCTCTCCTAAACCCTCGAAGTGGGAGACGACCAACGACGAAGCGATCCCGATTGGGGAAGGGAGACGAGATCCTAGATACGGCCTTTCGGAGGGTCTCCTTTGCGGGTGTGCCCCTCCCCCCCCCAACCAACAACCTCCCTCGTTCCCCTTCAATCATCCATCGCCCCATTTGCGACGTCTGTCGAGAGTGCGGAGGAGATATCTCGCCCGATTGCATATTACGACTCGCTCAACTCCACCTCTCCCCTCAACCAGCCGCCGCCCTCCGGCCCGCCGTCGGGGGTCCGCTGGGGACACTCCTTGAGGCGTATTGGCTCCATTAATGCGAGCGGCGCGGCGGAGGACATGGAGATTTCGCGGATAGGGCACGCCCGCCTCCGACGACGCCCCTGGCGTGTGGCGCAGTCGTGTGTGGGCGTGCAAGCCCCCCCCTCTGGGTCTCCGTTCCATAGTTGCCAAGATTATTTTGAACATATCCCTGCATTTATCCGGAAAGTTTCTGAAAATTTGCGAAACTGAAAAAAACATTTTTTTTTTAATTGGAAATAGCTTGAATATTTACATTATCCACTGCCAGTAAGCAGGCATAAGGGAGCACACTAACGCCCACTAGTTGAATTTATCTTTATTCCTATATGCTACAGAAGACGAGAGCGTGTGTGGCAGATGGTAATAAGTTGTAAGACATTCTCCTTCTACTCCAATACTTCGCCATATGCTTCGCACCCCGCGATCGACAGAAAGCGTCCGTGGAAAGGCGGCGACCGATTCATACAACATTCGTCGTACACATCACGAATATTATACCCTTATTAGCTACTCCACTGATTACCCTATAAAGACAAATAAGGACTTTCATTGCCCACATTCAATACAGTCACTAATTATCGAGTAGAGTTCTACTCATGCAGGACGGACAGTTCATAGATACACGTACTTGGGCGCAACAACTTTATTAACACGATCACCCGCCACTCGGTCGAAGGGAGCGTAGCGTTAGGACACCACCAATGTGTATCAGGAACACCGAAATGAGATGCGCAGACTCGTTTACATACTTCGGCGTTGCCCTCACTCACGACCTCATCGGGTGAAACATACACTGGAAATATGTGGACTACCTAGCAAAAAATTAGTATTTATTAAAAGAGTACTGGCCAAAAGTGATGAAAATATCAAAGAGAAATATTATCTTTCGCTGGTTAGGCATCATTTAAAATATGCTGATAGTTTTAATGGTATTCTAACGAAGTTGAATTGATTGCCGAATTGGTTCGTGTGCAGGGCAAAGGGCTCAGATGTGTAAATCGCAGCAATGGCAAACTGAGTAGCGTATCAAAATTATTAGAGGAGCTAGGTTGGGAATCACTCACGGATCGAAGGTTAAATTATAGATTTGGATCTTGCATAAATTGGAAGGGCTCCTCTTTAGTAGTGATGTAGGAAATGTATTTTTAACCCCATCGAACTACGGTAGGAGGTATCATGCTAATAAAATAAGAGAGATTAAGTATAGAATAGAGAGATTTAATATGTCATTATTTCCACGAACGATTAGGGATCATGATAACATTATAACATTGTCTGGCCGCGGTAAGGTCACGTTCGGGTAAAAATTATTCTGGTATGTATTCACCCCCTGCCACACACCATAGCGGTGGCTTTCATGGTAATAAAGATCCTAAAATACTAAAAAGTGAAAAGAGGGGGAATGTAACTTGTGTGATGTTGAACAACAGTTTGAAGCGAAGCATGGTGACATTTCTGTAGATGTTACGCTCTATCGAAACCTAGACCATATTAAAACAATTTTATATGAAAAAGCGAAGTGTCATTTTTCATCATTGTGTATTGCTATTTATTTTTCGCCAGTGCCCACCCATCTCCGTCTTTGGGTTTCCCCCTTGAGGCGTTGCCCCGATTAGTGAGAGTGAAAAACGTATGCTTGAATGTATCAGTTTGGCAGCCCACCTCTCTCTTTTAGAATGTGACAATTGCCTGTCCTGCTTATGTAATTCGGAGGCTGAATTCAGCAAAACAAAACAACTGGTGTAATTTGCAATCGGTTTAATCTTGCTCCAAGTTATTTTTGGGAAATTGAGAGGGTCCAACGCCGGGCAGCTCGTTTCGTGGAAAACTGTTACGATAAAACGAAAAGCGTCACTGAAATGCTTATGGAGTTGGTATGGGAATCATTGGAAGAAAGACGACTCAATGCTAGGCTGAACTTACTAAATAAATTCATATCCGCATGTTTCAGCACCGAGGTTTCGCAAATTATTCGCACTCCAACAAACATTAGTCGCTTGGATCACACATATACGATTCGGAAAATACATAGATGCCAGAACTAGCAGATTCAAGGACTCCTTCTTCCCATGGACAATACGGGATAACAACTATAGGGTTACACTCGCAGATAACAAAAATTACACTTGCCACCCTCAGCGTCTGCGTAACAATTAGTTATACTCAAATGAATGCACTTTCACTAAACTCCTGTGTGCTGTTGTCAAAACCCTTCCCGCATGACCGCATTGGAATGCAATTAAGTAATTTAATGCTCTTTACAGTATTGTTTGCTCTGCTTTTGGTACCCTAACTTTCCCCTTCCATCCCTTGTCCCTCTACGTAGGTAGGAGAGCGTTTTATGTTGCACGTCCTTGTGGCGGTGGAATATCGCCTTGCCACTTACTAAAATCTAGCTTGCACGTTCTTGGATAAATTTCTTTATGCATCCTAAGGTACAATTATTTGTTATAATTAAACATATGTACTTGCATGCTTGTGGAGTGAAGGGAATTAGATGTGCATTTACATACGTGTAAAATGATAGGATGTTTCTATGAATGCATGCAATACTGTAGATTTGGGTTTGCATGTATATGTTAGTTTTGAATGCGGTTTTTCTTTATTCTTTTTGTTGGGTGGTGACCTAACATCCCCCGCCACACGCCCTTGCGGCGGTTTGCGGGCTATTATGTAGATGTAGATGAAGTCCTCGCATAACTAAAGGTTCCCATACCAGAGATTTTTGAGTACAGTGCCGCTTTGTATTCTTTCATTCGAAATTTTCATGCAACTCTTTACCCGGCGCAAAACTGCACAGCGGAAAAAACATAACTGCAAAAACACTACACTTGCTTTTACCTCCAGTGTGAATAAAGTAACACGTGAGTATTCCATTTTTTTAGATTTTTTTACGTTTTCTCATCTATTTCCTAGAATATCAATTGCACCAGTAAATTATTCGCTTAGTTCAGTTTTTTGTTGCTTATCTACTTGAGATGCCACTAGAACAGAAAAAAATTGCTAAAATAAGTGAAAATTTGTTTAATATAATGAAAAAATCCCTAAGTTGGAAACTATGCAGTCCTCTCAATGCTTAGGAACCCTACGTTCGCTCTGTCTCCACCCTCCCCCCACCGACGATTGGGGGAAGGAAGGTGTTTGACCTGACGTTCAAGAGACACACGTCTCTTCCCGTGTACCGCCCCCTCTCACCTTCCCCTGGGTGAATAACTGGAAGAGAGGTCGCCGAAATGCACTCCCACCCCTCCCCTTCCTCGAGCATTCGTTTTCTCCGCCGGTTGGAAGAAGTAGGAAACGGAGAGCCAAGCGCTGAAGGGACCGACACTACTGTATTCGCCTCTTTTTGAAAAAGGGGCTCTTCCAGTGGCATTACTGTATGTCCCTTCGTTGTTTGTCTTCGGGTTTCCCAATCCGCGATGTCGCACAGCGCTACGTGCAAATTTATCGGTGTTGCAGCTATTACGCCATTAGAGTGCCGGGCGCGAAGGGCTCGTCTGATTCACAGAGGAGAATGGAATTTCGATGGAACTCCCGTGATGACCACTAAGGAGACGGATCCCTTTATGAATAAGCGTGCTACTCACCGAGGGTCACCCCCTCAAGACCTCACCAAATGTTCATGTACGCCGTCTCTCTTCAAGTATTTTACTTTCCTTTCATCATTCTCTGTCCTAATTATATACTTCATTTTCTCTACGTGGTGTCGATTCCACTTGGCAGTTTCGCCTGTTAAACTTTGGTTACTTATTCACATACAATTTTGTATTCTCGGTTAAAAGTCGTCAATCTTTCGAAATTTGATTGAGAGTGGATTGACCCTTTACTATCTGTTATTGAGCAAGCGGCTACGGAAACGTATCTCTTTTAAGGATGGTGACCTAACACACCCCGCCACACACCCCTAAGTTGGCTTGCGGGGTTCTATGTAGATGTAGAAACATGAAAAATTGGTGACGGAAATCGGCATACAGGACCTGTAAGATGGCATATTGGAAAGTTTTGCTTTAGGCTATTGAAATGTCGTCTCGGGTAATTATCATCTCTGAGACGGATAAGAGTATGGGAGTAAGTGCCATGACGAGGGAAGATTTTTTTAGATTAATATTGTGCCCTGCAAGCCACTCTAATTTTATTGACATGATCTAGCGAAATACGATTAGAGTAATAATATATTTTCATGATCATTGTTAAAGAGACACCCTTCCAATTCATGCAAGAGATTTAATCTGTAATTAAATCTTCGCTCCATTGAGTGATTCCCATCCTTGCTCCTTTAATATTTTGGGTAAGATACGAAGTTTATCATAACAATGTTTCAAAAATCTAGCTCCTCTACGCTGCACGCCATTCTATCGGCAATCAATCCAACTTCGTGAGGACCCCATACTACAGGGTACTAGCTGTATTACCTGTAGTACTGCTGTAGTACCTGTATACTAGCAGCATATTCTAAATGAGGCCTAACCAACGACAGATTTATCTTTGACCGAACTTGCGAGGGATAACATTTTTCTTTAACCTTTTCATCGCATTTTGGAAGAGTTCGCCTTCGAGTCAAAAACTATTCCGTTAGAAGCAGGATTTCTTGGGGCTACGATTACAGTTCCTTATCTATTAACGCATGAATTCAATAGCGAGGGAAAGAATACTCGTATTCTCAACCCGCCGTCATTGAGAGAGTCTAAAAATCTAGGTGCAATTTGAATTTCATCGGTTATCTAAGGCGTGTATTACGTCTGTCTAATGAACACAACCCGACTACTGATTTTTGTTCACGGTTGTATAATAAGTTCCTAAATCTAGTTAGACACTTTTCAGTTAATTTCATAATATCTTATTTTTTGATAAACTTCTCGTGAAAGCCTTCTCGAAGGCTTTCTTGAAACTTACCGCTTTCGGCCGACTACTCCGTTGAACCATTTTTCTTCCTTATTACCGTGCTTGCTTTTGCATGGCATACAGTTTTGCTTTTTTAGCTCACATAACTCGTATGTACAAGTATGAGGACCCCATCAGTTACAGATCTATTTTCTTCCCATTGATATGCTGCAAAATCTGAGAACATACTATTATTAGCAATGTAATGGCCTTTATTAACAGTAGGAACATACTCTGCCCTATCAATAACTTTTTTGGGAAAAGCAGATCATGAGTAATACATTTAAATAATCCTGAAATCGATACAAAATAATACCCAAATGGTACTGTACTCGTATTTTATAGTTTTTATGAGGAAAAACCCACGTACCTGGCTGCTTCGCGTCATCTCGATAACGCTCGTGGTCAATAAATTTTAACTTAAGGAGCGATCACTACTCTCACTTGGAATATATAAAGTTGTTTCTTGGAATATACGAACTAGTTTCCCCCAAATTCTCTTGATTCGTAGTCATTTTAGCACCATTGAAAGAGTCGCACGATTAGCAGAATAGTGTAACTGACCAAATGGGAAAGTTTCGAGGGAAACTAAGAAACCTTGCTTAATTCATAAAAATCCAGAATTAATATTCAAAAACCATATGCATTTACCATATTCATGGACCCTGTAAAAATAGTAACACTCTTTCACAAAACAAAAAATAGTAAATCTCCTGGTTAATCTCGGGTTACCTTCCAAAATGCCATTTTGAATTGAGCAGAGGTTCTTTTTTCGAATGAGTTAAAGCTCTTTTGTATGCTTTTGAGTTCTTCCATTCCCGTGGGATTAATGGCCGCACGGCAAGGGAAAGGGGGAGGGCGGCTACAGAAACCCCCTCCACGGCAAAGCAACAGCCCCTTCCTCCCGTCGTGACCCCTTCCCAACCCCCTTGTGCTCGTGTGTGGCCTCCCTACTCATCTTCGTTATTGTTAGCATAGCGCGGCCATTTCCATAATCATTTCCATCATTGTTAATAATATTATTGTTACTTGAGCGAGGTGGACGTTTGAGGGGCGAGTCCATTGGGGGTGATTGGCAGGAGGAAGACCGATTCCACTCCTTTGCGCGAGGGGGTGGGGGCAATAGCGAGTGAGTGGCGCCCGCCCTCCGGCCGGGCCCGTCCTGGCACCATTGTTGTCGCCCCCCGCGTCGAGTGGGGCGGGAGGAAGCCTTCTTCCCTCGCGTCACACTAATTATGCCTGCTCGCTCTCTCTCTCTCTCTCTGTCCCTCTTACTTGGGGTAAACGTGTATGGGCAACATTATGATCAAACAGTAAATTGAGAATCACTAAAACAATCGAAGCGTGGTATTCCGATGGGCAGAAGAATAGGCCACTGTCCAGAGGACCTGGAAATGAGTCCGGGTGATACCTCTTTGTACTCTCAGACCACCAAAGGTCTCTCCATCTCTAATTTTAATGTTTGTATTTCATACGATGTTGGTCTTAGTATTAGGTGAGTTGTGCTTCACTGCGTTAAAAAAAGATTACAATGTCATAATTTACTTCATCATAGTAATCATCATATCCTCCGTTCAGAGAAAAGTTTTGGGATGGTCCTAACGAACTTTACGTACCTTCCTAGAAATTATAACCCTTCCAACAGTCTGAAATATTGTTTGTTGAACTTTATGCCCTTCTAGTAAGTTTCTCCTTTCATCTCTTGTCTCTTTCATGGGAGGAACGCCTCCGCTGCTTACAGCGGTGTGTCACATTCCCTACCTATGACTTTAAGAGCGGAGACCGTGAGTTGCATGTCCATATAACAGTAGAATTTCCCCTTTTTACTCTTCAATTCTACATTACCTGTGTTGTCATAGAATAGACCTGTTGTATGGGTGGTTTTGGTTCATTTTTATTCCCCTTGGATCGGATCGCGGGGTATTTTTATCGATGTCGATGCCCTTATCAAATTCACACTTTCTATCAAGTTGCTCGACGTTTCCTTGCAGTGTCCCTTGTTTGAGTCTTGTATGAGAGAGTGGTGATCTGCTCAGTTATTTTTAAATTTTTCGTCCAAGGATGTTGACGGGATGAAATCAAGATGCAGCAGCAACTGCACCCTTAAGTAATTTTTCCTCAAGGGCGATTCGGCCACAGAATACGTGGAATGTATTTGAGATCCTCTGGAAAAACTGTTTATTAAAGAACAGGAAAATTTTGAAGAGTAAATCTGAAAGTTTTGTGAAAATAAATTGCGTGCCCAGATTTCTTTACTTAGTCGAATAAAGACTACTCGCAAAACGAATGTTGAAATATAGAGGGAATCCATTATGGAAATTTTAACGCTAACAAAAGTTTAATAAAAATTAGACCCAGGAAAATATCAACTGATATTATAAACATACTTTCTCTCAAATCTTACGAGCATATAATCCACACCTGCAGAATACCCTGCATAGTGCGTGTGGTGGAAGATGTTTTAAGTCACCAGCCGTTTGCGTTTCATTTTGAGATAAAATACGAGAGCATGAATATATAATTGTGAGCAACATCTTGCACTTCCTTGATAGTGAATATTTTTCAGAAGCTACCAACAGTGTTTCCGAAAGAGTGTATCTTGTGAAGCATTGCTTCATCTATCCATTCGCGAAACATGAAACCAGTAGACTAGAAAGATATAGTAGACTATTTTTCTTATTTTTGATAGGGTATTGCCACAAAATAATATGATACTGATAACATATGTCCATTAGTGGACATTTGCTTTTCATTCGACGGAAATACTGTACTCAGACTCTTCAGAAGAATAGTTTTCGAATTTCAAAAGAATTCAGAGTTCTTCAAATTGCCTCTGACAGCTCTTCAGTCATTGATGCTCCGTTTAATTCAGCCAAAATTCCTCCATTTTGAGGATAAGATATGGAAACCACAGAAAGAAATTAAATTCTGGGTCTCCCAGAACATTCCGATGGTGCTGCAGTCAAAAAATATTAGAGCATACACTTCAGGAATATACGTTTACAAAGCTAAAACATTTTGTGTGGGTAAGAAGAATAACGATCATGACGTTCTTAAATATGGTTATTTCATTCAGAAATATATCCCTCGTCTTTATGGCTTCGCTCTTTCATTCCGTAAACATTTTAAAGCGTGTTTCATATTCTGGCCATCTAGAACTGTCATGGATGATCCGAAATCCTCCTGCAGCAGCGGGGATCCAAGCTAAACTCTGGTGGAACCCTCCGAGAGGCCCAATCGAACAAAGGCCCGTCCCTTTTTGCAGACGTCCACGCATGCGCATTCCTTGAGAGGGAGAGGGAGGGGGGACCACCAGGGGGAGGGAGATTCCTTTTCCCTGCCACCCTCCTCCGCGTGCCTATTGCCGGGACCCACCGCGGAAATGAAATCCCAATAGTCAGTCATCCCTTTGAAGTGGCATCCAAAGAACCTCTCCCCCATTTTCACCTCCTCCTTTTTTTCCTTTTCAGTCTTCTTTCTTCCTTCTTCTTCTCCCTGGATTCCCAGATCCTACCCTCGAATGACATCCTGTTGCAGATTAGCGGGGAACCTTGAAGTTCCTTGCCACCCACCGGTAGAAAAATTTCCTTGTTTACTTTCCCAAAGAAAACTTCATGAGATCTATGAACCGTATATAAAACCTAAAGGGTATTTCCGTCTCCCTCCCCACGGTTGTGCCTCGTAGGTGTTTTTTTTG
Organism: Hetaerina titia; assembly: GCA_037158775.1. Lineage (NCBI taxonomy): Eukaryota > Metazoa > Arthropoda > Insecta > Odonata > Calopterygidae > Hetaerina > Hetaerina titia. Next base: position 30,562,101 of record CM073773.1, read on the forward strand.
GAAAATGACGATATATATATACTTTAACACGTGGTAAAACATTTTCATAGTGATCTTAGGAGCGTTTCTCAAAGTTAATAGACGTCAAAAAAATGTAGTTAAATCCAAGCAACGTAAAACTTTCATTTTCAAATAATATTTGTCGTGGAAAAGTAATGATTGCTAAAAATTAACCATCAACGGGCTCGTTAAGTGGGCATTACAAGGACTAGTACACTGACTTGTAGCTTTGAGGAGCTGCGCTCTGTTTGGATGATTTCAAATGACTGATAAATTGAGGGTCGATATTATCATTGGTATGAGAATATGGATTACATAACAATGAGAAAAAATTGTATTTTATTTTACTTTAAACACAGCTCAGAGAATTTTGTGTATGACGATTTGTATTGTGTTAGTCTTGTGGTACATACATACATGGCCATTTCATCGATACGTTGTGTTAGCGAATTTCGATAATGGTTATTGACCATATTGCCAAGGTTACTAGTAAAAAGCGATAAAGTCAATACCAATTATTTTTTCAATATATTTGATAAAACCGTTAATTACACCGTGACTCTATATAAATTCGCCACGTGGCTATGTATTTTATGTAGAAATTCAATAATGAAAAACGATTATTGATCACCTTTGGCTTTAGGTCTATCCGATATCCATTTTTTAATGGACTATTGACTTTCAAGTTGAGGAGCTTTTCTATTTAAGTGGAAAGATCACTGGAAACTAAACGTGCAAGGGTGGTTTACAAAGCGGTATATGAAAGGCAAAGAAGGGTCTCTATAAGAAGAAACAACTAACAAACAGCAAATAGTACTATTATAAGCATTCATCATAGCATGTATATGTAGAGTTTAGTTTTCTAAGAATATGAGAATTGGACGATGAGAGCAGCAGATCTACATCTATATTTACTTAATACCCCGTAAGCCGCCGCAAGGGTGTGTGGCGGGGGTTGCTAGGGCACCACCCGTAATTAAGAAAAAAACACGCTTGCAAAAGCCACAAATTTATACCGTCCATAAATAAAACATGGTCTACATTCATGCAAAAATCATTATACCCCACACACATGCAAGCACACAAACTACTTACCAACATACATATGCACCTACAATTACACAAAATAACTTTGCAATGACAAATTTCAAGAAACTGCGGGAGATGCCGCAACAGTAACTTTTCAGAGTTTAAGAGAAGTTACTGTTGCGGCATCTCCCGCAGTTTCTTGAAATTTTTCTAAGTTATAAAGTGTTTCAAATTGGCTTTGATCTCGTGGACTGTGGCACGACTACGAATGCCTGTGACATTTATATACGGCATTTTGTCACAACATCTTCTTCCTTTAAAAGCCCACAAAATTAGCAGTTTAAAAGGACGTCTCGGTAGCTTAACTGGCTACAGCACTCGGCCAGACATCGAGGAATCCGGGTTCAAATCTCGGTCAAGTCGAATGATTTTTACTCTCTGAAATTGTTGCATCGTAACTTTACAATGTTTAATTTTGTTCCGAATTGTAAATTAAATGTTTTTAATATTTCTAAAGTGACTTTGGTTTCTTACTATTATGATTTCTGATTGCTCTGGGTAAGAATGAGTATTTGAATCCATCTGTATTGGAAACTATGTCCCTTATTTTATCTTTGTGGTCTGATCTACATAAGTAGTGTGGGGCCATTATAATTCCTTTAGTGTAATCGCTAAACTCATTTGTTCTGAACCTTTCCAAAAGTCTAAGTTTCGCTTGTTCTCTTCGTATTTCAAGGGGCTCCCAGCCTAAATCCCATAAGAGACCTGTCACACTTGTGTTCTTGTTATAACAATTTTTCACGAATCTGAAGGATTTTCTCTGGACTGTATCAAATTCTTATTTCTAAACTTTCTTCCAAGGATCCCTTGAGGCATATTCCAAATGAGGTCTAACTAGAGCAAATTAACACCTATCTTTAACTTTCTCATTACATTTATCCACCACCCATTTAATGAAGCCCAGTTTCTTTAAAGCGGATCCACATATTGTTGTAATTGGGAAAGGCAGATAGTATAAGGCCGATGAATCTGAATCTACACAAAACCCAACAAGTCATCTTATGTTGCGGACGGTGTTACTGCCACACATGATGCAGAAATATTAGTCAATTCATCTTAGATGATATACAACTCTCGAGCATAGCATACGTGTATTAGTAGACATATAATATTTTGTTCGCGAATGCGATTTCGGAAAAGTGCATCCAATCAAAAAAGGGAATTTTAACGGATTCCAGAGAAATTAGAACACGAAGTGGAAACATTCAAGTTGGGAACTAAAAGAACTCAGTCAGATCACACTAGCATATTTGTTTTAAATAATACGCGTCACGTAATAGAAACGTTTAACCCACACAAATTACAATGCGATAAGAAGGAACCAAAAACCATGAAAGGACAGAAAATGGCGCAGTTATTTCAGGCAGCGTAAACAAGGCCTTTTTCTAATTAATTTCTTTTGGCATGTCTTCTTCAAAAATATTAATGCACAAGATAAAGTCCCCCACAAAGCTCAAATCTCATGAGCGACCTTTTATTTTGTCAAGAAGGAATAGAAAAACAGTTACTACAAAGAATATAGGTTAAATTATGTCATGATTTTCATATTGAAAACATATTTTCAATTTTTTAATTAGTAGAGAGTGGACGCTGGTCCACTCTCTACTGTCCTATTTATTTCCTCAATCTTCTACACTCAATTTTACTTGCTCAGGACACCAAATTCATCATTGCCACAATGCACGCCACATCTCTATACACATAGGTCTCTCACTCTGAAGATGTCTCACCTCTTCGATGCTATCCATCCAAACGCCTCCGATAGTTTTCCTCTAAAATCACTTTCCTCGATGTTATCATATCTCTCACCGTTAAAAAAATACCACATCTCCGTCCACATATAATTTAACAACAAGCAACAGTACCACCAGTACCTCAGATGTCACTCATCACACAATAAAACTCTCTCTACTCACTCTCCATCCACGATCACCCAATCTGTAGCAAATCAATTCCCTCGATAAATTCCCCGCCAATTTACACAGCGGTCCCCGTAATCGTGGATAACCCAAGTGCCTTTTAAATTTAAAAAATTCTCTGATACTCTTACGTGTTCAAACCTTCCCAGGACATTAACCCGTCCACCCTCTTCATCCGCGGAAGTTACTTCCAGGAATTCAGACCCTCAAATATCCTCAAAGACCTCTTTCCTATTCTGATCAGCCACAAAGCAATGTCAAACATATTACTTTTAAGTCCCCCCGTCACTTTTAAACGTCCTGCTAATTTCTCCGACATTGAAATCCACCATATCCATATCTAAATCCTCCGTCATCCACACACCGACACAGACGGCGGGCATACAAATGTTAAATATGTCCCATAATCACCGCTCCTTGTCCTCTTTCACAGCAAGCCGATTCTCTCCCATTACACGCTATCTCATCATGCACATCCAGTAATGTAATTTACCAACTGGACTGCAAATTCTGTCCCTTCATTTACGTTAGTAAATGCACCATACTCCTCAAAATCCGTATGAACAATCGCAGAGCCTCCTGCAACCTTCCTTCCACATCAGCCTCCCCACCAGTTACCAATTATGCTACCTTCCTCAATTTTTTCTTTAATTACCCCTTTAACGTATCATTTGTCGACTCCATTACCCACTCAAATACACCTTCCAAACTCAATGACCTTGAGAGGCTCCTAAGATCCTCCACTAACCTTGGCTTTTTTACATCTAAAAATACATAATATCCCGCAAACCGCCACAAGAGTGTGTGGCGGGAGGTGTTAGGTCATCACCCGTAAAAGAGAATAAAACCACATGCAAAACCAAACAAATTCATGCCAATATACACCTACAGAAACGTATACTATATGTTCATACAAAAACCTTTTTAAATTGTCATGCTTACAAATGTACTTACTATAAACTAGCTTGCACATGCATCGACGACCTATCATCTACCTTATGTCTACGCAGCCTTTAGTCTTGTCCTGACTTGTCAATTTAATGTCTGCTTGAATATGTGGATGCAGATGAAGTTTCGCCTATGAGTGGAACAGAAGGCAATTATAATTTTCAATATTCCAAAATTACGTCTCGCTTTATTTATTTTTAGAAAATGCAGTTTATTCATTCAACTACGAATTGCAAAGTTTATTTCTAGCTCGTATTTCTAAACTGCTTCCTGGTAGCGAGTTTATTTTAGAATCTGTAATCATCATACATTTGTTTTCACGTATTTCCTCTCTCGTTTTTTAATTGAAAAATGATATGATAAAAAAGGAAGGAATTACGTAAGTGAAAAAATGAAAGGTGACCATCCCGATGCCAACTGAAAGAAGCATATTGTATATGATTATGACGATAATTTCTCGTACACTCACGCGATCCCAATCGAGAGCCATCCTCAACGTCATCTACGAGAACGAGCTTGTAAGCATTGGTTGCCTCCTTAGTAAAGTTCTGTACGGTTCTGCAACTATGAATGTGACAATGGGAACTATTCGAATGAAATCCAGCGAGGAACGACATTCGTAGAGCACGAAATAACTTCAAACCAATGCTAACACATTTATGCTTCAAGCTTTTCAACACTTATGTATATCTATGGTATCGTTTCTAGTCCTCCGGAAGAGAGGGTTAAAAAAATCATGTTTTACCTGCGAGCAAACAACGATTACGTCTAAGCCACAGCAAATAAATTTGATCCTCCGTGTTCTTTTCTTTGGGCAGAAACCCCAAGCTCACAGGGTGAGGAGCCCTGTTCCCTCCCTTGCAGCAGCTCACAAAACGATCACTCGACATTCATCGGCAGTCATCACTCACCAGGGCACTCCGACCGTCGTCAAGGGATTGAGACGACAAAACGCTACGTGGAAACGACTCTTTTGTGAGAATTCCGTAAGTTATGTAATGGAATCTAGTCTTATTTTTGGACGCCAAAAACTGATAAAAAAAATCTCCCGGGGGGAGTCCCGTCGGAACGATTGCCCCATCACGAATGCGGGAAGGGCTAGCCGTCCTCAAAGAAATCCATCCCCGCGGCCGCCTTCCCCCGACCATACGCCTCATTGAATACTTGTGTAATTTCAGTCAACAAATAGTCATAAACTTTTACGACGTGTTAACGGGATATTCTACGAGTGCTACGAGAAAAGGTGGAGTCGGGTCCGGCCTTCGCGCACCCCTACCAACCCAAAGGGTTCGTTTGTAACTGTACCCTAGGGTTCCACCTCTAGGGTGGAATATGGGGAGGGTGTGATGTTAGCTCCCACGGTGGCCAAGGGCCGTTTGACAGTAGCAGACCTGACGCGACTGCATTCGGTCTGAAAAAAGCGTCTGACGCTATTTATGGAAAATATAATATTTAATGATCTTGGATACTGCAGCACTATTTAAGCTTTAAAGTTGTTACTACATGCCTGATGTGGAGGCAACTCCTGCCAGTAACCCTCGTGGTGACTCGAATGACCCATATAAACTATTATGCCTATACAAATCATTCGAGACTAACGGTTACACAGAGGGAATAATATCAATGCCATATTCGTTTGATAGGTTTTCCAGAACGAAATGCTGGAAAATGACTCACAAACAGGTCAATACGGAATAATCATGCTTTTCTATTGGTAGATACAAGCATTCATAATCTACCTTCACATATTCGATCTCACAACAGTACGAGGCGTCTTATGAAACTTTGAAATTCCAGGACACAATAAACTCCAATTGCAACAACGACTGGTATTAATCACCTCATACCACGCTTCCTCCAGGCAGCTTAGAAGATAATCTAAACATTTAGATCACCGTCAAAGGTGGTGGAGGCATTGTTGATGGAACAGTGGATTTGGGAGCCCTCCCTTTCTCTCTCATCGTGTTCGCATTCATTGGCCAATTCTTCCAGGGTCCTCTTTTTTACAGCTGTAAGGCATTTTTGATGGTAATTTCCTTTAGATTTTTTGAGACATTATTTTAGCAAAAAAGGCGATAACAGTGGATTATCCAGTCTAATTAGCGTTTCACAGGGTTTGACATGATGTTGTCACTGATCATGTAATGCAATTTAGGCCACTCCTTTGACTCCTGATCTGGTTGCGATATTTCGTGACATTTGATTATACTACGCCACTCAATGGTGTGGATGTCTTAGGTGAATTTTTGGAAATCCTAATGTGGAGATTCGTGTAAAGAATTTGCACATGAAAACATTTTGGAATATGTAATGTAGATTAGATTCGGGGAGTGAATGAAAAACCTTCAAACATAAAAGGCATTTCTGTGATTTTAAATCTGTAAAAGAATTACATTAATATTTTAAAAGTTCCCATATGTCATTACATCAATAAAGGCGAAAAAGTAGTTCTAAAGCTAACTCTTTGAATTCCTTCTCTCAAGGTGTTTTCAACATATTGTCAACGAATTCCTCTGATAAACAAAACCTAAGCATAAACTTTAACCTAAAGATAAATATTTCCTTTATCCCAATCGCGAAATTAAAATTGCACTTATAGCAGTACACTTTTTCTGAAAAAATTAACCATAAATAATTTTCCGGACCCCACCAAATACCAACTCGAATTTTTAAGGAATTAGCAGCGGAAATTGCACCATGTCTAGAAATCATATCTAAAAAGTCGCCAGGAGATCACAAGGTCCTTAAAGATTGGAAAACGGCTAATGTAAGTAATGCCTATATTTAAAAATGGAGACAAGGAGGAACGAGCTTTTACAGACCTATTTCCCAAACATCATATCATGGAACATATAGCTAGCAACTATCGCGAGACACCTAGATAGTCAGGAGTTACTGATGAAAAATCAGCACTGTTTATGAAAGGGAAAATCCTATGAAACAAACTTGTGCTGTTTGTTCATTTATAGCATATTTGGTTAGTGAGAGAGCAATTCTAGTGGATGTGTTTTTTTTTAGGCTTTAAAATAGTCTTCGACTAAGTACTATGCTCGCATAGCAAACTTCTCACAAAGCCAGAAGACAGCGGCATACATATAAATATCCTAGGCTGGATCAAGGACTTTTTGAATGGTCGGGTAAAAAGAGTAGTCATAGATGGTGTTAGCTCTAACCAGCTCTAAGTAGCCACTTCAGGTGTTTCCCACGGAAGTATTATAGGACCCCTTCTATTTATTCTTTTCGTTAACGGCATAATCTCCGTGGTTTATAGCACGATATACTTATTCGCTGACGACATATTGGTTCACAGCCTTATCTGTAGTCTTGAATATATAATAGCTTTAGCAGATGACCTTAATGCTATTCAACGCTGATGTGACATTGGCAATTAAAATTAAAATCCAAAATGTGAATAATGATAAAATTTTCGGAATAAGAGCGATTCCTTCCCGAGCGCCTACTGCATCAGGAATACTAAAATAGAAAGAATAGATTAGATGAAATACTTATGCGTCATTCTTACTCACGGCCTCTCTTGACTCATAATACGGTGAATATATGGACAAGCTAGCAAAACATTGGGATGTATTAGACGGGTATTTTGGAAATACGACGAGAAGTTTATGCATGAGTCATCTTATCTTTTGACAGTTAGACATCGTCTTGTACTGTGTATGGGACCCTCGTTAAATTGGATTGATTGGAAACGTAGATCGCATGTAGCTTAGCGGAGCGAGATATGAAAAAGGTTGTTAGTATAGACTTAGTAGATGATCTAGTTTAGTATAAACCTATTATATTAGAAGAACTAGGTTGCGAATCACAAATGGAGAAAATGCTAAAGTACAAATCAAATTTCATGCATGTATTTAAACCTAACCTATTCGGCGATTATTTAAAAAAAATATAATGAACTTCATCTTATTGCTCCAAGCGAGATCGTGACAGTAAGGTTAGAGAGATCATGCGTGGAACCTTTAGATTTAAGATGTCATTAATACAGTTACCGTATATATTGGCCTAATATATTAACATTGTTTATTTTTTTCTCATTGTTCTTGTTACAGGTAGCTCATCACTTATGCGTGGACAATAATTTCGCTTTTAAATCCCGTAGTGCATGTACCTGTATGTATAATTATCAACATTATTTAAATAATTGTACATTTATATTGTTACTAAAAATAATAAGATTAATTTTTTTCTGTTGCATGTCTATAGTACAATCAATCACCCTTGCCACACACCCAAACACTAGATTGCTATGCATTATTAGTTTTATGTAATTCATCGTTAGATATGTAAATTTCATTCTGCTTTTTAATGGGTTTCTTTTAGTTAGCTACCTCCTTGTTAGATGCTTCTGATACAATCCACAACAAAATATTTTACACTGCAAATCCAGATAATTTTGTCATAAACAGCAGGTATGTACACTATATACATATATGTGAAGAATTATGTCAGTTTAAAGTGTGTCATGGAAAATTCATGGTTAAAATTTACTCGAAAAATTTAGAATAAAAAGCTAAAAATTCTATCTTATATGGAATGGAAATGTCAACTCTGAGGAGGTCACTTTCAATGATGGATCATGCAAATGGGAAAACTTTCTGTCCTTTAGTTATTTCTTTCAAGGCAAGAAAAAAGGAAGAGGCATTTATGTAAGGAAAACAGAAATCAAAAACATAGTTCACCCTTCGCAAAAGGTGGCAAACTTTGTCATAACAAGTTTGTACTGGATGAACAGGAAATAAAAAGCGAAATATAGAATAACAATGCAACAATTTCAGAGTGTAAAAATCATTCGCCTTGACCGGGATTCGAAACCGGATCCCTCGATGTCCGGCCGAGTGCTTTAGCCAGTTAAGCTACCGGGGCGTCCTCATAAACTCTGAATTTTGTAGGCTTTTAAAGGAACAAGATATAGTATTGCGACCAAATGCTGTACATACAATGTCACAGGCATTCGTAGTCGTGCGCGACGCGCCACAGTCCACGAGGTTAAGGCCAATCGGAAACACTTAGGCTGTTTATACCTTATACACGTAGCGGATGACTCCGTTAAAAGTTACTGTTGCGGCATCTCCCGCAGTTTCTTGAAATTCGAAAGAAAGAATACCAAAACTTACATCCACTGCACATAATGCAATTTATTCCTATTTCAATGTTATCCCAACTGTGTGAACTAAGTGCATAGATAAAAAAATATCTCTCAAAATGTAGACTATAGATTGAAAATAAATACTTCCGAAATACATTCAACACAAACTGTTTTCATAAAATAAACCAAATATAATTTTCCGGTCCTAAGTCCTTCGTAGTAAGTAAGCAAAATGTTTGTAGATATCGTTGAGAGTGGACCATAACGCGGTGTACAATACATATACGAGGACGTATATGTATCTTACACCGTGTGCAAGTTTCTGAAGGAATTTAAGCAAATATCAGTCCAAACTAAAGATAATAAACGCCTCTCATTTACAATTTCATTTTATATTTTTCAGTTTGATGTAACCTAACTTCTTTAAGACTGGCCCTCGTATTCCTTCGATTCGTGTTCCATATAAAAGGCTTAATGTCAATTTAATAACAATGTATTTCACCTGTTCCAAGTTGCTTCATTGGGTTCTTTCTAACTATAATATATCTGATCTTTCTCTTTTCTCCTATCCCAAAACTTCAGCATTGCATATTTTCTTACGCTAGATTCTAACCTCCATTCCTTACAACATTCTGATATCTGGTCTAAATTGCCAGCGTGTGCCCCTCAACCTGCCATTGTCTTCACTTCTCTGTCAATCATTTTGTCGTATGTAAATACTCTATCTTGCTCCTTACATGGGAACTTAGGTTGTTCAATACAGATTAATAAGATTATGGATCATTAATATTTGACAAAAGGGGGGGGAAACACCTGGCAATGCACTGAAAAGGAAACGCACATTATAACAGAATAAGGCACGAATTAGATTAAGACTAGATCACACGAAGTTCACCCACACAAGCATTTTTAACGCTTCAGCGGTCACACCCCCATTGTCAGATGCAGGAAAAGTTATAACTGCTGAACCATAGTTCACCGCGAGCGGGGGCACAGAGGAGAGGAGAGAAGGAATGGGGGAAGGGTAGGGCGGTACGTGAGGGGAGGTGACCATTGGGGCCTTTGTTGTTCGATGGGGGACGTTCTGCCTGGGCGGGTAGGAGGCTTCGAGTGAGTGGGCAGATGCGCGCCGCTTCGCGAGTTCTCACCTCGAAGCTGTTTGCAGATTTTGGGAGGTTTTCGACTCTACAGAGGCAGTTGTCAAACGTTTGGTAGTGGGAAGCGGTTTGTTTGGGGATGGGGTAATTAAGGAAAGAGGCTGCTGCGGTGGATTGCCAGTGGTTATTCACTCTGAAGTAAAGGACTTTTTGGTGCATCCCCCGGGGGTGAGACGGAAGCTGCACAAAAGTCTATGTGATATATTTTTTCAAATTATAAGCGTGGGAATGACTCGTTGGCTGTCGTTAATATGGAACAGAAGTGAGCAATTGAAACTTGGATGTTTATTGGAGTAGTCATGCCTGGTTTTGAATCGGTTGTGATTTACTGGGTACCACGAAAAAGAAGCAGAAGAATGATGGTTGGATGTTAGTGAGCGAGATATTAGAGGCTGCGACGTTTTTAAGATGTACTACTTACTTCAAGTTTGAGGGACGTTGTAATTTGATGAATGGGGTATTTGTTAAAACTTATTCCCAATAATTGGTTTGTCGAGAGAGGGTATAATTTTTGTAATACGTGTGTATGCCCTTTTCTGTGGGGGGAAGACCGGGAATGCAGGGTGTAATTAAGTAATTTTCGCAGCTATGTTTTTGAACGAGATGATAAGGGTTTCCAGGGGGCTTAATATCATTCTATTTAATTTATAATTGAATAAAAATATAATTTTCATAAATGGTAGAGCATGAACTGCAAATAAACATTTTAAAAAACCGTTCACATTTTGATTACGATGGACGTATATATTTGCATAAAATTAACATACACGAATATACATGTACATCATACCTCGTAAGCCACCACAAGAGCATGTGGCGGGGGATGCAATATACAGTGGTATTTAAAAAATAATTTGCATTTCCTTAATGTTTATATGTGGTTAACACTCGCGCCAACCTCCTCTTCATCGCGATTGATTCTTCATTCCCCGAAGGTGGTCGATGTAAGGAGGTTTATGTATGGGGACATACTTATGAGCAAGTAGATATTTTTTGCCATCACCATTCGCAACTACTCCCTGCGTCAGTCAGTCGCTTCCAACAGGCCCTCCCGCGTCCGCCACCTCATTCTCACCTCTTTCCCCAGATCATCCCTCCTTCCGCAACCCCCTTCCCACTCGCTCCCAGGCCACTCATCCCCACCTCAGCAGAAACACAAACAGTTCGAGAGTGTGGGTGAGGGAGCATAAACACCCCCACCATCACTCGACCCTCCACCCCCGAGCGGATCATCCCCCCCTCGCGCCGTTTCCTCTCCCTCTTCCCACGGCGGACCTCCCAGCGTGAGGTCGCCCTCCCCGCCCCGCCCCCCAGAGGTCCTCCTTCCTCCCCACCTGCCCCCTCGCCTTCATCCATACACAACAGAGGGCATCTCCGCCGGTGTGTCCACAATAGGCACCGAGGGAGCGAATGACGAAAGGGTTTTCGGATCCACTCGCTCGGAAATTCTCAATTTTCCCTCCTCGCCGCCGTGTTTGTGTGCGTGTCGCAGGGCCCGCTGCCCCCGTGTCCCTTCTAGTTCACTAGTCGGCGAGGGGTTGGCACAATGCGCGGGGGATTATGCGAGCGCCCACCGGCGCACCGTCCCTGCCGGCCGGGCAGGGCCGGCGAGGAGGGAGGGAGGGTGAGATAACTCCATTAACGGGAGAGATGGAGGGAGGCTAAACATCCCCGTTGTCCACCTCGCGCGGAGGGGATAGAGGGCAAACACACCTCCCCCTTGTGGTGGACATGGGGTGCGCGGGTGGGTCGACTTCTGCGGTCCTCGTCGTCCGAGCAAGTGAGAGCGAGCAGGAGGGTGATTTCCACTCCCGGCCACAAAAGTGTTTTTAAAAACTCCTCCTGTTCTCACATTCGTGAGTCCCGAGACAAAGACGCGCTTTCATTTCGGCCCCCGTGCCTTCCTTCCATCCTTCGCCGCTCGGATTTCCTTTCGAAAAACTCTGGAGGTGTCTTCTTTCGCCCGGCATCTCCCATAGGGGCACTCTCGAGAAGTGCTCTCCTGTCGTGCGGAACGAATCGACCAGAACTCCTCCTCAACCTCCCTCACGCGGGAGACTCCTTCGAGAGTCTCCCAATTGTCAGCATCAGGTGCCGTTTGGTGGGGATTCTCTACTGGGCCTGGCCCTCGAGATGCATGCACAGGGTTGTGTACAGGTATGCAATTCCGAGATTCAACTCAAAGATGAACTGAGATTGCAACTTTATATTTGGAAGCAGACCTACTTGCCAACCCGTGCGATTATATTCACGCTCATTTCATGTGATATGGATATAATATTAGAGAGATAGAATGCAAGACTGACAGGTATAAAATGATATTTTTTTCAAGAACGATATATATATATATATATCGCTCGATAAGTATGTATATATATATATGTATATATACGAGGGTCATCCGGAAAGTAGTACCCGTTCGTGAAATAAAGACACAAAAGTAAATATTAACAAACATAAAAAATTTTATTTGAAAGAGGATACTTTAAACTACTTCTCAACATAATCTCCAAGCAAATTAAGGCATTTGTCATAACGTGTGACAAGTTTCTGTATTCCTGCTGCATAGTCCTTCGCCGCCAGCTCATTGAGATACAGGGTCACTCCTTCTTTAAGTTCTTCATCGCTGTCAAATCTTTTTCCTGCCAAAAAGTCTTTAACCTTTGTAAAGAGATGAAAATCTGAAGGGGCCAAGTCCGGGCTATACGGTGGATGGTCGAAAGTTTCCCATTTGAATTGCTGCAAAAGTTTTTGTGTTATCCCAGCTGCATGAGGCCTGGCATTGTCATGAACGAGAATGACACCAGTAGACAATAGACCTCGCCGCCGATTTTGTATTGCCCGCCGTAATTTCTTTAATGTTTCACAATACGCATTGGCATTAATAGTGTCTCCACGGGCCATGAAATCAATAAGCAATACACCTCGTCGATCCCAGAAAATGGTTGCCATGAGTTTCCTGGTGGACAGAACTGTCTTGAATTTTTTTGGTTTGTTTGGTGAATGAGCATGATGCCACTCCATTGACTGTCGTTTACTCTCAGGTGATGCATAACAAACCCATGTTTCGTCACCAGTAATTATGCGAGTCAAGAAAGAGTCTCCTTCATCAGAATAACGTCCCAAAAACGTCAGTGCTGCAGCCATACGCTTGGTTTTGTGCTCATCTGTAAGCATGCGAGGGACCCATCTTGCACAAATTTTTGCATAATGCAGATGGTGTTTAACAATTTCATGAACAATTGTTCGAGAAACATTGGGAAAATGCTCACAGATGTCATCAATTGTGACGCGCCGATCGTTCCTCACGAATTCGTCAACTGAGCTCACCAGTTGGTCTGTAATGACAGACGGTCTCCCCGAACGCTCATCGTCGTGTGTGTTCCCCCTTCCCATGTTGAAGTTGCGACACCACCACCGAACAGACGACTCGTCCATTACATTGTCTCCATACACCTCCTTTAATTGGCGATGAATATCACATGGGCGAACGTTTCTTGCATTGAGGAATTTAATCACTGCCCTCACTTCACAACTGGCGGCGTTCTCAATTTTTTTAAACATTGTAAACAATCACAGAAACAACACAGGCAATGCTAGCGTCACGCAACTTGGCTCAGAGAAGGCAGACAAGCCACTGAAGCTATCTGACCTCGTCCAGCGGCTACTCGCGTCGTCAGCACTTCATGCGGCACGAACGGGTACTACTTTCCGGATGACCCTCGTATATATCGTAACGATATGTATATATATGTATGTATATATATGTATGTATATATATATATATATATATATATATATATATATATATATATATATATATATAACCATAAACACAGTTTCCAACCCGAGATGGTAGAGTTCACCCAGTACTAAGCCCGACGGCGTGTGAAATTCACACATTAGGGTAGGGGTCCATATCGTTCCCTGTGCTGGTTATAGTTTCACAGGAAGACCTGGTACCCGAAAAATAACATGGCTATATATATATATATATCTATATATATATATATATATATATATATATATATATATAGATATATATATATATATATATATATATATATACATATATAACTTTTGGACGGCACAATAGAACACAGAATAAAACAGATAACACGTAAAAGGACACACTGTAGATGATTTAAGCTTTCGGCCTACCCCGAGGCCTTCTTCAGGTCAGAAGGCCTCGGAGCTTAAATCATCTACAGTGTGAGTGTCCTTTTACGTGTTATCTCTTTTATTTTGTGTTCTATTGTGCCGTCCAAAAGTTATATTGCTCTCGTGAGTACCTCCGCATCATATATATATATATATATATATAGGTTCCCGCCACCTTCCCCAACCCCCTCATCCCTTACCCTTGCCTCCTGGTGCACCCCCTGCCATACACCTTTTTGGTGGCTAGCAGGGTATTTATTGGTGTAGATGTAGATGTTGATTGAATTTAGTTTTTTCATTTATTTGCATCATTTAATCAACAAAAAATAAAATAATGTGCCGTGTATATGGTGTCACTATTCACAAAAAAGTTAGAAGTATATAATTCAAACATTGCTGATAATGTACATACGACCAAAGCTTCAATCGTTATCACAATAAAAAACTATGATAAACGTCTTCCGATATTTAGTCGATAATCGATTGTCGGGTCAATAAGAGTAGGCCATAAAGAATATGATGTCAATAAGAATGGATACTTTTATGTTTCCCTTGGATTCCTCCCAGTGTCTCTGAATAGTCTAAGATGTTATTTGTTTCTAGTTTCAATATAGTTTCTTCAAATGTGTAAAATATATCAAATAACATGTGAGAATTTCTAAAAACACATCCTTTAATGAAATTGAACTACCATTATTGGGTTTCATCAAAGCTTAGAGAAGCTTTTATACTTTTAAATTGTTAATTATAATAAATACCATTTTTTTTATCATAACAGACTCCTTTTGGAGCCTTTGAAACGCTTCCGTGGTGTAAATGTAAATAAAAATTACTATGCTCCGAGCACATAAAAGTTAAATTAAAATTAACAATTTAAATGGCTCTGGAGGAGGTACATAAAAGTATGTTCATTACTAAGTACTACAACCATCGACATAATGTCTCCAGTTACATCCACTCAGTGAGATCAACAAGTTTATTTTTGTCAGAGGTTTTATTGAAGCAAGAATATTATTAGTCTTATTCAGTTGTGACTTATCCAAAGCCATTTATATTGGTATAACTGTGTTGGATTGTAATGAAAGAATGAATTTTATAAACTTAATTTTCAATAAAAATATTAAATTGATACATTAATTCGAAATTTTAATAGAAATAGCTTCAATTTGATGCATGTAAGTATGCAAATATTTTAAGTAAATAAATAGTGTACAGTATCCAATGAAAATGCGATCTTCTTGTCCGCTCCAAATGAGTCTTGGGAGGCAGGCAACATATTCACTGGCATATGCTATCCAAAATGTATATTTTACGTCCAATCGCTTTTGTTAAACCGAATTCATCATAGCGTCGGCACTAGATAAATTTACAATTTCTGAAATCAAACAACGCGACGAACTCCAGATCCAGAGCAGCGTTAATGCCAAGATGCTAGCTTTTACGTACCTGTCAACATATGCCACTACAGTGCCACTAGTGGTCTCTAAGTGCACAAACCCTCGTGAAATTTATGTCTTTTCCTGGAACTCGAAGTCCACTCGAGTTGGCCTGTCAAAGAGCAAGCCTCTCGTGGCTGCGTGGGAACGCATCATCGATCGAGTAGAGAGAGTACAATGTTTACAGTCTATCCCGCTTAAGAGTGTCTTCGGTTCACAGTCATTAGTAAGTACAACATTCGAGAGGCACTGGTGCTTGCTGAATTCGTCTTTTTTCAGTCACTCGCCTGGGAGGAGACTCCTCAGCTCACGCGCACATCTGACGCTCAGCAGAATAATAAAGCCAACGAGGAAAAGGCTTCAGATCTTCAGTTCTTGATCGCCTAGGGAAAGAACAAGGAGGGGTGTGATTTTGTATTAGGTAGATCTAACCTTAAATGCACGTCGAGTGTTTGGGACCCTTCCCTAAAGGACATAATTGCGGAATTAAAGCGGATAGAGGAAGAAAACCTGCCGGACCCGTTAATGATCGCAGTGATATTATGATAGTGATATTTTAGTACCTTACAAGCCACCGCTAAGGTGTGTGGCAGGAGGTGAGCACAAAACAAACTAACTTTGATCCGAACATGACCCCTACCACGGTCGAAACAGTTACGTTATTGCATCATTGTTATCATTACTCCTACACGCTACCCCGTAACCCTTTGCAAGACGTATATCAGGGGGTATAAGGCCACCAGCAATTCTACGTCTACCGCACTACTCCCACATAAACGACACCCCTCAATCCACCTTAAGGGCCCGTAGAAGAAAGGGGGATCAATGAAGACCTTGGGCTTGGAGCCACTAGATAGAGGCAAGAAGATAACACCCAAGGCTAAAACGCTCAGAAAAGTGCCGCGGCTCGGGTAAACCACTGGGCCATCCTAGAGCTTCATTTCCTCGTTAGACGAGACTACAGAGTAATAAGGGAAAGCAATAAGGGAACCATTGAGGGAAATTACGAGACAAATAGTGCCATTAAGGGATGAGCTTTTCCTCTCACACAGTTTCTACATCTCATCATCTACATAAGCCGAACCAATACCCCGCGAGCCACCGCAAGGGCGTGTGGCGGGAGGTGTTAGGTCACCACTCGTAAAGAACTAAACCGCATGCAAAATCAAAACATCTACATAATACCTAGCAAGCCGCCACAAGAGCGTGTGGCGGGGGGTATTAGGTCACCACCCAAAAGAGAGTGGTGACCTAACACCCGCCGCATCCAAACCATCCCCATAGCATATCCATGCAAACCTATTCCTTTTTGCAAACCTTTTTTGGGTGGTGACCTAACACCCCCTGCCACACGCCCTTGTGGCGGCTTGCGGGGTATTATGTAGATGTATTCCCATAGTGGCGTATACGTCCATGCAAAAATCCTGTCTACTCACACGCATGCAAATACTTATAATATCAACTAATAAATAATTGCACCTTAGGATGTAGTAAAAATGCATCCAATAACGTCCAAGCTGGAATTTGAAAAGTAAGAAGCGAAATTTAACTCCCGCATGGACATGCGACATACAACGGCCTCCTCCCCAAGGACACGGGTAGGGAATGTGACCCAACGCAGTCGGTGGCGGGAGGGTCCCCTCGGAGAGAGACGAGGAATGGAAGGGGAAACTTAAAAACAGAAAATGCAGAGCAAGCAATACTGTAAAGATCACTACATTATTTGATGGCATTCTAATGCGGTCATGCGGCAAAGGTTTTGACAACAAAACACACGAGATTAGTGAAAGTGCATGCAATTGAGTAGAACTAATTATTCCCTAGACGCTGGAACCTTTTCCTATCTATTACCCTACAGTTAATATCCCGTATTGTCGGTGCGAAGAAGGAATCCTTTAGTCTGCTAGTTCTGGCATCTATTTAAAGAATTTTGTATACATGATCCAAGCAACCAATGTATTTGCGAGACCTCGGTGTTGAAATATGTGGGTCTGAATTTATTCAGTAGGTTCAACCTAGCATTGAATCGTCTTTCTTCTACTGATTCCCACCCCAACTCCATAAGCATTTCAGTGGCGCTTTTCGTTTTATCGTAAGAGTTTGCCCGGCGTTGAGCTACACAGCAGGAAATGTGGCGTGGTGGCGAAACATAAAGTGATTAGAGCATATACCATGAATCACCGGGGACCAGGAGTATGCGGAAGCAGTGGAGTAGGCGAAGAAGAGCCGGTAACCGAGCACCCCCTGCCACACGTTCTCAAGACGGCTTGCGAAGTAGTGTATTAATGAGACCCATATGTACATACTTATTTGGCTGGCAATATCAATCCCTCTCCCAGCAATCTAGTTATTGGTGGCTTTCAGTGTAACAAGTGGGTGAAGGTCATATGTTTTAGCATTTTCGTAGGAAATCTCATTGGAAAACCAGAAAAAATGAGATTCCTGCAAACATTCTCTGATAATTTCGCTACATTTTCGCTGGAACAAATTGTTAAATGACTGAGGTGAGGTGATAACAAAATCGATACAATCGCAAATAATTCCTCAGAGATTATTAGAGACATGACATAACCTAAACTTTTAGTGACCATAAAGCAGCATTAGGTGTAGTAGATATGAAAACTAAGTTTACAAAATTGTTCAAAGAAAGGCGTAACGTATATCTATTCAATAAAAGGAACTCTGAATGGCTTCAGAAGACATAAAAACGAAAAGTCCATGCATTCAGGCAAGGTAACTCACTGCTTTGACACAAAGCACTCTTTTGAAAATATTTTTCATTTAACGTGACGGGATAGAGAAGTTTATTTCGCACTGATTCCAATATGATACGTAATATGGAACGAAGATGGTACAGCAAGAAAATAAGAGTGACATTGATAAAAATATTTTCAATATCGGCCGGAAGTCGAATAAAGAATAACCACGGACAACAGGGATCTCCTTCCGGTTCCCTGGCTGACTGCGACGCCGCTGCGGGAAGACAGGGAATCCTTGCCTCACGCCCTCCCTCCTCCGGCCTAACAATAATACAGCGGCTGCAGGGGTGTTGACCCCATGTCTCTGCTATATAATGGAGGTTTTCCTGTCACTGTTGCAATCTTAGGCTCACATTACTTCCTCCTGCGCTCGTTCGGGAGAAAACACTCCACAATCCACTCTCTCCGAGCGATCGTTGACTCACAGAAGGTGATCTCTCACTTCCGATCTGATCACACACTCACGATCTGCTACGGACCCACTTCTGCTTTCTGACGGCGTCCACATGATGGATACAATAATGGATTTTTTATGCGGTTTTGCGCATCATGTTTAACTTAATAAAATATAATATACACAGTTCCAGGGTTTATGTAGTGGAAGGGATCCATAATAAAGCAAGGATGCAGCACTTTTCCACTAAATAAAATTTTATTGCTCGACTCAAAGAGCCTCAGGTACAAGACATAGAGACTATCCCCTTTTTGCTTCTATGCATTCGATAATTTTCTTGTCTCGAGGTCTTGTACCTGAGGATGACTCGGTGAGTGCAAAAGCGCGCCGAATAATAAAGCTCTATTTTGTGGAACAGTCCTATATCCTTGATTTATAAATAAAATACTACTTCTCTTTCAAGATATTTCTATTGCCATTGTAATCATATTTTTAGCTTGCTACAAATATACAAACGTTGACTTAAATGTTGAGCTATAATAAACCCAGCATGATAAACTGAATATAAGTTGGGCCATAAGCAGACATGTACACCTACATGCCTACATCTACATAAATATCCCTGCGCCGTAAGCACTAGGTGGGATGTGTAAAGGATAAGGGTGAATAAGGGAGAGGAAGGGAAAAGGGAAAAAAAAAACATTTACTAAAAACCTCCAACAAACTTGCGTATTTATGCTAGAGGATTACTTAGTTCAAAACAATTGGCAATTTCACCAAATAAAATAGTTCTTGTATTAGAAAAAGAATGGAAAATGTATATTCTCGTGCATCATGCAATAAAGAATGTGTTTGACTAAATTATTAATTTCTACTTTGCTAATTTAAAATATTCTGATGCTTGGGTTCCACTTAGTTACGATTGTCTATCGTGCGAAATTGGAACGAGTGCTTTAGACCTATCTTTGACAGCGTCTCTCTGATTTTATCCTGGTGATCCAATCCGTCCATATAATTTAGAGCCATTATAGTTCCCTCAGTAAAAATGTCGTCATGGATCCGTATACACAACAGCACACTTACACACATGCATAGAAGTGCAAAACTAAATCATCCATTAATGAGTGTGATCGGGTAAATTTTAAATTCTAATATGGCGATGCTTAGGATTAATTTTGTCAAAATTGTAATGACGGATTATCCGACCTTAGCTTAAGAGTTTGCTTTTTTGAAAAAAGTGCGCTTAGGTTTGACTTTGTCGTGATTATCTTTCGTACGAAGAGAGAGGACAAGCACTTGAATCCTTCAGTGGAGATGTCACCTATCTCGAAGGGCCTGTCCTCCGACAGTTTGATGTACCCTCGGTGGCACAAGCAAACTCGGATACTTGGTAACTTTCTCTCTCTTCGTCTTCCTCCTCCATTCTTGAATGAAGGACACCCCATTTTATTGACGATGCCGTTAAATCATAATACGCCTACTTTCTACATTTACATCGCCACACACAAAATATTCCACATGCTGCCACAAAGGTGGGTAGGTGATTCCTCTAGTATATTCCCCACGCGTTCTGTTTTCTGGTAACTTTTTTGTTTAACAAATGGAACGAATTTTCCACGAGCTTTTCCAACTGCTTCAGTAAAACTTTCTCTCTCTGATCATAAGCATTCCCGCATATTCCAAATACAGTCGAACAATAGCGAAAGTAACTCCTCTAAATCGAAGTAATGCCTCCGAGAAAGTATCGCCTAACTTGCGAAATGTCTAGGGCCGCATTAGGTTAGGCAGCGAAGCTTGCTTAGCTCGTTCACACGTGGATGGCTCACCCTTCGACTCGTCATCCCTCGGCTGGATTGAAACGTGTTCGTGCGCGAAATAGACCTCGCTCTCACCAGCATCTCAGCGGACGCGGGAGCGAGGATTGGAGCGTAGCGACCCTAGGACTCCCAAGGTGACATCCGGTGGGGGAGATAGGGTGGGGTGGGGGTATGTTTACGTTCCATCCAAATCCTTGGCATTTCCCGTGATTAGACGGGATATTATCGGTGGATACTTTCGACGGTTCGAGCCTGGCCGGGTCGAGCAGTCATTCTCGACGGCACCCCTTTCTGCACGGGCCGTGGGAGCGGAGGCGGGGCGGGGGGACGGACGGGAATGGGGCAGTGGCCCTGGGGGCTGCGTTTGTGGGTGCTCGTGGCTTGTTTTCTTTCAATCTCCGTTTTGCACCCTTCGCTGAGCGAGGCCCAGGCCAGAGGGTCACCCTCCGAATGGGAGAGGGTCCCAGGGAGTGTTTTGTGGGAATGGGAAAGAGAGAGAGGGGGGGAACGGCAAAGGCGAGGGTCTTAGGGCTGCCGCCACAGGTGGGCCCCCTCTCCCTCTGGTATTAGGTGCTTGGAAGGGGGAGGAGTTGCTGGAGCGGGGAGAGAGCGAGAAGCATACGCGTTTCCTGGATTTGTTTTCGCACAAACGGTTTTGCTGCGCGCACAAAGTGGTTTTCCTCGGCTGCTCCAAAATCCAGGTCGAACTATTCACGGAGCCCCGGCGACATATAATACGCGAAGGCCCTTGGCCCAATGAGCCAACACCAAATACGGTACTTAATAGCAGTGGATGTTTGGGGATGCCAAGTTCACTTCTCGCATCGGTTGGTGTACGGCTGATCTCTGGTACTGCCTTACACCTAAGGTCAGTCCGCAATGAATGTGTCAAGAGAATAGATTTTTCAATCACCTTACGACTTTCAAGCTCAGTTCAAAGCTCATAGGCTCCCAACGTTCACAATGACTTCATGTACAGATATTATTTAGAATAATAATAAAATTACATAATTAGAGCTTGAACCACCAGTTACTATCTTTGTTTGCGTTTAGTAAGGAATTTATGAACCTAGTTTATTGCATTATCGTTTATTCCTAACCCCCTACGATTTGTGAATCGATTTTGCGTTAGGCAATTTATCAAAGGCCTTATAAAAATCCGATAAAATCGAATCTACTTGTTTGCTCCTTCCCCTCCAGATTGCAAAGTGTCGTGTATAAGAAGCTCCAAATGAGTTCACCTTATCATTAATTTAGAAATCCGTGTTGTCTGATTAATAAAAGTTGCGAGTTTGGAAGAAATTAATACCGCTGCTAACTACCATACATTCTAGGATTTTACAAGAGAATGAAGTTAACAAAATCTTCCTGTAATTACTGGGTTTTTGTTCATTTCCACTTGTAAAAATAGGCGTGGAAGTGACTATATTCTAGTCCAGGGAAACTAAGCCTTTCAAATTCGATTTGTCTAAAATATATATTTTAAATCATGAGGAATATGGGAAGGTTTCGTGTCTGTAAGTTAAATTTCACACGTGCTAAAGTATTCCATTGGATAATTATGGATTTCACATTTGGTAAAGTCCAAGCCCAAATATTCACCCATCAGGGTAGGGGGGCCAGTTCCTTTCCCTGTGCCGGTTATAGTTTCCCAGGAAGATCTGGTACCCGTAAAATCAACACGCTTGGGTGGAGCTGCAAGTGCCCAGAGTGCCTTGCCCGGGAATCGAACCCGGGACCCTCCGGTCAGCAGTCCAACGCTCTACCGCTAGACCACCGCGACCCGCATAATAATGTAATACAAATATTAAATTTAGGGAACATCGGATAAAGCAGGTTAAAGAGTTTGCCTATCTGGAAAAGGGTTTCTGGAGTAGGGTAGGCAGAGCGTTGGGGTGCAATTAAAGAATAACCGTTTTAGGTAAAGGTTCGCTTACAAAAAGGCGGAGGTTTACGAGAGACGGGGAAACTTTAAGGTAAAGATGTGTAGAAAATACTATTGAAAAATTTGATATGGAGAATAATTTTTTTATGCTTCAAAATTTGGTCGTTGAGAATATTGGTTGAAACGTAGATAAGCAACTTTTGATATGTGGATCTGTGACCGCTAACGACAAGACGAATCTTGAACCTAGCGACTATTTCCTCTTCTTGCATTTGCAATTGCAACTTTCACTTTCAACAGGACAAATATTTGAAGATAACGAGAAATTGAAGACCGCCGTTGTCAACCGGTTCAATTCCCAGGCGGCGAACTTCTATGCTGTGGGATTGGATAAGCTGGTGCATCGTTTCGAAAAGTGCTTTGGAGTGAACACCGGTTACGTATAAAAGTGAAGTAGGTTTGCAGAATAGTAAAACGGTTAACAGAAACTTTTTCCGACGAATACATTTTTAATGACCAAACGGATCTAACTTAAAAAAATAACCCTCGTAGGTTACCAAATCATCACC
This sequence comes from Hetaerina titia, assembly GCA_037158775.1. Classification (NCBI taxonomy): domain Eukaryota; kingdom Metazoa; phylum Arthropoda; class Insecta; order Odonata; family Calopterygidae; genus Hetaerina; species Hetaerina titia. The sequence goes on from CM073773.1 coordinate 30,585,339, forward strand.
AAATTATCTACATTTTTTTTGTGGTTAACGTGAGCACTTAGGCCGTTTACGTGATTAATAATAATAATTCGGCGTTATTCGGGTGAGATTAAGACTGTGGCAGTCTCGTCTTTCATCTAACCCATCGTCAAATACATTCAATGGAAATATAATTATATATCACTGCTAAATGATGTAGAAAAGAACTAGATTATGGCAATCAATTTACAATGAATATGCATGAGTGGAAAGAGTGTGGAAAGATATCCACGATTGGGGAAAAAATGTAAGGAATAAGGTTTTTATACTTGACGAAAAAACCTACTGCAGGAAAACACCCACATATGAAGTGAAACGCGAAAAACCTGCGGAAACCTACGGATAGGTAATGCTAATGTTATAACTTACAAAATTAAAAATAATGCAATACATGCAAAATAAGAAAAGAAACATGAGGAGAACTGATAAACACACATAAATGTGGATACATGTTAAAAAAAATAACATTACAGATTAATAATACAGAAATAAGAAATATTAAAGAAAAATATATTAATACAATACGATTAAATGATAATTTCTTTTTAAATATAGCATATCATATTATTAATTGAAATCAAACACGTCAATAATGACAGAAAAATGTAACTGCACCCATAAAAAGGAAGTGAGATTTTAACAGTAAGATTAATAAGTGAAGTGGATATTTCTGACTTATTGTTATGTGAATATGATATGACCGTGAGCTCCTGAAGTGTTACACTTGCAATTCTGCTGTTATTTTAGGAGTGTCTTATGTAAAGGTCTTTTAAAAGATGCAATTAAATGAGCTTCCCTCAAGACTGGACTGAGTTTGTTCCACTCGCGGCAAGCAGTAACAGTAAATGATTTACTGTAGATGACCATTCGATGCTCCGGTGTAACCAGGTTTTTATTCCCTGGTGTAATTGCTTTATGGATCTGTTCCTGTGTTTTAAAATATTCCAACAAGTAGTGCGGCGTATTTGTGTTCAGAATATGATTAAAGCAGAGAGAGTGTATGAGGTTGACGTCTGTCACTAAGCTTGAAACAAGAAAGTTTAATACTTTAGTTTGTGATGTGATCAGATATGTGTAGATTTAATATTAATCTAAGGCATGAATTGAGCAAACGCTGAAGTTTTAGAGATAAATTATCTGATAAATCCTGGTAAACTTCATCGGCGTATTCGAAAATCGGTATGATTAGCGTGGATACAGTTTCTTTAAGGATGAGGGAATGACGTATTTGAATTTGAGCAGAGGAAATGGTGATTTATGTACTGATTTACTAATCTTGTTTACTTGTATTACCAATAGCAAGGGCCCTATAAAACTCTTATGGTACGCTTGAATCCCGATTTACCTAAAAAAATGCAAATACATTAAACTAGAAACCCTATTCACAGTAATCAACCCCGAACGTTGGTTTGACAGGTGATGATAGCGTTGACCCAATACTGGAGCCTAAGAGCGTGTGAAATTTGCTCATCAGGATAGAGGGGCCATATCCTTTCCGTGTACCACCTATGGTTTCCCAGGAACTTCTGGTACGCGAAAAATCACACAGTCTGGGTGAAGTTATAGGATAAATTAATTTATATTAGAAATACATGCGCTGATGGAAGAGGCCTCGTGAAAAATAAAGAAATACGGAACTGCAATTGAGGGTGCCCAGAGAGACGTGCCTGTGAATGAAACCCGGGCCCTCCATTCAGTACAACGATCTATCCCCGGACTTTCACGACCACCTAAAAATACATTATAAAGTCAAAAATAGTAAAAGCAAGCGAAGGAGAAAACTAGTATGAATTATTAACGGATCAAACGAAAATCTGAAATATTTGCATTTTAAAATAAATAGAATATAAGGGATAAAAATGAGTAATGCAAAGTAATGAGTAAAAAGGGACGAACACAAACACCCAGCCCTAGGCGTATAACGACCTAGGCGGGAATCGAACCCGCAACCTTTGGCACGACAGGCGAGAACCCTACCTCTACGCCACCAAGGCCGACAAAAAACCAACCCTTAGCAAGTGAAGTTGAGTGGCCGACCTTCAGTCTCGCCCAGGTATAGCAGGCGAGGGGTTTGCTCTTCCCCCACCGAGGGTTGAGAAAGAGAAAGCTCCGTGGCATGGAACTCAGAACCCGACCAGGAGGAAGCAGGCGCCAAGTCCAGCCTCTGGGAAATGCAGTCGCCCCCAGACCTCCGCCACACTCTCTTAGTGCCTATCACGGTTCGGTTGATTCCTAAAGTCAGTCCTACGCTGTCAAACCTCCGTTGCCATCCTTTGTCTGGTTTTCCTGATATTCCCTGGCGATATAGCGTTATTTGTGTGAAAACCATCTACTTAAATACCCCGAAATCCAACAACTATGTGTGTAGCAGGAGGTGCAAGTACCAGGTGGGAAAGGGATTACGTGGAATAAAGGGAGAGGAATGGAAAAAATGCAAAAAAACTTCCAAAACACGTGCAAATCCAAATACAAAGTGCCAAATTTACCCAGTGAAATAGCTCTGCGGTATACGAAAAATTTAGAAATAGAAAAATAAACTACAATCATTAATACGACAGAAAAATTCCATACGTATGGTAAATTGAATCCTCACGAAGTTGGGTTGACTGCGAATCGGATCGCGTGCAGCGTAGACGAGTTGGATTTGTAAAAACATTGTTGCGATGAACTTAGCAGTGTATCCAAAATATTAGAGCAGCTAGGTTGGGAATCACTCTCGGAGCGAAGGTTAAATTACTGATTAAGTTTCTACCATACAGGAGTTTCAGGAAATAACTTTAAGATTTCCACATGAAACACACATTTTTATGCGGAAACTGCAAAGTTATTTCCTGAAACTCCTGTTTACAATGGATTTCCACAAAGTCTCGGCCATCAATCACATTTCTATCATACATTTTAAGGATGACTCTTTTGCAGCGATGTTGAAAATGTATTATTACCCCAATCGTACTACGGTAAGAGAGATCATTCCAATAAAATTAGAGAGATTAAAGGTAGAACAGATAGATTTAAGGTGTCATTTCTTCCACAAAAGATAAGAGATGAGAATAGCTTTGTCCAACCGCGGTAGAAGCCATATTCAGGTAATCCCTGCCACATACGGTAGCGGTGGCTTGTAGGGTACTAAAATATCTTTTAAAAATACCTAAACAGGAAATGCAAAACAGGAAAGTAAGATGGGGAAATTCTATCAATTCACAGACATGCAACTCATTGTCCCCACCCCTTAAGTCATAAAACCAAAGTACATGTGTGCCGTTATTTCCCAATCAACGAATAATCGCAGGTTATATGATTGCCATTTCACTACAAAAGTTATTTTCCATTAATAGAGTCCATCCATAGACATCGGCAGGAGTATCGCGCTCTCCGGCGTGCCTGCAAGCGTTGAAGTCTCCGAAATCAGATTTTAGTTCCCTCGAATGTACACCGCGCGAAACCCTTGAAAAGGAGAGGAGAGCGTTAGAAACAAACGGATTGGTTTCCTTAATTTAATTAAAAGAAAAAAATTGAGCCAGCATTGTCATCAGCTCTTCAATCTGTGATTTTAAACTAGGTTTGATGCGCAATCATTACCGCCACACCACGGTAATTAACCCGCAAGTGTGTTTTACAGTCGAGAGTCTAGCTGATACAATACTAAGTTCAACGGTATGTGAGAAGGGTAACACTTTTCCAAAATCCTTTACCTGGAATCCAAAAAACCTCACAGCTTTGATGAGACTGAGGGTGCACGGAAGATAGATGAATAGATAAGTCTTTATTCCGGGAAATTGAGAAAAAAAGGCTCCTTCCTCTAGTTAACCCTTCGTCAAATACATAACAATAATAAAATGAAATACTAAACTGCATAAGTGAAAAAGAAAAGAATGGTAAAGCGCAGACACATGTTATAAAATAAATAAGTACAAGGTGTAATTTTGTGGGAAAAAGCCTAGGGGCTTCAGACATGAATACCCGAGTAAAAACCCACGCAGGAAAACATCTACAAAGAAACGGGCTGTGAAAAACCTACGAAAACTCTACTAGATAGAGAAAAAATAAATGAAGTATAATATGTACATGTATAACAGTGTTAAGTAAAGTGAAATACAATATAGTAATACATATACAATACAATATACAATGGAGTGCAATAAAATAAATACATATGTATGTACAGGCATACATAGTAAAGTAAAATAAGATACCGTATGTGTTAAAGCACGATGAAGCTGATGTTCAGAAATGGTGAAGGTAAAGGGGAATTGAGATTATCTATTCCTGCATACGAGTAAATTTATAGGGAAGTGTTTTTCTTTACCCTCATCATGAAGCCTGAAACTGTTATGTTTATCAAGTGTTTTAGACATGTGGAATCATTTTAGTGTATCTGTTTTTGAATTAAGTGAGTGACTGGAAGTTTTTAATGTCCTTAGGCAAAGTGTTCCAGAGTCTACAGGCTGTTACATGAAAAGATTGGCTTTATGTTACTGTGCCGTGTCGATGCATTAAGCAGATATTATTTCCCCTGATGTTGGCACTGTGCATACTGTTAATAAGGACAATTTCATCAGATAAGAACTTAGGTGGATAATTAATTTTGTTATGAAAAAGAAGTGATAGTGCATACAGATTCCTTCTATCCTTAATTTTTAGCAATTTAAGTCTACAATAACTTTCAGAGACATCATCTGGCTTATTGAGACCGCAGATAAATCGTACACAGGTGTTTGAGTTCGTGGTAGTTTTGAAGTTAGTTCGAGAGACAAGTCTTGGGAAACTTCGCAGTGGTCAAAGTGGGGTAGTATAACGGCATTGATAAGCTGCTTGGGCAAAGAGTTTATCACAGAATGCTTTTAAGTTTGTATAGAAAGTTAAGACAGCAATATAAGGATTTGCAGATTTTCTTTACGGCATTGCTCCACGTCAGAGTTGCCTTAAAAATAACCAAAAGGTTAGGTGCTGTTTAATGAAGGGGTATAGCAGGGTCCAAAATTTAAAGTGATGGGAGTTCAGTCAAGTTGAGTTGTGAGAGGAGCCTAGCATTTCCGATTATGAGTGATCGACTCTTGTTAGGATACATTTTGTGTTTAGCAGAGTTTATAAATGCAATGGCATCGGCGAGGTTGATGATGCTAGAATAGTACATCGTCAGCGTGTAAGTGATATTTGCAGTGGATGAGTTTGGATAGTAGGTCGTTTATATATAGGGAGAAAAGTAGGAGTCCAAGCGTGGATCCTTGAGATACGCCACGAGACACCTCCATCCACCCAGAAGAAGAGGAATTTGAGATAACTTTTGGAAATGTTCGCAGAGGTAAGACTTGAGCCAAGATAGGGCAGAAGAAGATAAATTCATGAGATGGAGTTTCGTTAATAATATATCTTTGTCGACCTAGTCGATAACTTTACTGAGGTCAAGTTGGCCCAGGACAGTAATTAGTCTTTTTTCGATTGTATATCTAATATCGACTCTGACTTTGTTTAGTGCTGCGACAGTGCTGTGTGATTTACGGAAGTCGGATTGCAAAGGAACGAGTGTATTGTAATTCTTTATGAAATGAAATATCTATTCCAAAAGGAGCTTTTCAAATGCTTTGGAGGCAGTAGGCAGGAGACTAATCGCTCTGCTTTCGATCACATCAGCAGAATGATTTTTCTTGGGTATTGGACGGACTAAGGCAAGTTTCCACTGTGAGGTAAATTTGCTTTGCAAGAAGGACCAGTTAAAGATATAGAATAGTATAGACTGGTAAACATACCTACCCTTAACACCACTCCCTTACGGGGTAGACAATTAACATTTGAGGCCTGATATAAAGTTATTTCAGAGAGCTACTATCTTTTACAAATATCTATCTACGTACTACCTACATGATATACTAAAATCCACCGTTACGGTATGTGCCACGGGGTGATCGCACACTCGCCTCTCGTGGTAAATTTTAGCAAACAGCGTATTTTCTCTGCATCTAATCCAATTATTTAACTAATGTATTATTTAACTAATCCAATTATTTAACTCCCATGTATCCCGTCTGCTCTCCGAGTATTCCAAATGTGGCTTAACTATGGCGAAGTGACACCTCTCTCTTGCTTTTTATTAAATTTATCCGCTATTCGTCTACTTAATCCTAATTCCTTCAAGGTTATACCGCATATTCTTCTAATTTTCCAATTTCTTCCTAGCTCTTCCTTCGTGGGTCTTTCTTTTATCGCATTTACCCACGTCTTCGTCACGCAGCCGTCTTCCTCTCAAACCATTCACAATATTCTCTCTGCATCTGGTTCGTGATTCAACTTTCTTCCATTCTCTCAACAAGATCAACTTAACTCAGAAAGCATTATTGTCATCTGTCAATCCTTTTCAAAGTGACTCTCGCCCGGAACAACACCACACGAGCGTCTTAGCGACCCTTCCGTGACACTTTCTTGGTGGGCGGCTCCAAGGATGTGACGTGGGAGTAATATCTATCCGGAAAATGTCTCTTTGTCCTCTACTTTTCGCCCAAGAGCGAGGGGATAACCTCCGCTTGCAGATGAAGTGAAAGAGCCCCATGGTGCATGTCATCCGGGTTCCAATCTCCAGCCCGAAGTCACCGCACGGTAGGCAGGGACGCCGCGGACTTCGCCCCCGCAACGGCCGGGGAGCGGTCGTCTTCGTGGAGCGAGGTGTGGAGGGGAGGGACATGGATGAGCGGCGTCGCCCGGGACCGAGTTTGGAACACCGCCGCCTCCCGGGCGACCATGGTGCTGGGCGGATTGGGCTGTCAGTGTGACTGTGTGGGGGGGGGGGACGCACACAATCGGATACAACTAGTAGCGAGTCGAAAGCCCCTTTGTGTGTGCGAGCATAAGCGGCGTGCCCACCTTCGCCTCCTTAAAGCCTACTCCTCCCACACGTAGGTATACCTATATCTCGGTGGGTCGAGGGGGAGGCGGGGATTGAAGGGTCTGTTTTCGCAGCCCCCCGTATTCATTTCCGCTGGAGCAACCAGTCGGGCGGGTGGCGAGCCAGGGTGTGGGAATAGGGGAGCGGCGGGGAGGGGTGGGGGAGAGAGAGGTTCTGAAACCCTGTTTCCTGACAGATATCCCATTCGAAATGATGCCAAACGGATTCCCTTCCCCCTCTCGCCGGCTCCCCCTCGGGGTGTCAACCATTCCCCTCCCCACACTCTCCCTCCAAGGGAGGTTCGTTGGGAGGTTGTGGAGTTTATTTTCTCCATCGTCCCCCTCCCCCCATCTTCAGGTCCGGATGAAACGAAAACATTTCCTTTCAGTGGGATTTAATAGCGGGGTCGCGAGCCGCTCTCCCACTCCTCTCCCCATATGTACGTTCATACGTATATCTATCCCTCGGCTCCCGTCGATTCCCTTCTTCTCTTCATCATTGTTGGAAGGGCCCATGTAACAATGGCCACGACTATTTTCTCATTTAACGACGACGAATGAGTTTGGGAGCAATAATGGCGCGGCTCTGTCGATTGGACAAGGGCTGCCAACTGCGAATTTGTTTCCGAAAGCTCTGGATGGAGCGTGTTGTGTCCTAGTTATGTTTTTAAAGAGCTCTTTCCCCGGGCCAATAGACACGAGAAAGAGCAAAATTGTGGAAATGGTTCATTTTACGTTGTTTCCATTGATAACACGCAATAAAATGTTCATTCAAATTTTACCTACCTTCATGAAATGTTTCTCAGTGCCGTCACGCGGTATAATTTCAATTAGTACCCAATCCGGGTGACCCTCACGGTTCGTGGTTGCATCTCTTTTGAGCCATCAGCCGTCTGTGTACCTGTATACCTTCCAAGACATTATAATACTTTGGAGTTAAATTCAAGTTCTATAAATTACTATTTGAAAATGATAAAATATATTTAATTGTGTTCGGTCTCAATCAGGGAAAAACCGTATTCTTTAATCTCTTTATTGATACAAACATATATTATTATAGTTATCCATATAACGAAACTGAGAAAATGAGAAGATAAATTCGATACAACATCAATTTAAGTAATTTATAGCTAAAAATGCGTAAAAATGGTAACAAACACTGTTTGTTCCAAATCTCCAGTCTCACACCTAAAACTTGGGGTCAAGAAGGTCTTAGAGTTGGTAACCTTGGCTGGGGCCGTTGGGACAGCCGCACTTGGAGGTGGGCGAGAATCAATCCTCATGGTACAAGGAACCCCACCCCCTCCAACTTATTCATTTACGGGAGACCCTGTGTTGGGGGTAGGGCACCTAACTTGTTTACCAGGCGAAGGGAACCTCTCTCCTCCCGCCTGCTCCGGATCTTTCCTCACTCGAGTGCCATGAATAAGGATTCCTTCCCAATATGCACTGCGCTCACACACACTCTGGGAACAGGAAGACTTCGCGCCTCCTGGATCCCCCCCCCGTCTTTCTTTACCCCTTCCCCAAAACACTTCCCCCAATGTTTATTCAAGCAGGGGCTTCCTCTCCTCCAGCTGCCCGGCCTCCCCTCTTCCATTCCAGCGATGCCGCGACGCCGACACCCCCCCGAGATCGGACAGCGCGGGGTCGTCGCGTCGGCCTGAATCCACGAATCCCCTTGCGCTCCGTCGCCCCGCCCCCAGCGAATGACCTTTTTCCACGCTTCGGGAGAAACTTGAGCTTCGAAATCATTATGCGTTCATGAGAAAAACGACAATGAGGGGATATAAATACAAAAACGACCGATTTTGTATCAAATGAATGCCATTTGATTCCTGCAATTGGTATTACCATGTTGAATAATACATTATAATATAAAAAATAGATAAATTAGGATTAGAAAAAATGGATTCCGATTAAATATAGAAAACCCGTTCCCAGTGCCTTAGTTAAGTAGGAGTTGTTTTGAATACAATAGTCATTGCTATTTTGAAGGAAAAAATTAAAATATATAGTATTTAAGTAGATATATGTTTTAATTGTTTAAAAATGTAAGCGTTAAAAAAGTAAATCTAAATTTTATGATGTTTCAAAAATTGGATTGTATCTACATGATATATTGTATCTACGAGATATCTCTTATAAAGGACACTTTGCTGACCTATTGCCTGTGACTCGACGAAGGCCGCAGGGTTTTATTTTAATCAAATCCCTGTGCTATAACATCTGTGACCTACACTGAAAAGCGTATTAATTCATCCTTCACACCTAACTTGGGTAATACTAGTTTTTGAACAAAATAACTCTGGACGAATTTTGATAAAAATATTACATTTGAGGAACGGTCCTCGTTATTCCTGTATGGTCGTAATATAGGAGGCGAAATTCCTATACTTCCATACTTAATGCATTTGTTGCAATATAATAAGTCTCTAATTGCTCGGTTCCTCCCTGTCTCCGCTTTTAAATCTTGGTACTACGTTAGCCGCTTTCCAATCTATGGGAACATTGTTATCTACTAGCGATTCCTTAAATATGATTTCTAGGTGCGGCGAAATTTCTGACGATAGTTCCTTAAATATACGAGTGGGTATTTGAGCGGATCCAGAGTATTTTTTTAGGTTTGATATTTTTCAGCAAACGTTGTATGTCGTTAAACGAAATTTTAATTTTGGGCATCGGTTGGAAGAAACAAAATGATGAGATTTCGGAGATATTTGGCAACACGTTGGCAAAAAAGATTTGAAAGAAGAAATTTAATAAGTTGCCCTTTTCCAAGCTGTTGGTTACTCTTTCCCTTTTATCGTTTTTGAATGAATTAGCTATGGACTTATTTACCCGGATCCCTCCGACCGCAATGCTTTTGACTTTTCGTTTAAATTTTCAGCTAATCTTTTCATTTTGAATTCGCTCAACGCTTTCCGATATTCCTTCTTGACATTCGCCCTAGATATCTTGTAATCAAAAGTGATCTCATTCGGGTTTTTTTCGCTAGAGATATTGTTCCTTACATTTTTCATCTTGGCGTAACCTAGCCTTTGACCTCTTAATGATTTTCAAACTTCCGCGTGGTGCCATATAGGTTCCGCCTCATCTTACATAAATATACGTACTTGGATTGAGCCTGCTGAGCGTTCGTTGACAAGAAAGTGATTCAAGGAATTCGGTATTGTATTCAGTATTTCGGTATTGACTATATTTCGTAAAATTTGCAAATGAAATCTCTCTTCTTTCTAATAATCATTCAGGATTTTTTTAAAAGGTTGCTAGGGAGCTCTGCATGATTCTGATGACATAAAACCGTTCATGAGGCTCGCACATCAGTAGAATATGCTCCAGACGAGAATGGAGGATGAGCATTCAAGACCCGGAAAAACACTTTAAAAGCTATGCGCAAAAATTTTACGTCCACATTGAGAGAGTTTGGTGTAAAATATAGAGGAATAAACAGAAAAAATCAACTTATGTTCATTTTACTTGTCATCCCATTCCAATTAAGACACAATACAAGTTTTAGAAAATCAAGTTACAAATTTCAGCCACAAATCATACTTTACATTATTGACAAGACGGTGGCTACTACACTACATATTTTACTATTTCAAAGTCGTCTGTATACAGCATATTCTTTTGGAAAGACATATTCTGCATATTTTGCATATTCTGTTCGCAATATCTTCGAGAATACGACTTTCTATGCCTTTTACTGGGTTGCCTTTTTTGTCTGGAAAAAGGTGTGTCCAGTCTGGAGAATATAATTCCCGCAGTTATATAACAGTAAGAATGAAGAAAAACAAAAAGGAATCCATTTACGTCCAAGGACGTAATAATTAGTAATGCTAATTACTCCCTAGTTCATATGGTTCGCTGCTGATTCTTTCTCCTTACGTTCCTGAAGGGAAAAATGGCAACTCAATCCAATCTGTTTTGCAATGCATCTCGCTGACTTTGACGACATACAGAGTCTTCTACAGAGTGATTATAAGCATGTATCTCCTATCGTAGTACGATAGGGGTAATAATAATTTTAAACATCACTGTTAAAGAGACCTCCTTCCAATTTATGCAAGAGCTTGAGGCTGTAATTTAACCTTTGCTCCATTGAGTAATTCCCAGCATAGCTCCTCTAATATTTTGGACACGCTACTAAGTTTATCATAACGACGTTTTAGAATTCTAGCTCATCTACGCTGCACGCGATCTAATTCGGCAATTAATCCAACTTCGGGAGGATCCCATTTACACTAGGAGCATATTCTAAATGAGGCCTAACCAGGGACAGATAGCATTGCTCTTTGGCCTTTTCATCATATTTTTCAAGTACTCTTCTTATGAAACACACATCTACATTTGTATCTACGCAAAACTCTGTCGTTTATGTTCAAGTCTCATGGACATACATGCGTTTATGCATCATAAAATTAATGTTGCGCTTCGGTGATTCATCAAATTCTAGTATTGAAAATAATTTAATATTTCGGGCATTTTTCTACAACTACATAGTATTCCATAAGCTTCCGTTAGGGTGTGCGGTAATGTAATATCTTAGTGTAGCCATAAGAGTGGTCACTATCAGCATAACAGCTGCAATAATAATGTACAACAGATATTGCATGAATTATGTCTTATTGCGCCCTTCCAAGGGCGCTTTACGTGGATCACGGGGTGTCTAGTCCATTTGAAAGTGTTGGATTAGATACAGTAATGCTGGTGACCCTGCCATAAATCCTTGTGACAGCTTGTGGAATTATCGTTTACATGTAGACGTAGAGAGATGTAGATAAAGCTGTCCAAAAGACGTGCGTCAGAGAATGTAAAGTTTTTATATATTCTACTTTCATTCCAATACCTCCAGATACACGTGGTACCCCGCGATTCACCAAAAGGTTGGGTGGAAAAGGGGCGACCGTATACCATTTTCGCCGCATTCCTTACACACATCACGATTATTATTTGTTAGTAACTACTCCACGGACAATATTCCACCGTAAATAGTGCGTATGTCCTTTCTCTATGTAAGATCGGACGCAATGGTGACACCCAAATATTTAAGGCATTACCTTATTTCAAATTCTATAACAAAACATAAGTAGTTTATAGGGAGCAAATTTAAATGATGAATAAAGAAATAACGAAACCATTATTAGGTAGAACACAAATTCATTATTTGGATGAACACAGAGTACGCTTAAAATTATTAGCCCTGCCTTCAAGACGTAACCTGTCAATCCACACATGAAATATAGTAATTATCATGGTTGCAGAAATATTAGTCCATACATAGCCTTTAATATATGCGAGCTCAATTCTAGTTCTCGTGCACATACGTGAGTATACACATCGTGAAATTGATGTTCCGCGTGGACAATTCATCAAATGCTAGCAGCCAAGTTAATATAATTTTCTGGGATCTTGGGTCCGATTGTGTGACGATTTCGCATCGTTTGGGGAGTACTTGTAGCATGTCTGTGACGGTGTCAATTTCTCCTATTTTATCCAGACGATCGACTCCACCAATATAATTTAGTGTCATTACAAAATTTCTTTGTGCCGCAAGGAAAGTCAGGTGCCTGTACTTTTCTAAAAGCCTAAGTTTTGGCTCTTCTCTACGAGAATCAAGAGGCTCTCAAATCATTTCCTTTAGTACACTTGTTACGCTTACTTTCTTCGTGTGGCAATGTTTACTTGCATGACGGATTTGATCTGAACTTTCTTTAGTTATAGATTTCCCCTATGAACCATACATACTTGCCCTTTTTTTAAATGTGGTCAATTAAGCAGCGGAAGACCTCTCTCTCTCTTGAGTTTTCATCACCTTTTCCTACAACACGTCAAATAGAAACTAGCTTCTTAAAGGCTAAGCCACATATTCTCCTAACGTATGCACCCAATGAAAGATATGATGTTGGTGTAACACGCAAACACTTGATCTGACTTGAAGTTTTTCATTCAATCAAATCTATTTTATAATTTACGTCTCGTGTTTTTTCATTCCTAAACTTCAGCGCTTTACCTTTTTTGCTATTTCATAAATAAATAAAGGTAAAGTCAATTGGACGCGGTTTTTTAAGATTTTGAAAAAGTCTTCGACAAAATATGTCATAGCAAAGTACTCTCAAAGATAGAAGCCATTGGCATAGATAAAATATCTTGGGCTGTATTAAAAACTTTTGAATGATCGTGTACAAAGAGTAGTCATAGATGGTGTTAGCTTGAATGTTGAGAAGTCACTTCAGGTGTTCCTCACGGAAGTGATATCAGACCTCTGTTTTTCCTTCTATCCGTTTATGACATTAATTCCATATTTAATATTAAGATACGCTTATTTACCCAGTGGTTATTTATTTTATTTATATATATATATATATACATATATAATAATTTTACCCGAACATAACCCCACCGCGGTCGAACAATGATATTATTATCCCCTATCGTTCGTGGAAAAAAATTACATCTTAAATCAATCTGTTCAACACTTAATCTCTTTCATTTTACCAGCATGGTCTCTCCTACTCCAGTACAATGGGGGTAAAAATTACATTTTCAACATCACTGCTAAAGAGACGTCCTTCAAATTTATGCAAGAGATTAAATTTTTAATTTAACCTTCGTTCCTTAAGTGATTTCCAGCCTAGCTCTTATAAAATTTTGGATACGCTACTACGTTTATCATAACAACGTTTTACAAATCCAGCTCCTCTGTACTGCATGCGATCTGATTCGGCAATTAATCCGACTTCGTGAGGATCCCATATACTTACAGCATATTCCAAATGAGGCCTAACCAACGACAGACAACATTTCTCTTTGACCTTTTCATCACATTTACTCAGTACTCTTCTAATAAATCCTAATTTTTTGTTAGCCTCTCTACATATTCCCCGTATGTGTTACACCCAGAAGAGGTCGTGAGTGAGGGTAATATTTTTATGACAAACTGAGTAGCGTAACAAAATTATTTGAGAAGCTAGGTTGGGAATCATTCATGGAGCGATGGTTCAATTACAGAGTGAATCTCTTACATGAATTGGAAAGTTGTCTCTTTAGCAATGATGTTGAGAACGTGTTAATAATCCCATCGTACTACAGTACGAGAAATCATGCCAATAAAATTAGAGAGATTAAGTACAGAACAAAATCAAGATGTCATTTTTCCCACGAACGATAAGGAATCAAAATATCGCTGTCTGACTACACTAGGGGGCGGAGAAATAATTTTTTGTCATAAATAGTCTGGTGTGTTAGTCACCCCCTGCCGCACATCCTAGCGGTGGTTTGTAGGGTAAAATGAATGCTTGTATGCACGTATGTAGGAACTAAATGCAAGTTGGGCACAATAACCTGCCCCTTTTAAAAGGCCCCGCGCCTCCCGTTGGAACGGAACATTGCACGACGGCTAAGCAGTTTTTAATACCGCGCCGCTTGCCGTCGAGAGCCCCATGTCGTGCCGGGATCTGAAGCCACGAGGGGCCCACAAATCTCCCTCTTCCCCCGCACCCTCTCTTTGCAATTACCCCCTTCACTCAGACGACACGGGAAAGAGCGGATGAAGAAATAATAACAACATAAGCGAGGGAGGGGAGTATCTGGGATGAATCCGGCGGACATTGTTTACCCCTGGGCGGACCCCTACGCCGCCCTCTCTCCAGAGATAGGGAGTAGGGGTCCGCGTGCGGCTAGTCCAGGAACGCCCGCACCCCGCGGATGGATTCTTTGTCGGGTTCTAGAAATCAAAATCCTGGCACGGCGGGCGACGGGGGAATATACATTATGTGTGGCCACCCCTGTGGCGCAGGAGGACAGCCCTGGCGCGTGCCCCTCACAAAGGAATGATGCCATGTCCCGCCCCCGACCCTCTGCCGCCGGAGGGTGGGTGGGGAGATGGATGATGAGCCGTCGGCGGGCGATACTCTTTTGTTATTCTCACGGCGGGGTGCTCGAGGTAGGCGGATTGGCGGTGAGTGAATGCGGGAGTTGGGGATGCTAGATGCAGCAGCCCCACGCCATAGACACTGCAAAAGCACTCCTCCCTTCACCAATAGAGATGTCAAGGAGAAATAATATGTGTATGCAATAGGATGCGTGTGTGTGCATAATATATATATATATATATATATATATATATATATATATATATATATTATATATACCGCACAAGGTCAGTCCAAAGAGTAGTCTGACTTAGATTTTCCCGGTTTCTCTGACTGAGTTCGAGGGAGGGGAGTCTCAGGAAAGGCTGGAGGTCGGTAGTAGTTGGCTCCCAGCCTTTGCGGAGCGCGGGTATTTCGTTTGCGAAACCTCTGTAACGTGACATCCTTACGCTCCGTCATGACCCTGTTATTGGAACATCGCTACGCCATTAAATTTTGCGTGAAACTCGGCTAAACCAGCGAGGAGACTCATGACATGCTCTAGGCGGCTTATGGTTAACGCCATTGGTAGATCTGGTGTTTTTGAGTGGCACAAGTTGTTTCGAGAGGGCAGAGAAGCTGTTGAAGACGGTGAACGTTCAGGACGCCTGTATCTTGCAAGAAGATAGGCTTTTTTGCACAGAGAATAGAGTTTAACTATTCACATGGTTTCTGATGAACGTGGCATCCCTAAAAGTGATGTTCTTCGACTTGTAATCGATAAAATGAGCATGGGAAAGATGTGTGCGAAGTTGGTCCCGCTATTCCTCTCGGACGAACAAAAGGAAACTCGCACGCGGATCTACCAAGAGCTTCTCGACCGTGTGAGGGACGATCCAAATTTTTTAGACGTCCCACCAAACTTCTTCGACTTCCCCCGCCTCAAATCCGTGCTGAAATGACAACTCGACGGCTTGGTGGACGCGTTATAGCAGGCCGTGGGAGGGAGCTTAGCAGCATTCCGGGTACCGCCTTCCAGATGACGTACGAGACGTGTAAAACCTGCTGGCAGCGGTTTGAGGACGTACAAGGGTGCTACTTCGAAGAATTTTGAGTGAATTTATTAATTTTGGCATTAATTTTTATTAATAGACTCATTCCTACTATTTTTGGAACAAACCTTGAATGTACATGCACAATCAATCCACTCGTCACACCTGTCCCAACCAATTTCTGTACATGGAAACTCCTCGAGTCTACACTCTGGCGTAATAAAGAGATATTGGATAAATGCACTTATATTTTTATTCAGTTATATGTGTAAGAGTGAAAACACGGAACTGGTAAAAAAGAGAAACTCAAAACGTAATTTGTAATAATCGTTGGTGAAAATAAACAAGGAAAATAAATGTTGGGAGGAGTAGGGCAGAGAGGTTTGGTGTTGGAGTGGAAAGCGTGGAAGGGACGAAAAATACGAGGGTCATCCGGAAAGTAGTACCCGTTCGTGCCGCATGAAGTGCTGACGACGCGAGTAGTCGCTGGACGAGGTCAGATAGCTTCAGTGGCTTGTCTGCCTTCTCTGAGCCAAGTTGCGTGACGTTGCATTGGTATTGTCTAGCATTGACTAGCATTGCCTGTGTTGTTTCTGTGATTGTTTACAATGTTTAAAAAAATTGAGAACGCCGCCAGTTGTGAAGTGAGGGCAGTGATTAAATTCCTCAATGCAAGAAACGTTCGCCCATGTGATATTCATCGCCAATTAAAGGAGGTGTATGGAGACAATGTAATGGACGAGTCGTCTGTTCGGCGGTGGTGTCGCAACTTCATCATGGGGAGGGGGAACACACACGACGATGAGCGTTCGGGGAGACCGTCTGTCATTACAGACCAACTGGTGAGCTCAGTTGACGAATTCGTGAGGAACGATCGGCGCGTCACAATTGATGACATCTGTGAGCATTTTCCCAATGTTTCTCGAACAATTGTTCATGAAATTGTTAAACACCATCTGCATTATGCAAAAATTTGTGCAAGATGGGTCCTTCGCATGCTTACAGATGAGCACAAAACCAAGCGTATGGCTGTAGCACTGACGTTTTTGGGACGTTATTCTGATGAAGGAGACTCTTTCTTGACTCGCATAATTACTGGTGATGAAACATGGGTTTGTTATGCATCACCTGAGAGTAAACGACAGTCAATGGAGTGGCATCATGCTCATTCACCAAACAAACCAAAAAAATTCAAGACAGTTATGTCCACCAGGAAACTCATGGCAACCATTTTCTGGGATCGACGAGGTGTATTGCTTATTGATTTTATGGTCCGTGGAGACACTATTAATGCCAATGCGTATTGTGAAACATTAAAGAAATTACGGCGGGCAATACAAAATCGGCGGCGAGGTCTATTGTCTACTGGTGTCATTCTCGTTCATGACAATGCCAGGCCTCATGCAGCTGGGATAACACAAAAACTTTTGCAGCAATTCAAATGGGAAACTTTCGACCATCCACCGTATAGCCCGGACTTGGCCCCTTCAGATTTTCATCTCTTTACAAAGCTTAAAGACTTTTTGGCAGGAAAAAGATTTGACAGCGATGAAGAACTTAAAGAAGGAGTGACCCTGTATCTCAATGAGCTGGCGGCGAAGGACTATGCAGCAGGAATACAGAAACTTGTCACACGTTATGACAAGTGCCTTAATTTGCTTGGAGATTATGTTGAGAAGTAGTTTAAAGTATCCTCTTTCAAATAAAATTTTTTATGTTTGTTAATATTTACTTTTGTGTCTTTATTTCACGAACGGGTACTACTTTCCGGATGACCCTCGTAGAATGTGTACTCCTAGCGATCGGCTTGAGCGATCGATGACGATATGGTTCAATAATATATATTCAAGGCTGCTGCAATACTTTTGGTTTGATTATAGATCTGAGCCTGCCTTCCCCTAAGACGCTCCAACCATACCCAAAACACAAGACCAGGCACGCATTCCGCCCTCTGTCAGAAGCACGGCTGAAGTGGTACGCAATCATCTATCATATTGTTCCATCAGGTCCTCAGGAAGAGCAATAACGCTCGTTTGTTCGCTGGTGGGATGACTCCAAAGACGGGAATTTCATTTACTATTTAACACTCTTAACAGACGACCGATGTTTCTTCGTCCACGTTACTTGTCATCTTCATAGCGCGATGAAACAAGTTATTAAAAGAAATATGGGCTACGACATAGGTATATACCAAATAGGGTGGCATAAGTATATGTCTGTAGTAGACAGTTCACCACACGGAACGTGTTCTCTGTAGGGAAATAAATACAGCACGGGCTTAGATGTCAGTGCTTGAACAAATGCTATGGTTATCTATGAATATTTGATTTTAATGCAAGAATCTTACTACTTACGAAACGAAATTAATTTAAAGTGGAGCATATGTGTGTGAACGGATCCGTTGCGCCTTGGGAGTTTCACGTAACGCAAAAAAGTGCTTGCTTACCTATTAAATCGAAGTAGTTGAATTGCCCAATTACGGGCAAGAACGTGTTCTAAAGTTCTCCAATGACGTGCGATCCGTGGTAAACACAGTAAACAATAGAAGTATTCAATAAATCTTCCAAATCCATCTTCGTAGGATTAACAGTGATAAAACATATGGCATTTCTGTAGTATGTTCCAAAAATTAAGAATAAAACGAGTTACATATTTTTATTTATAATATTATTATATTTACGTCAACCAAGACGCAAAGCCTCTTGGTTGACGTAAGGTAAGGAAAACAAATAGTTATTTACTGGACTTGGAAGATACTACTATTAAAATTGTGAATCAAATAAAAATTCGAGTTGAAATCCACATTAGATCGGGTTCTTATAATACGTTCCACGTGTGCCAGACTTTAAGAAGACGAGAAGAAAGAGAGAGAGATAGGCTTCTCCACTGAGATTACGACTCGTGCTCCTCAGCGCGTCTGCTTCGTGCTCAACGGTTATTTCCTTCTCCCACTCCTACCGTCCTCTGCCCTCCTCTTCAAACCCTTGTAGTTTTCTCCTCCATTCAGATCATCAATCAGCTTCCTTGTTCCTTGATTTGGTCCTTTCACCGATCCTTTTAGCATATCACGTTATGAAAATTCCCTCCTCAACACATGTCCGATCCATTGCTGTGTTGAAGGGTTTTATTTCTTCCTCTCTTCTCCCCGACATCTCTTTCATTCTGATACTCTCTCGACATTAAATGCTGTGTATACTTATCTAAATATCTAAGTTATAATTCATTTTCTACCCCGTCCGCTCCTTTCCAGGTTTCGCACCCTTACTACATTACATTTTCCAAAAACAAGCGCTCTACCATTCTTTTCCCCAGTTCTAGCTCCAGTTTATTGCTTAGGAGTGAATTTTTCTTTCAATAAGCTTCCTATGCCACAGCAACTTTCGCGTTAACTTTTACGATGACTCTCCGAATCTTCTTCCCCCACCTCTTTTTGTAGAAAATAAGAGCGCATTGGAAGGAGTGTTTTTTCACGCGCGGCTTATTAGCAGTGGACAATGTGTCGGAGCATGGGCCGACTCTCTTTTTGCTCTCCCTCTCTCTCTCTCCCTCGAGAAAGAGAGAGAGAAGAAGCCCCCACACGTATTTATTTTAGGCGGGTTGCAGGGAAGATGCCCTTCGAGTGCATCGTGGGACATTATAATCAATTGGGGGTGGAGAGATTCAGGGAATATGCGCCAAGTATGGGGAAACGCGCGCGACACGTGCGGGGGATCTCCAGGGGGGAGGGACGCCGTGGGCGGCCCCCTGCCCTCGAGAGGGCGCGTGAGGGGGATGAGGCGTGTTGTGGTTGGGGAGACGCCGGCCCACCGTATGTGCCTGCGGGCAAGAAGAGTCATGCGCTCACACGCAGCCGAAGGGCGGAGTGCTCTCGACAAATGGCAACGCACGAGGGCACCGCCACGTGGGTGGGGGGAAGGGGTAAATCCCTCCCCACCCTCAACTTCCACCCCCTCCAAATCCCACCCACGTCCGGATGAAGGGCCCCTTCCTCCGCGACTGCCAGCAGCGGCCCCCGGTTAGCCGGTTTACGAAAGGAAATGACCTACTACCATGCATTTTAAGGTCTATAGTAAGACAAAGGGGAGGGCAGAGGTGACCCGAGGGTAATGAGTCCGACTAAGGAACTAAAGGTCGTTGGTTACATTCTCCTAAGGTAAACTGTTCAGCTTTAGAAAAATTATATTTTTATTTTTCGGAGACAAGAGGACTATAAACGTGACTTATGCAACAAAAATTACCTTGCGCCAATGAATAGTAAGGGGCAGACAGCAGTTTTAACGAAGTCACGGAATCGGCCGCCGAACCGCGATATGGAAGGTAACGGGAAACTAACACGTTAGTCTTCATTCAAATTATAGTTTTGAATTCAAATATATAACATGATGGCGTTCGTTTTGGTTAAATATTCCTGAGTTTAATCAGCCCCCAAATCAGATCTCCGGGTTGGGACTACTGCCGGGGATATGGGTAGGGACTACTTCCAAAAAATGGGTGTGGTATACGAACAACTTTGTCAAAAGTGGGCCAATGCAGAATAGAAATACGGAACGATATATGTTTTGGAATGTGCAAAATGTTGGAAAATCCTAAGATGGAATTGGTCAGACTGGGCATAAATGCCCTGGACGTGAGCCATTTAAATAAATCGGGACTGGCGACTTCTGGAGCGACGGATGGGAGGAAAATTATTTAGGGACTAACGGAAGGTTGCAGGACATGGAATAATACCGGGAGAGGAATGGGCAGGAAGAATCAAATCGTGCTTGCAATATGTGCAATGAGACGATTCTGATAATAAAGGCAAAGGAGAGCCTACGGACACGTGAAAACATGGGCGTATATGGCAACATCCAGGCATTCAGGAGAAGAATGGAAGAAGTATACGGACAACTGTAAAAGGCTCTGGGAACACTAAAAGGGAAGGAGAATCTGGAATTAATTGGTCACAGGGGGTCGAGAGAGAAATAGTTGAGAGCAAGAATTCAACACGCGACGAGAGAAAGACTGGTAGAATACTGTATTGAGAAAAGCATTGTAGTAGCAAACATCCTCTTCGTACAACATTTATGCTTTAGTTTCACTTATTGAGTACCCTGCAAGCCACCGCTAGGGTGTGTGGCAGGGAGTGATTTACACACAAGACCATCAACAACCCAAAACACCTTTCCCTCCTAACGCAGTCGGACAAATGTTATTTTATTCTGATCACTTCTGATTCGTGGGAAAAATGGCATTTTAAATCCATCTACGCTGTACTTAATCCCTCAAATTATATTGACATGATCTCTTCTACCGATAGGGCTAATTACACATTTTCAACATCATTGCTAAAGAGATATCCTTCCAATTTGTGCAAGAGATTTTATCTTTAATTTTGCCTTCGCTCTATCGAGTGATTTCCAGAAGAGATCCTCTAATAATTTCGGTACGGTACTCATTTTATCATAACTGAGTAACGTATTGAAATTAGAGTAGCGCATTGGTCATAATCGTATTGGGATCTTCCTTGGGGAAAACATGTACGCACTATTTATGGAGGGGCGCTAAAAAAGCTGGTATTCGTCAAACGTATAGTCGGAACATTTAGCGACGAAAAAGTGAAGAAAAAGTGCTATTTATCTTTAGTAAGACCTCATATAGAGTATGCGGCAAGCGTTTTAATCTATTTCAAAAAGCATTAGTTACAACATTGAATAGTGTACAGAGAAAGATCGTTGGTTCGTGAAAAATTCGCAACAAAAGACACAAAGCGTCACATATTCAAAACAGAATCTGGGGTGGGAACCTTTAGATTTGCAAAGAGTCAGAGTTATATTAAACTTATTACAAAGATGTAAAGCTTATAGATTTGTATCCAACATTTGAGATATAATTAGGCCCCCTGATTACATTGGCAAGGCCGACAATTATCACAAAATTATTAGTTAGACTGTCGAGCTGACAGATTCAAGTATTCGATTTTCTCGCACGCTATTCGCGACAGCAATAAAAGGGGGAACACCTACGAAAATAAAAGGTTTACGCTATCAAAAAGGGTTTAATTTCCCACAAAACACTCTCCAAGTATGACATGCTAACGCCCTCGCAGGGCGCCTTTATGTCCAGTATAGTGTACGACTCTGTTGTATTTGTGAATTGTCCGTCCGGAATGCATAAAATAATAACCGGTAATAGATGTCTGAATTGCATGTGTTCCTACCCTTTTTAATGTATTTTCTTTTCCTTTTTGTGCAGGCATAGGAATAACTGCTAACCATGTAGTACTCGTAATATATGTAGGCATGTTGCATGATTGGTGTTCGGTCGTCCCCTTTTCACGCGGTTTTCGGATGGATCGCGGGGTGCCAGGTGCTTGAGGAAGTTAAACGAATATATTTAGAATAGCTGATGACCTACCATCCCCTGCCACACGTCATTTCGACGGCTTGCGAGGTACTATGTAGATGTAGATACCGACGTATTTCAAATCTAGTTCTTCCACGCTACACGCGATCGAATTCGGCAATCAATCCAAATTCATGAGGATCCCATTTATACATCTCCATAATACCCCGAAAGGCGACCTAAGGGTATGTATTGGGGGAGTGTTAGGTCACCACCCGTAAAAGGGAATAAAACTACAATACTAGCAGCAGAGTCCAAATGAGACCTAACCAGCGAAAGAGAACATTTATTTTTGACCTATTCATCACATTTCCGAAATCCTAAATTTTTGTTAGCTTGCCCACATACTTGAATTATCCGTATGTGTTTCATACAGAAGAGGTCGTGAGTGAGGGTTACTTCTGCGTATTTATTACAGTCTACATTTTATATAATATAATATTTCGTTTTTCCTGATGCGGTAGATGTTCTTTTGATTGCTCTTTTTCCAAAAACTCATAATTACGTCATAATTCAAAACATAGGAGGAGTTGCACATGGAAGCTACCGAGAGACAGGGTGAGACAGCTTAAATCATGAAAACTGGCCGAGAACAAGGGAATTTTGTCATCATTAGTCGCGCTTGCAAACTTAGTCAACCATAGCACGATAGTGAGAAAAAGTGCTCAGATTTTACCCTCGGGATAGAATACGTTTTTCGCCAACACTATATATACTTCATAATTTTCTCCGTTTTTTCACAATCGGTGACAATTTGTAGGTTTCTTCTCTTAGTGACATCAAATGTGAATAATTAATAAATCACACATGTGCAAATTTAATATCAAATCTATCAACCCCCCTCATCGTTTTACCACGACGCCCTAACCGACTGCTCTTGAGGGACGCCCCGCACCCGGCCGAATCACGAGTGCACAGAAGTTCGCGGTGTATGGTGGGAGGGAGGGAGATGGAGAGAAAAAGGGGGTGGCGAGTTCTGACCACTCGTGAAAGACTCCCCTCCCCCCCCGGAAGCAGAGGTGGATGGCAAGGAGGGGTGGCGGGGGATGTGTGTGTGTGTGTGGAAAGAGCATGTTAGGGAGGGCGGGCGAGAGTGGGTTTGTGTGTGTGGTGGGTGGCCGGATGAAATTTCGAAAATAAAAGAGAGCGAGGGAGATGAAAAGAGGCAGAGCATGTTCCGTACCCCACTTCAGCCCCCGACTCCGAACCAAAGGGAGATGGCTCACAAGTGATCGAAAATCCATAAACACTGGTTCCACACCCCGCGGGGCAAGAAGCGAGACCGAGGCACGTAGGTGTCTGTTTAAGGATTTGATTCAAGTCCAACGGGAGATCACTGGATTCTTAACGCACTACCATGGGCCAAATACAGTGTGTACATGTATGTGTCGTGATGGTAAAGCATTCTGAAGCATTACACTCGCATTCAAATCGTAACGTCGTAATTCCAGCCACGAAGAGAGCAAGATTTCGGAAGCGTCTTTTGGAAGGCAGAGAGGAAGATCTTATGGAGATAACCGAGTTCACTTTTGACCCTTTCATACTTTCCACTGATCCATCCTATTCTCCCTGATATTTATTGGCCTATAAACAAGAGTTTTATCAGTCTTCTTTCCTCTATTTGACACAAATTTTTACATCCTTCATAGCTGATATTACCTCCAACTTCAAAATCTTTCCTCCGACCTTATTCCCACCAGATCCTTCTCTACGATATATCCATTCCTCGTGGCAAACCTTTAGCTTTATATAAATGCTCCATGTCCTCTGTCCATATTTCTAGGACCTCTCGTTTTGCGAGAACACCTACCCTAGCTAAATTGTCTACTTCCATCCCGCATCCTTCTTTAGATCTCCCGTCCGAGATAATGTTTATTTTGTTACACCGTTTCGCGTGGGCATATCTATATAAGCTTTTATCTCTTTACACTCATCTCCTGGCCATATTTTTCTCGCTTGATATAACTCAACCCGTGTTTTCATTTTCCTATACTTCTTTCCCCCTCTCTGTGCTATGTTTGTAAATATTTACTTTCCTCAATTTTATTTATGGCTCTCCCTTTATTTTTGCCATCCAAGGATAGGTTTGTGGTTCTCCTTTCTTTTTTTATTTTCTAGTAAATAATAATGTTTATTATATTTCAACATGACATAAATAAATAATCCATTCATTTATAGATAATCAGCAGTTTTTTAGTGTATTTTAAGGTAGACTTGAAGGTATAGTAACATTAAGAACTCCAGCCAATAGTTTTCGGTTAAGCATTACATTGTGAAAGGATTTAGAAATGTCATTGATTATTAGAAAATTCATAATTATTAGAAATTTAATTAGTAAATCAATTAAAAAGTTTTTTAAAAATAATAATATTACACGGTTATCCTCTAGGTGTCTTTACTCTTAGTGGAAAGCCAACATTGTACATGTTTATTATCATATTTTATAGATTCTGTACAAACGCGAAAATCGGTTAATTAATTACACACCTAAGGTCTTTCACACGAAATTAATCTTTACAGCTTCAGGTCTAACTTAGATGAGCGCACACGGGCTTTTCGTGGAGTAAAAGTAAAAGGCCTGTGCGGAATAACTCTGCGTTGCCACTCCGCATACATAGAAAGGTCGTTTAACTTTATAAATGAATAAATGCCTTAATGGAAGCATCCATAGGTGAATAAATAGAGAACCTTGCAAAACGGTTCTTCTTTCAGATTGTTCTAATTATTTTTTGTAGGATAAAGGCAGGTTTTAATGAGTTAAGACTGCTTCACTCCAGCAGATTATTTTATAACGTAGACCAAAATGAGCCTAAGTATTAGAAATGAACATCAAAAAATGCTTAAGACATTTATTTCGAATTAAGTAGAAGTGTACAAGAATTCGTTACATGACCTATGTTACCCATTCAATGTGTGTTCCTATCTTAGATGTTTTTCTACGGTTATTCCTAGATATTCAAAGCTAGATACCCGCTCAATTATAAAATAAATTCATCAAATAGCATTTTGAATCATAAGACCAAATCCAGTCGAGTCTGTAACTGCTACATACATTATACAACATAGTTTGTTTCTGTTACACTAATTTCAAACCTATTTGATTTAAACCAATATTTCAGACACATTTAAACTAATAATAAATTAATTGAGCTCTTATGGTCAAAAGTATTACAATGATTGAAAAAAAACTCCAAGAGCCGTAAACAGAACAAAACTTAACAAACTGTTTACGGCTATTGGAGTTTTTTCAATTATTGTTACATTAAACCTGAGTTATTTAGACATTTTTCCCAGTTTGAACTACCATAGTATAAAACAGCAAACATTATCAGATAATGCTATCATAGGACCATTGAATTTATAATTACAAAAGTCATATGCACATACTAACAAAAAAAAAGGATTCAAAAGAGTCTGAATTGGATTTATGGAAGTTATTAAATGATTGTCACTAACAGTATGGCTAGTTTTAGCGCGCTGAATCTGGAAAAAACTGGTTAAGAAACTCATGACATGCTCGAGGCGGCTTATGGTTATAATGCCATTGGTAGCTCTGCCGTCTTTGAGTAACACAAGTTGTTTCGAGAGGGCAGAGGAGCTGTTGAAGACGGTGAGCGTTCAGGACGCCTGTATCTTGTAAGAAGATAGGCTTTTTTGCACTGTGAATAGAGTTTAAGTATTCACATGATTTCTGATGAACGTCGCATCCCTAAAAGTGATGTTCGTCGACTTGTGATCGATAAAATGAGCATGGGAAAGATGTGTGCGAAGTTGGTCCCGCGAGTCCTCTCGGACGAACAAAAGGAAACTCGCACGCGGATCTACCAAGAGCTTCTCGACCATGTGAGGGACGATCCAAATTTTTTAGACAATGTCCCACCAAACTTCTTCCTCTTCCCCCGCCTCAAATCCGTGCTGAAATGACAACAACACGGCTCGGTGGAAGCGTTACAACAGGCCGTGCGAGGGAGCTTAGAGGTAATCCGGGAGCCGCCTTCCAGAAGGTGTACGAGGTATGAAAAGCCCGCTGGAAGCGGTTGGTGGACGCACAAGGATGTTACTTCGAAGACTTTTGAGTAAACCTATCAATTCAAGCATGAAAGGTTTTTTAATTGATTTAGTCCTACTACTTTTGGGGCAGAATTTTTGAACCCTTTAAAAAGCTTAAATTATAAATATGCGAAGGAATGAGTGGTAAATTATCAAATACATATTTTAGGCGTTAGCTATGAAATTCATTCTCACCAGATGGTTTATGAAGAGGAACATATGGCACTTTTTGATTATTTAATCAAGTTAAACTGTATACAGACATGGACAGCTAAATCTATCTGAATATGCGCAACCATTAGCTATAAATTCATCACAGTTAGAAGGGCTGTATTTATTTCTTCATAGACTGACTAATATAGTGTAATCAGTTTTAAAGTTATCATATATTTATGGGCATATAATATGGGGAAAATGTAAACAAAAAATTGTATAAAAATAGAAGCCAAAATAAACAAAGAAGTGAGACAAGGATGCAACCTCTCGCCAGCAATATTCAACGTATACCTGGAAGAGGCAATAAAAGAAACAAGAATTGGATATCAAAGGAGATAAGGTATATGAAGAAAAAATCAAAATACTCCGGGTTTCAGTAGTGACCGCAACGCGAGAGGACCTGCAAGCAACTCTTAAGTGCTATTGATCAAGTACTGGGGGAATATAATATGAACATCAACAAGAAGAAAACTGAAATCCTAGTGTGCGGAAGAGAGAAGCTGAATGCAAATATCACAATGCGAGGGGTGAAACTAGAGCAAGTGGAATCCTTCATCTACCTGGGCAGCAGCATAACATGGGATGGAAGAAGTTCGATCGGCATCAAGCGAAGAATAGCCTGAGCTAAGAACGCATTCATGAAGAAGAGGCAATTACCATGTTCAAAGAGCCTAAGGCTGGAAACAAGGAAACAATTCGTCAAGACTTCCATGTGGAGCATGGCGCTCTATGGTTCCGCGACTTGGAACATTGGAAAAGTGGACCAGGGAAGAATAGAAGCCTTTGAAATATGATGCTGGAGGAGAATGCTGAAGATTAAATGGACAGACAAAGGGAGGAACGAAGAAGTATATACAAGAGCAGAAGAGGATAGAATCATAATGAGAACTCTACGGCAAAGCAGAAATAGATGGATTGGACACATAGTGAGGCACAATGGATTGATTAGGAATATAATAGAAGGAAAGATCACACGAGGAAGACCAAGAAATGTGTACATAGGACAAATTAAGAAAGACGTAAAACAGAAAAGGTATCAGGGATTGAGGGAATTGACATTAAATAGAGGCGAATGGAGGGCTGCAATAAACCAATCCTAGGATTGAAATACTGTTGATTATTTGACGACTCCTATTCATCCGACTAAATATTTTCTTGGATAAGTCCCCTTCCGTGTGCCATCTCATTCATGCGCATGTTTCGAATTGGTCACCTTTCCCTCCAATCCACTCACATCTTCCGCAATATCCGCATTAAGTTTTCCCACTCCACACAGTCGAACACCTTATCAAAATCCACGGGGCACACGAGCGTAATATGATTTTATTCAAAGTTATTTTCCACTAATCTTCTCATCACTGGAAAGGAATCAGGTGTTTATTTCCCCTTTCTGGCTGATCTTCACCTAGCTTGGCTGGTTTCACATTTTTACAGTCTTCTATTGACGATTTTTACAACTATCGTGGTCTACATTTATCGTCCTAAAAGTCCTCAAATGCAGTTGATTAACGCTTTTCCGGCATTCGGGTCAAAATTTACCTAAGAAAATCTTATGACTTTATTTCTTCCTATGTAAAAACTTCATGGAATTCAATATATTCCTGAAAAACCACAAATCAGTAATCAACCAGAAGGTCAGTTTGGTAGGTGATGGTGGAGTTCACCCAGTACTAAGCCTAACGGCGTGTGAAATTCACACATCTGTGTAGGGGACCACTTCCTTTATAGTTTCCCAGTAAGATCTGGTACCCAAAAAATCACATAGCTTGGGTGGAGCTGCAGGTGCCCAAGGTGCCTTGCCCGGGAATCGAACCCGGGAGCCTCCGGTCAATAGTCCAACGCTCTACCCACTGGACTACCGCGACCCACTGTATTCCTGAAATTGGGAAATAATCGTAATTATTTTAATCATCACTGTTTGTAAAAAATGTTAAACAAGTAAAACCACGTGTATTTGTTCGTTTTCAATAAATTTCCCGGAGATACGACCACGCAGGTACATCCCTCAGTCGGACAACGCGCAGAGAGGAGGGGGGGGGAGAGGTAGCACCCACTCCCTCCGTTTCTACCGCACCACCACCTCCTGCTCCGGCCCGCACAAGTGACCAACTCTAGTGTCCAACAGAGGTCTTGGCTCTCCACTCAGGAACCAACTCACATAATTCGCGGAATTAAATCGCCAAAAATAATTACGGCCGCATCTCCGAGAGTGAGTGGGGCCGAGGGACCCAAGTGGGAACGGCGTTTTGGCGCATTCCGGTTTTGGCTCATCGAGTCGAGCACTTCTCGC
The DNA here is from genome assembly GCA_037158775.1 of Hetaerina titia. Lineage (NCBI taxonomy): Eukaryota > Metazoa > Arthropoda > Insecta > Odonata > Calopterygidae > Hetaerina > Hetaerina titia. Next base: position 30,614,081 of record CM073773.1, read on the forward strand.
TCATCCTCGAGGCCCGTCTCCGTTCTTTTTTTTCCCGTCCCATTTCGCTCTTTTTTTATATCATTATCACTTCATGCACTCGGTCACCACCCACACACACACTTCCCCCTCACCCACTCCAACACTACCACACACACACACGCGGACACACACAAAACACACACACACACACAGATGGACACGTTAAAAAAAACACGACTCGAGAAGGAGCGTGGGTGGTGGTTGATGAAAGGGGAGGGGGTGGGGATGAAGTTCGCCACTCGACGTCGCTCCCACTTCATTAAAAATTTCACCGCATTTCAGATGCGACCCGTTTTTATTTGGTTTGTTTTTTGTTCCCTCTTCGACTCCCCCTCCCCCTCGAAACCGCCCAAAAGCCTTCAAAACCCCTTCCTCAACACACTTCGCCCCATCAGTGCCCATCCTCCGACCGGAAAACCCCAGGGGGGAGGGGGGAGGACGGCGACTCGCTTTTACTATTTCGTTTGTCCAATTTCCACCTCGAGTGTGTAAACTCGACATTCCGTCGACGATTTCACAACCTTTCCAGTTTTCGCGTCGTGGCGCTCCAAGTTGGCACCCCCCGCTCTACACCCCTCCCTCCCCCCGTATCCTCTCCTGCCCCAATCGCCCGCTCCGTTGCATCGCGCTGCCCTCGCCTTGAGGACTCACGCACCGACGGGGGAATGTGCGACGCACAGCACTATCTCATGTGGTCGGCACTTACACCCGCAAAAACCTTTTACTTTTCATGAAAAGAGATAACAAAAAGGTTAGCATTTAATAATTTACTCTTAAATATTGTATCATTGAGGTCTAGTAATGTTTTTCGTGCCTTCGCAAGGTGAAAGGATTGATCGAAACCATTCCCTCTTACTCTCAAGTAATAAATGCTTGTTCATAAACAAATGTCAATTAATAAAGGCCTGAATTGTTTGTTCATAATAATTTTTCTTCCTGGGAGGTACGAATTTGGTATTCACATCGTTGAAGAAGACGCGTCGTTGGCGGCCATGTTTAGTTTCTATGCCGATAACATTAAATAATAATTCAATACTATAATATTTTATTTCTAAGGTGCAAACAAAAATGAGCTGAATATTTATTTGTACATGATTGTTGATTCTGAATTTGTGTCCGTTTTGCATACGTAATTCACATGGAAGAGTCTGAGTTATAATCACCTTCTTTCGTAATAGCGCAATCGAATATGATTTTGTTAAAGAGTAATTTAATCAGTAGAATGAATCAATCAGTCATCCCCCGTTTTACAAGCATAGCCCAGTATTCAAGGTGCTACTCTCATAATGAGTGACACAAGGTTCATATCAGCATGTGCAGCAGAAATTATCTGAAATTAAAGATACTATACGCATATTTTGCGAAAACGGTGAGATCAATTAAATCATCCAACCCGAATGATGGTTTGGCAGGTAGGGTAAAGAGGGTCAATTCCTTGTTCGTGGCCAAGGAGAAATTACTAGCAATCCCTTAGTCTGGCTTGCAAAGCGAAATTGCCACCAAGCACTCCTGGCTGCCAGGGGACAATACCGTGGTCTGGGGACAATACTGGACATCCTCGGTAAACTTTTTATGGCTATGGTGATGTTGGACGTTGTGAATGTTTCCATATTCTGAATTGCGTCACAGTTGTAGTTATGATTTGAAATTTGAATTCTCCATTGAATTTTCACCAGTTGGCTCCGCGAACAATCCAAATGTATGAACGGATAAAATGTGCTTTGGAACCACCTTTTTGGAAAGGAAAATAGAAAATTGATTGCTCTCACGTGACTTTTGTGCTTACACAGGCTAACGTTCGTAGTCAGACTCCACGAACTAATTACAATTTCAATGCGGAGTAGTGGTAATTTAAGACGTTGAATTTGTATTAAATGAGGGTTGATTTTTTCCCCTTTGTTCACTCAAATAAGACTTAAGTCGTAAGAAAATCAGACTGTTACCTTGTGCCCTATTACTTCCTTATCGAGAATCCAGGGCGTTGAAATCACTCTATAAAATACTGGTTTTGGGCAGCTGACGGACGTAGGCTTCCAGGTTGTATCTAGATACCGAAGAATAGTACGACATGTAAACGTTACATTATGTTACTTTCTTAGATACGTAAGCGGTAACCCCAGCCGTCTGAAATGGGCTGTTGAGTGACACTTGGGAGGTGTACGTAAAGGGCGACCCGAATTGGAGACTCCACCATGGGCAATCGATATACGCTGGTGTCATCAAATTTAAAAGTTACATAAAACCTTTAAATACTCCTGTCCGTTACTTTAATATTAGCCTTGTACATAAATAAGCTGGATTGAATCAGCAAATAAAATGGAGTTGTACTCTGTTGGAATGAGAGTCAGATAACCTGTTACCCCTAATATCGATAAAAACCTTTGATTTTCCATTGCAATAAAAATATCATTAGAGAAAAATGGAGAAATGGAAACATGAAATGTATTTTTAAATGAGCAATCTACATCATTTTGGCACTTGTTTCTTCCTGAAACGGGACTTCTTCCCATTTTTCCTATCCAAAAGGATGTCAGCTTCGGAAAGGTTTTCGTCCTGTACCATTTTAACTCCGGTCCGGGGTGCTTCTCCGTTCTGGTGGACTTGGGAAGGCAGACTTTTCACGCTTGATGGTTTCGGCCTCGGTTCTGAGGTTTTAATAATGGTAATAAAACGTCTTTCTTGGGGCGAGATTGAGACTAGATAGTCTCTTCTTTCACCTTACTCCAAGAGGTTTTGGGCTAGTTCTTAGCTTAACCTGGTTCTTGTATTCCGTCAATGTGACTTTTTGGTCCACTTTCATTTTTTTCTCCGGGTTTGTCGTCACATAATTTGTGGTTGTCATAGTTTCTGTCTGAGTGGAGATGATATATTCAAAGATGGGTGAGGACACAATAGAAGCGAAGCAACTGAAGAAAGTAGGAGTTATGAGTATCCTTCACTGTTTTGAGATAAGAGGTCTTGTCGAACGTCTTCATTTCCTTGACTCTCCGTTCCTCCAATTTTGGCAAATCGTGAGAGTACATCTCCTCGCAATTCACAGGAAATGTTTCGGAGGCGCGCTTTTCATTCGCGTGCTTGCCCTGCCCACAACCCGGTCATCTTCCTCTAACATCTCGTAGCGGTGTGGTCGAATATATCATCAGAAACAATGGGCGGTAGCAGGGATGACAGGACGCAAAGGGACAAACTTGAGACCAATGAATACAATGTCGAGTGTACCTCTGCGGACACCGAGATGTCATAAAGAATCCCTTAAGAGCCTTTCACATCATTAGTCTTTTCGTTGAGCTGTTTCTTCTTCCAGTTTTTTTGCCACTTGAGTTACTTCGTACAGCAGCAGACAAAACCTTACTAATGAGGGTGGGAGACACCTTCTTCAGTATCTCGCAGGCCCTCTGGCATCTTATCCACAAAGAGTACCCGCACGCATCTTCGATATAATCCTTCCGCAGTCGAGGTGGGATCTTTCAGGAGGAGGAAAAGTATTTTCTCTCATTCCAAAAATATTTGTCCCACGTTCTCCACCTGCTACGGAACCTCGACGTTGGTCCATGGGTACCTCAGGCCAGATGATATAGCAATATCGATTAGGAAACCTGCTCCAGATTAGACTTAAAATCTTCAAAACCCATTTAATGCTAGCCAAGCAACATAAACGGGAGTTTTCGGCCGTCCCTTTGCGTCGAATCCAGTACCAAAGTGGGGTATTGTTCTCTGGTCTACACCATACATCCAATACACGGCTTGGTCCGAGGGAACTCGCCAAAGATCCCTTTTGTCCCCCAGTAGTTGTCTTCAGGCACCAAATATTTTCGAGTGAATGGTGATCCGGCTGGTACGGCCACTCTCATGCCATAGATCCATCCGCAGACTGCTCGAATACCACTTTAGCTGAACTGGGATTCTTTTTCGGGGTTTTCCCCCAGTCATTTTAGTTGCCTCTTACGAGAAGCAGGGTTACTGCGGGGGTATTCTCCATTCCTCTACCCGCGGGGGTGGCAATAACCAGACATGAGTCACGTCTCCGCTTCCCGTTTTGAAACAGCACCAAGAAAAATTCCACATGTATAAAACTTACACTTTTGGCTGCGGGAGGAGTGCAGCAGAAAAGGATATGCTTATACCTAAAGTGGTATTCTGAGTATCGGGTATCAGAACCTTTGTTAACGGATCCCTTAGCTATAAAGACTAGGGTGTTCAGAAACAAGAAGACTTAAAAATCATTTGGTAGGAATTTCAGTGCATGCATCAAGCCCTAATCGTCCTTGTCAGAATGACTGTGATTTATTAAGGTATATTTCATTGTGGACCAATGTATCGTCACACAATTGACAGAGTGCTAATATAGGCTCAAACCCATGCAGGCTCCACCCTTAAATGACCACATTAGACTTTTATTACCCTATTCCACTTAGTAAGAAATGAATTTCCCCGTCTTATGCAGTTATCATTAAGGACTTCCTTCACCATATATTAATTATTATGAGACCGCAATTTATTTAAGGAGTATTTGAACAAGGGTGTTGTTAGTGATGACAGACAATTGAAAGTCTTTCCACATAAACAATTGTTGAAATAATGTGATAATACACATCACGCAAAAGTAAATCTGAACCCTTCTCATCTCCCTTCCTAGAAAATGTACTTAAATGGCAGACTCATTTCCCCAGGGTTCTTACGTACACCTGAATTTTAGAAGAAAGGCATTAGAATGAAGAGTACTACACTTATCTAATTTTCCTATACAACTTGTCCACCATTAGCCGCCCTCCTTCGCGAACTAGTTACTGGATGAATTGGTGAATTTCTCTTTCTAGTCATTCATCTTCACGAAACTTATAGGGTGTAATGCATTCTTGCATGTTCACTGCAATTTGTGATAGATTTAAGCACAAAAATTAGCAAGCTCGAATGATTTTCTCATAACAGTATTACCTTCAGTAAAAAGGAAATACTAATTTTTAAATGATTCCAGCTGAATTCACTCTTGGGAATTGTAATTTACTGAAAAAATAACCCCATTGTAACAATCCACAGGCTATTGACGTATTATTATTAGGTAATCTACCGGTTAAGGTAGGTTTTTGGATGGACACAACTATCAAATAAACATTTTGTAACTCCCCACCTAGCAAACTAATCTATATCAGGTCCCTCTTCATCTCGGTGTACTTCTTTCCTCCATTCATCCCGTCCATCATCCCTATCCTGTTCCTACCCTTACCACGCTTGCCTAACATTCTCCCCTCTATTACCCTCTTCAACATTCCACTACCGCTCAATACGCCTTTCATCCATTTTTCCTGCCTCCATAGGATTTCTCTCAACAAACCCCTCTCCTCCCCCACCATTTCTAGTACTTCCTCATTTGTTTTCCTTTCGGTCCATTTCACCTTCTCCATTCTTCTCCATACCCACATTTCAAAAGCCTCCAATCTACGTCTATCCTCCTGCTTCAGCGACCACGTTTCCGCGCCGTACATAGCTACGCTCCATATCAGAGTTTTTACGAGTCTTGTCTTAACATCCCTACTCAACGTCCCCGTCATCAACTCCCTCCTCTTTGAGAAAGCCTCCTTGCCTAGCGCAATTCTTCTCCTTACGTATTGACGTATGTCGAGCGGTAAAAGCATAGCACTCATACGAAACACTATCACTTTTTCCGAAAGGAAAGATTTTTAATATAAAAAAACGAAACATGGAGAGTGCCTTTCCTCCTCCTTTCGACCCATTCGCTTTCCGCCAATTGACTTTTCATCACAGATTTCGAGAAGCGTAGCCAGGCCAGGCACATACAATTTAGGGAATTCGCGCCACTCATGGTTTATTTATTTTTCCTCGATTACGAAGAGCGGAGAAACTGCCTACATGCTTCCGCGTATTAATAATGGACAAGCTAGTTCCAAAGCGCCAGATTGCGAAACAAGTCGTGTACGAGTGAGAAGGCAGCCGATGTTGGATAATGAACGTGCTCATTGAGGAGTGTTTACTTTCTTCTGTCGACATCGAAGCCTCGGAGCGAAGGAAGGAGGACCTATTTGGAGGTCTCCTCAAATGAAGGCGTATGATTGATGTTGACTGGGGCGGGGAGGGGGACCGGGGGCGGGGAGGGGGACCGGGACGGGGGAGATGGGACGGGGGAGAGGGGGCGGGGGGGACACACAACAGAGACGCGCGCAGATATGCGTGTGCCGGGACAGAGCTGACGGGACGAGAGTCCACGCAACTTCCACTCCAACCAACAACACGCGTCACTCACCGCCAACACCCCCCCATCCTCTCCTCCCTCACCCCCTTAGCCCCTGGACCGTCTGCGGCGGGGGAGGGGGGCTCACCACCTACTCCTTTCACCCCCAGGGGTTGCCCACTCGTGTTCGTCGGGACACAAGAGGGTCAGTCAGGGGCGGTTCGAGAGAGGGAGGGGAGGGGGGGGAGAACCTCCTCCCCTCCAACTTTGAGTCTCACCAAATGGCGCCGCGTAATCTCTTTGAGAGGACGTCCCTTTTGCTCTTCCCTCTCTTCTCGATCGGCAAAGAAAAACAGTCTCGTTTCTCAAGAGAGGCGAGTTAGGCGGCTAAAGAGAAACATAAACAAGTGTCCGACACGGCGGTCGCGACCGCCCCCGGAGGAACTAAAAGCTCCGCGGGGCGCGCGCCGGGAAGGAGGAAGGGGGTACGACGCGTCCCTCCCTCCGCGGCGAGCAGGCCGCCTCTCCTCTCCAGGGAACGTCCCTCCCCTGATCGAGTGGCCGATCAGGGCCAACTAGCGCCACTGCACCGCCGCAGTGATCTCAGACCCGAAGTTTTGTTGGGCGAAAGTGGACTATGGGCGCTCTTCCCCTAAGGTTCCGGGTTCACATCCCAAATGATGCCTTTGGACAACCCAGTCGACAATCATTACGGACTAATCAATTCGCTGTTTGGTAGAACCTACCCTGGGAAACCATATAGTGGATGATTACACAGGAATAAAGAGCTTCAAAGAAGAGTTATAGGTATCCACTCCATTAACAAATACATGATTTTTAAAGTCAAAAGAATAGAAGTATCACTATGAGGACGCCCCAAAACTCTTGTTTTCTATCCTCTGGAATATTGAACGTGACCATAAATTCAATCTAACACATGCCATCATGACCCTATCTCATCCCTTCCAATAAAATTAAAAAATATAACATCGGGTAAGCATAGCAAACTTGGATCCCCCCACAAACTTTCAAACCCACCTCCTCTCACTTTCTACCTTCATCTGTTTCGAAACTTACTGATTGCTGAGCCAAGAGAAATGTTCCTGACTCGAAATTGTTTCCTTAAAAGGCTCCACGCTAAAAAAAATCACCCTTTACCTTTCCTCCTAAATCAGATTGGAAAAAACATGTCAGGTTACTCCTCTTCCACGACCCAACGAAAATAAGTATGCCATTATCCCATGAGGATACTCACAAGCACACAAAACCATCTACAACTACACAACCAATGCAGTACACAACAAAGGTATATCTAGATATAGATCTATCAAAATAAAATAATGAAAACGCACTTTCTTAAGAGTACAGAAGAAAACAGAATTTCATCGGTATTTGCAATATATCATGAAAATTCGAAACTTCCTTATTCATTAATTTGACTATCTTGCTGGGGACTCGAAAGAAAGTATCAGCAAGAATTTTACGCGGTGTTTTCTCTGGTCAACTTGGTAGACATGAACGATTTGAAAATGTAAGCTCACGTCAAATATGAGTCCTTAAATTCTTGCATTAAATGTAAGTCAACCTTCAAAACTCGAAGATTTGTTTTCGATTAAGTGATTGTCAGGTCCTTTCGTTTAAAAATCTATAGGAAACGTGGTTATCACAAATTAAAGAGCTTTAATGGGAGCCAGATCAGAAACGTGGTCCATTCGAACATTAGCCCGGTTGGTCGAAAGGCAACAGTCGAGATTTTGGCTCGGGGCACTTTGGGAAAAGGAGGAGACTTCATCAAGGTCATCGCCTGATTTCGCTGATAAGACATGTTATCTTCTATACTTGTATTTTAGTACCCTGCAAGACACCGCTAGGGTGTGTGGTAAGGGAAATACATGTTATCGAGTAATTACCGACGATATTAGCAAATTTGTGCGCCAATAGCATGGAAGCCATTCCCTTCTGGGCCTTTGAGGGCGACTTACGAGTTTCCAATGAAGTTTTCTCCTGTCTATGTACATCATTATATTTTCCTTTGGACCCTTTCGGACTCCATCCTGACTTCTGTAACGAACCGAACGCCAATCGCGATTTTTCGGATCCTCCAGCAATGGATCACCTCACTAGACAACAATCACGTGAAAACTGGCTCAATGTTAACATTTATCCACCCCATTTCAACGACTTACCCCAATCCCTTTGGACATTTGTCCACTGTTCAAGACAGATTAATCCAAAGTTGCCAGGCTCAATGACGTCCCGGGGCCCATTGCGGAATGATCACATCTGTGTCAGCTGAAAAATTTGCATTAGAAAATTATATAATTAGTGCTGTCATAACTTTTTTATAAAAATTTTATAGCATAGGAGGGATGTGGGATCGTAAGTAACCATATTCTTAAGCTACTTGTATTCCATAATTATACACGTACGTTTTGACAGTTAGCTTATGCCTCAAAATACAATAGCAACATTCGAGCGGGTTGACATTTTAAGTTTTGAGAAATAAAATGTCCCATTCGCCCAGATCGGCGTAATCCCATGTTGCCGCTCGAAGCAGACTGACTCAGGGCCGTGGAGAACACTGCATTAACGCCAAGCGTATTTCGATCCAATCATCGTCCCTCAATTGACAAACGATCTTCCGAATGCAAAACGTGTCCAGAGTGGGCACCCCAGGAGGAGGGGGACCGTCAGGGTGTCGACCTCACTCCTCTCCCCATATCCTTCTCGCAAGGGCATCATTCGGATCCCCCGCCATGCTCTATTCCCGAGGTGGGGGGGTGACGCCCCCCCGTGGTACGATTATCCCGGCAAGGGGCCCCGTTGTGACATGCGCTCTGTATCCGGGACGTGTCCATGGAATTAATTGTTGAGGGGGGAGGGTGGGCGTGAGGGTGCGTGTGACGTCGACAGCAACAATTGTTGCAGTGTGTTGTCAGCCCGTCTTGTCTGCCCGGCTCTGAAAGGGGGGAGGGGCGCCCCCGGTGGGTGTCCGACGCGAATCACCGTCCACGTCCCCTCCCACCGTGGGGTCTCATCGGCGGCGGCAGTGGTCGAGGGGGGGCTGGGGTGTGCAGGCGTATGTCGATATCGGGTTCCAGAGTCGCCTGCGGGAGGGGGTCCGAAAGGGCCCGAAGGAAAATAGGATGATGAACATACACAGGAGAAAACTTCATCGGAAACACGTACGTTGCCCTCAAAGGCCCAGAACGGAATGGCTTTCATGCTGTTGACGCACAAATTTGCTGATATCGTCCGTAATAACTCGATATTCTGTATTTTCTTGTGGGTTAAAAAAAACAGAATGATATTCTTTCACGCCTGGGAATTTTCGAGTGGTCAGTACTTTCTCACGTTAAATGTACATTTTCGCGAATGATGCAAAAATGATAACGCCGTCAGGGTATACGATGAATTCAATTTAAGCATTTACTCCCGTTGTTCTGCATCACCTCCTTGTTCGAAGGAATTCAAAGAGGTGCAAAACCAAATTCATGTAAAAATTTTTTGAGAAGCTGTTTTTATGACTGCAGTACAGACAATGTTACCCGTAGATTACTTTTTTGGTCTTAAAGGACAAAGGGTATTTCTTGATTAAATATATTTTGATTTTTTATAGTCTAGATCTATTTCAAATCAAGATACATTTAGATATATTTAGATTCAAGTCTAGGATGTTTTCAGGGGATCATTATACACCAGACTACCTTTGACACTTAATAATTTTCCCCAGTAGCACGGTCGGACAACATTACTTTGATCTCTCAGCGTTCGTGGGAAAAATTCCATCTACCTGTTCTACACTTAATCTCTCTCATTTACATTACATAATCTCTCCTATAATACTACGACTGAGCTAATCAAACATTTTCAATATAATCGCTGAGGAGATCTCCTTCAAATGTATGCAAGAGGTTTGATCTGTAATTTAACCTCCGTTCCGTGAGTGATTCCTAACCTAGTTCTTCCAATAATTTGAGTACCATACTCAGTTTGTCATTCCAACGTTTTACAAATTTAACCCCTCTACACTGCACGCGATCAAATTCGACAATCAATCCAACTTTATAAGGATCCCATTAATACTATCAGCATATTCTAAATGAGGCCTAACCAGCGAAAACATTGCTCTTTAACCTTCTCGTCACATTTCCCAAATACTCTTCTAATAAATCCTAATATTTTTTTAGTTTGTCCACATAGTCACCTTATACGTTTCATACAGGTTAGGTCATGAGTTAGGGTAACGCCTAGGTATTTAATCGAGTCTGCACTTTCTATTTCAGTATCCCCGATCCAATAAGCGTTCGGGAAGGAACTACTCCTATTCCAAATATTTATCACTACGCATTTTTTTAAATTCATTCTAATTATGAAGTGTCTCACAATCTTTATATAGCATTGAGGCCACCTGCTAAAGCTATTAGGTTCTTATTATCCTCAGGATACAGATTATTATTATCCTTTATTATTATTTTTTATTATCCTCAGGAGCACAGATATCGCTGTAAACCCCTGGGTCGTTCGCGAATAAGTGTATCTGACCCAAGAGTTTATTTGGTAATAAGGTAAGTAAAACTTAAATATACATTGTGATTTAATATGGATAAGAAAGTTGGTCATTGGGGTAAGAAAATAAGTTAATTAAAAAGTAAATTGGAGTTATTTGAAATGTGAATTTGCAGTAGAATGGAGGAAATGAAAAATAATGAAAACAAACAAAGCTACTCGAGCCCTAGTAAAGGAAAGAGAGACACTTGCAGGGAAAAAGTCAAAGAAGACAGGACAAGTGGATGGAGAACAAATACATGGAGAAGATGAGTATCTGAAGATTGTAATATAGAGTGGAGAGCGTTAGTAAGGGTAGCATAGGGAGAAAAGCAATTGGGATTTCGTATGGAGTTAAGGGAGGTAGAAACTATATGGAGATAAAGAACGAATTACTATATTATGAGAAACGGGGTGAATAAATATTTTGCTGTGCCAGTCTGGGCTTAGAAGTACAGTACTCTGTGTGGTGCCTGGGTCAGTTAAAAGCCTAATATAACCGAGCAGACAACCGCTTATAAAATAAAAACGGTCAATTAATATTTTTTGCCCGCCCATAAAAATTTATAAAAAGACTAGGATTATCTTTCTGTTTTCAATAGTTCGGACATTAAACCTTGACCTGTGAAATGAGCTCCAAGTACAAGAAATGCATTGAAAATGAATTATGGCACCATATTAGGATGAAAATTTGACGTTAAGACGATGACTTTCATTTTCATGAGATTTTCTCTCGACGGTGTACACGCGGATGTCCACTTGAGAGCATGTATTTTGAGTCTCGAGCCTTCGTTTCCTCAGATCCCCTCTCGCGAGCCAAACCTATCCCTGAGCTATGCCACGAGGAAATCGTCCCCTTCCTCACCGCCCAACATTTTGACGCTTTCGCGGTGATTACACATATCTCTAAACTCTAAACGAAAGATCGCATCGCAATTCAATTATAATGAACACTAACTTTTTCAATCTGCAGCACGATATTTTTTTTGGACACCGTCATTCAACGCCATCATCAGGTCTGTTTTGTTACAGCTTATTCTTTTTTTGTTATTTGTACATGACATTCGAATGTTCATCAATTTGTGTATTCGTATCATGTTAAACGCGTATTACGTCTGGGAAAAACAGACGAAATTACTTGGTCTGTATATGAACTTTTACGAAAGATGAATTACTCTTTTAATCAAGGAAGTTTAGTGTGTTGTTATCTTCTGCTTCGAGAGTGAATTTTTAAATGGGATTCAGTGAATTTAGTTGTGCTAAAAACATTTTAAGTTGGTATTTGAAACCCACACGGAAAAAACATCGTCTACATATCCACACCAGCGCAATACATTTGTGGTTAGTCGACTCACTGAGTTGAACAGATTGGTCCATATATGTACATTCGCCGGGAAAGGGGACAGAGGGGAGTCCAAGGCTAAGAAATTGGACAGTTCAAATACCCAAGTGATTCCATTATATTGGGGGTTTTCTTCACTCTTTCGATTCTCCCTCGGCGCAAACTACATATTAAAAATTCCGAGCTGCCCCACCTCTACCCCCGCCTCCAACAACAAATCTGTTACGCAGTGTTATATGTATATTACGCATAGACTACCGTTCTTAGAATCCACCCCCCCAAATCCACTCATCCTTCCCAGTCTTTCATGGCAATACGGATACGTGTCCAAATTTTCCTAATTATATAATATTGGATACATTTGTTGGCATCTTTTAGAGTTAATTACATATATCATTTTCAGGTAGGTTTTGGATTGCCTCTCTCAGTTATCATGCATTACACCTTGCACGGATTCCATTTTATTTACACTTCATTTTTTCCCTTTTCAATTCTTCATACTGACAGTTCCACATTTATCAGTAGATAAATTTGATTAGCTTGAGTCTCCCTTCTGTCCGACGAATAGAATATGATAAAAAAGTTAATTTCAAGTCTATAATATGCCAATGTAAGGAGGGTTCATGAAGAAGAGGCTACTATCATGCTTCAAGTACATAGATGCAGTTACAAGCAGTGAAGCAGTACGTGAGATCGTCAAACTGATATTAATGTTCGAGAGGGGAAAAGAGTAACAACTTGTTTTTTTTTTAACATGATCCCAAAAGGACTAAACTTTCGCTGTCTCAACAGCATTTACTACTTTCTCTTGAGAATAATTGCCTTACATAACACGAATTATGTAATTGTATCGATCAAATTCATGGGTTATTGAAACCTACCAATTTTGGCGCTGAAGTGAAGGTGACGAAGGTCAAAATGACGGACAATACGAGAGAGGATACAGATGAGAAGAAAAACAGAAAATAAGTCAATTAGAAGGACTGTTTAGGAAAAAGTAACAAATAAGTTTTGTGTTATCTCTGAGGGTTGTCAAAATGAATTTATATTCATGTAAATATGTTTGGAGTCTATTGTATACAATGTAAATCATTATTTCTTAAAATCTCACCAAATACCACAGAAAATATTTGTGGCTATTGTGTTATTTGAGTGTTTTTGCAGTTTTCTTAAATTATCGGATGAAATAATAATTTACTATGGAAAACTGCAGGAACAATTTTTTTGTACACTAGGAGTCATCGCACGAGCCAGACCATAGAAAATTCCTGAGACACATGAAGAAGGAAGTCAAACGGATGAATTGGCAGGGTATGTGTTAGAGGGTAGGGCAATGAGAATCGGACTTCCGTCATCTATTTTCGTACTTGTCTTGTAACATACACGATATTGTTAACTCTCAGTTTGGTTCTGATACATAAGGGTAGAGCTACTTGAATACCCGATCTACAAGTACTACCTTGATCAAAAAGTTCCCGGAATAACCACCGTGTGGCGCTCCCATTGTTCCGATTTGAATTCTGTTTTTTTGTTAAATTGGTACATCTGTTGTTGATATTCCCTTTAAATCTTAGTGTCATAACTTGACATTTGCAAAAGTTACGTAGCCAAGAGTACATCTATCTCTGTGTGTGTTGGCGATTTTTTACAATTGCAGAAATGGATTTAAATTTGCAACAACGAACTTGTATTAAATTTTGCGTAAAAAACGGATTTAGTGGCGCACGGACGTTGGAAATGTTGGAAAAGTGTTTCGGCAACGATTCTCTAAAAAAAACGGTCGTTTACCAGTGGCACGAGCGGTTCAGAAGTGGTCGTGAGTCAATCGAAGATGATGAACGCAGTGGCAGACCATCGACATCGAAAGTCGGTGAAAAAATTGATAAAGTAAAAGAAATGTTGGTCAATAACCGCAAATTAACCATCAGAGAAATAGCGGAGGACTTGAACATTGCCTATGGATCCGCCCAAGACATTGTGGTTAATGATTTGGGTTTCCGTCGTGTAGCAGCAAAGTTGGTGCCAAAAGACCTCAATTTCATGCAAAAAAGAGACCGTGTTGACGTCGCAAAAGACATGATTTGCGAGGCTGAATCCGATCCCACATTCATCAAAAGGATCATTACTGGAGACGAGACGTGGGTTTATGAGTACGACACGCAATCCAGACATCAGGCAAGTGAATGGCGTTCACCAAATGAGCCGAGACCAAAAAAACCACGTCGTTTTCAGTCAAAAAAGAAGGCAATGCTGACGGTTTTCGTGGATTACAACGGTGTAGTGCATCATGAATTTTTGCCAGAAGGCCAGACAGTAAACAAAGAGTATTATTTGGGCGTTATGAGACGTTTGCGTGAAGCAATTCGCCGAAAGAGACCAGAGACCGTCGCACAGTGCTATCATTATTCGTAATTTTTTGACGAAAAATGCAACAAATACCATCCAACAGCCACCGAATTCACCTGATTTGGCTCCCTGTGACTTCTTTCTGTTCAATCGAGTTAAAAAACCATTACGGGGAACGCGTTTTAGCAGCCGAGAGGAAGTAATGGAAAAATCGCAGGAAGATGGACATACCGAAAACCGAATATAAAAAATGTTTCGAGGATTGGATCAAGCGCTGGCATAAGTGTGTTGCAGTCGATGGGGATTAATTTGAAGGGGAAAATATAGATTTAGATGAATAAACTTGTATTTTTAATTTTCTGAATAAATTCCGGGAACGTTTTGATCAAGGTAGTATTGCTGGAATTTTTTTGGATAGGATTAAGATATGAAGAGAGTATACCGAATTAAGGATGAGATATTGTAACATGTAGTAAGGAGTTTAAGAATAATTTGTATCATCATGGTGAAAAATTAGGATCCGAGTAATTTTTATACCACGATATAACCAAAACCAGTCTTAGACCAAAACCAGATTGACGGCTACTCACAAAAAAACATAAATATTACATAAAATTTCATGTGTTTCGATTTTTAAAAACCCCTCTGCCTCATTGCTCTCCACCTAGATGCGATCGAGAATTAAGTGTGACGGGAGGATAATGTGAGCGTACGTAAATTTTAGACGAACAAAGGGGAAAACGTTTAGAGTTGAATATTCATCACGCTCACCTGTTTCTTCACAGATGTTACAGATTCGGATTATTGCATCTTTTGGATTGTAAACGGACCTGTCGAAATACTTTATCTGTGGTTCGAACCTGGGACTTTTCCTGCTGTGATTGAAAGTACTACGCACTTGAAGAGCCACTACATTTATGCGTATTATTGACTCTAAACCTATCATAATGACAAGACACTCCAACGGCGCTTACGATATCGATTTCTATCAATGCTATTACTCAAAACCATAGTCATTGACTCATAAATACCCAATGTTAAAAGTCAAATGAAGCACTAACTAACACGTTATAATTTGATGGCAATTATTTAAGAGTGAGAGTGGTTTCACAGATCATGTCATTTTTCAGTATGTATGCAGGTTTTGCATTTATTTGTGAGCCTATGTAGTGTGTGTGTGTGTGTATATATATATATATATATATATATATATATATATATATATATATATATATATATATATATAAACACACAAACAAACACTGAGGTAATAAATATTACACACACAGAAACATAAAAGAAGGACACTTACAGTAGCCTACTTCGAGGCCTTCTTCAGGTCAGACACTGAGTTTGACCTGAAGAAGGCCTCGGAGTAGGCCGGAAGCTTAAATCATCTACAGTGTGAGTGTCTTTTTACGTGTTATCTGTTTTATTCTGTGTTCTATTGTGCCGTCCAAAAGTTATATTGATCTCGTGAGTACTTCCGCATCATCGATATATATATATATATATATATATATATATATATATATATATATATATATATATATATATATATATATATATATATATATATATATATATATATATATATATAAAGTATGTATGTATATATATACATACATATAATAAGAATACATGTTCTGAATATGTACAAAACATGTACAAAATGAATATACTGAAAAATGACATGAACGGTGAACCCACTCTCCCTATATATATACACACATATATATTAAATAATAAAAATATATTTGTGAATATATATTTCTGTGTGTGTGTCGTTGGACCACCATTATCATTACGCCCTTCGCCTTGTGTGCTCAGGGAGAGAATATCTGCGAAATCGGAATTTTCGCCTGGCAGGAGTTGCTAGAGAGAGATGGGATGCGATAAAATGGGAAGGGGGCTGTCCTCTCTTCCTTTAACAGGGGGGCGCGAAAGGGGAGGGAGGGGCCGGACGTGCTCCACGGCTTTTGCGATAGCGGCGGCGGTGGCTACAAACAGCGTCTCGTCCCATTCACCCCCGGACAGGGGCCGGGTGGGAATGGTCTTGTGTGCCCCCCAGGGGGGTACGCCCCCCTCCCATGTCCCCTTTCCTCTCTTTCCCTCGTCACAATGGAAACAGGAAACTTTGGCGCGCCCAGTCCCTTGCGAACACACAGACACCCCGCTCTCCGCCCCCGCCAGGGCATCGGGTGCGACACATCCCACCCCCCTACCTCCGTGCCTCCACCCCCACCCCTCCCCCTTTCTTCTCCTTCCTCCCCTCTTTTTCGTTTTATTTCCCTCCCTCTCCTCTCCACGCCCCCTTAATCCGCCTCCCGAGGCACCCAAGAGAGTGAGTACACTTCCAGGGCAGACCGCCAAGAGCGCCACCGACGCGCCCTCACGGCACCCCCCCTCCCTTTACCCCGGCACCCCTCCCCCTCCTCCTTTCGACCGCCGCGTCGTAATTGATTCAATCAGAGAAAAACACGGTCGGCCCTCGGATAACGAGACCGTGTTTGTAAGACGTGGAAGAGGATTGTGGGGGGACCAGCTGGGGGTGGCGAGACGGAACACCGCCTCCTCCTCCCAACGCCCCCCACGTCAGGTTGTGTGTGTGTGTTTAAGGGTTTCTCTCTCTCTCCCCCCTTTCTCACTCTCTTACTCTCTGCCACCCCATACCCGTAACCCCTTTGCTGTGTGTGTATGTGTTTTAGAGCCGATGGCCAAAATGGTGGCGTGGCGCTATGGGGCCCTCCTTCACCACCCTCTTTCTCTCTCACTCTCTCTGTCTTTATTCCTTAGTTCAGAGATATATCATTACCTGCACCGTTTCGTCGACTCCCCTACTGCGCGCAAACAGGAATCCGATCCGCATTTCTTTTGTTTCCGGTCCTTGGAAGGACTGGACTCGGCGGTGAGGCCGCCTTCGGACGTCGTTCTAGAAGCGCGCGGTAGCGTGGTGCTATGGCGTACCCGTGCACTTTCTTTCTTCCCTCTTCCTTTATGCGTTGGTACTTAGATATGTATACATAACTGTCCCCCCCACCCGTCTAAGTAATCTGCCCCGTACTCTATGTGAACAAACGAGAAACCAAACCGTATTTTCTATTACCAGGCCCTTCGAAGGTCAAGGCGTAGCATAAAGATGCATTCGGACCTCAATCGACGAGCGCTCCTGCCACTTCCTTTAAAGCGACATACGAAATAATGAGGCTCCGTCAAATCCAATCGTATATGTACGTGGAAATATCTGATGGAACAGCGTTATTTGTCCAGTAAAAGAAACAGCTTGATCCCGAGAACTTTTTCTTTTGAGGGAAAGACTTGAGTACGTCTATAAAAGATCTTGATTTCACTTTAGACGTATTATAACTTCCCAATGAATGGATACAATACTCAGTTCCACGTGTATTAGGTGTGGTGTGCTTGGAAGTATTTATACACCCTTTCAGCGACTGTACCATTCCTGAAATATGATGTACAAACACTCCACGTTAGTGTTTACAAGTACTGATGCCTTGCCTGCAGCTGGACCTTCCTTAGGAAAAGAACGAAACACATGGAAACAACATTGAAAATACTTTACACTCTGAATCAGTGCATGAGCAATTGAAAATAATAGGCGATTTAAGAAAGAGTCAGGACCTTGAGAAATAATGGGCTAATTTAGGAGTACAGAAAGCCATGAGATCACATGAGGAAGACAGAAGGATAGGTGCATATACTTAGCACAAAGGGAGGAATGTACGTTGAAGTGCACCCAGCAAGTAAGATAATAAGAGTTAAATGAACGGAATACTGGAAAACTAGAGTCAATTATCCTTACAATGGAAGGAGTTGAGTTTGTATCGTAGGGTTTCTGTTACGCATCGTATCGTAAGCGGAAGTTATACAAATACTCACATACATAATTGCATAAAACAATACATAATGTACGTAAATGCATTCGTGTATTAAAATCCGTTTGAATTTTGCATTGCGCAGTGAGAGGAAAGAGGTCTGTTATATATACATATGTAATCATACTGATGGTGAGAGTAAAATTACACCAATTGAGAACTGAATAAAGGTTTTCTGAACCAAGAATGGAACCGAATTTCAACGGACATTCGCCGAGGGACGCTGTGTTTTGTCACCAGCGAAACTGGGTTTCAAATGAGAAGAGGGAGTTAAGGACACGGCGAAACTAGAATATTTCGTGCAATTAGGTGGGAATTTAATTTTGGAGATTTTTGAGGCAGGGAAATAATGAAGTGCTCGCAAAGTTTGTGGCGAGGTGACGGGAAGCTTTTCCGTGGGTTGATTGGTGCTAAACACTGACCCCAATGTCGATTCTTATTGCATTCATCAACGGTGTCCTAATTAGATCTAGTCCTTATACTTACAATGTTAATCGATTTATCATGTCATGCCCTTCATGTAGTCTAAAATTTATTGTTTATTAACGTAACAATTTCAAAATCTTTGTAAACTCAAAATTTCATAATTATTGATTCTCAAACATTGATTACACACTTGCCAATAAATCAAAATCAAAAACTTACAATGCCACCCCCTGCACTTATCTTAAAATGATTGATTTACTACATTTATCTGACAAAGCTAATATTTCTCTGCCAGGTGCCGATAGCATTTATTACTCATAATTCTTGATATATAAGCTTCCACTCTTGTCCCTTCATGGTGCTGAGCTTTAACAGTTTTACTATAATTGCGTATTTAAATGTTATCCCTTTCACAAACAATTTCAGTTTCAGAAACCCAATCACCCTACAAAACCATTAAGGTAATTCCAAAGACGGATCCCCTTCACTAAAAACATCCGGAATATCTGAGGTGAAATACAGCAATGTCACACATCATACATTAAACCGACAACATACATTCCCAATACTAGGTCCAAGGAACACTTGGCTGAACATAAGAACGGTCCTTTTGACAAATCGTACATCACTAAAAACACATTTACGAAAATTCCCATCCGATTGCTCAAAAGATTTATCGCTAGTAAGGCACACGCAAAGTTTAAAGCTCGACGCCATTATATACTATAATGCAAAAGGAAGGAGTGAGTATACACCGAGTGATGGTGTTTTTGTTGGGGCTGCGCAGGAAAGGAAGGGTGGAGAGAAACCTGGCGTCGGCATTAGCCTACTCTTGTTGAAAGTTGCCAAGGAGTCCGCAGTTTAACGTCCCATCCGACGGACGTACTCACTCAAAGTTCTCTCCATGAAGTACCTCAAGTAGGGATCGGGATACCGCTGACAAATATTTTTGTCCCCAGGATTTGAACCCGGGCCTTCACGGTGGGAAGCCAGTACGTTAGCCTCCGCACCATCTCGTTCTCCCGGGATGTCCCCGCATACATGGAGGAATTGGAATTGTAATTCCCGCAGAGGGTTTTTTTAAAGAGGCACTGGCCTGTAGCAATCTTAATGGGTCGGCAAATAAAGTCACGTGTGCAGAAAATCACTTGCCTCGACGCACCTTGTCTCACGTAACTAAGGCACCGTTTACATTTTCGGCAACGGTGGTTCCCCCGCATATAAATAAATGGTAGACAATTATTTCAAAGTAACCTTGTATGAAAGAAATATGGTTGTGAGAAATATGCCAGAGCGGAAGAGTAGAGACCAGGAAGAGAGGGAAAGTGAAGTCTGGCCTTCATGACACAGGTCAATCCGTCATGGTCTTCTATAAATGTGGCATCAATGTATCCACAAAAGACCAATTCTTAAAAAAATTCTGAGAGATACAGTGAAAAAGTCTCAACTTACAATTATTCCGCTGGATTCCCCGAAGTTCCATTCCCTTAGATTCCCTTAGAATCCTTATTTCACCAATTTCCTGCCTGCACATTCCCTTATAATTACGTAATTGAACGATAAATGCCGTTTGTTTTTTCCAATAGGAAATTTTATTCAGCTACGTATTCAATTAAAATACTTGCAAGTTATTGAGCATCGGAGGGTGAATACAAGTAATCGATCTTTTGACAAAAATTAATCATAGTATGGGAAGCTATGAGTGTTTGAAACACGGAATTCATCATCACTACAATACCAATTTCCCCCAAAAAAAACAGTTTTAAACTCCGGCCTGAGTCGGAGAGTTACATAGTAAAATAGGGCGAAATACCCTCTAGAACTCTTAACACCTTGTGACCTTGACGTTCGTAGGCATTTGGCTACGGTGCATTTGAGTATAATTAGTATTTTAGATTGCCTCTTTAATGAGTACGGAAAAAAAGATGCCATTAGATGAGACGGATGTTGTTCCAAGAAATATTTGGATACATTAAAAAGCTCGAAAAAACTAATGTAAACGCCGAGATGTAAAGATGTAAATTGGACCGACTGCAGATGGAAATATGTCAAAATATTAAGTTAGGCTGCATTTGGAGGAGAAATCAGTTCAACTATTGGTTACCAATCATGTAAAGAGAAAATCAGCAATCTTTGTGAAGAAAATTTAGGACGTATATCGTCACGTATCACATCTTCGTCTGCTTGACATGAGCTACATATATGGTATAACAAATCGAAATGACACCACTTCCCATTTCATTGTAAGTAATGACGAATTTTAACTTTTTCCAGCAAACTTCAAACAGAAACACTACTGACAATCGCACGAAAGATCAGTCGAAACACATGTCGCAAAATAACGAGGAAATTGACATATCCGTCGCTTTCGCAATAATAATTATCAAATTAACTCTTACTGAAAGAAGTACGCGTGCACCCTAATTCACAAGCGCATCTGATAACATAAGACAACCGACATAAATCATAAAAGGCGCGAATATTAGACAAATATGAACTTAATTTTTAATTTGAAAATTTTCCATTAAATTAGATTATTAAAAGTAAAAAAAATATACATCAAAACTTTTTATCAAGATTTCTTTACGCAATTTTAAAACTATTTTCCCTTTATTAATGATTATATTTTCAATTCAATAATGATTTGCGATTTTCAACTGTCTGGCATAATCTATTCTTCAGCAAATAAATAGCGCCAGGGGATAAAGTTAATAACTTGCTCAAGCAATCTCAGGACGCTGACTGCGACGCGGCGAAGGTGGGCAATGGCGCAGTGACACGTACCTGTGAAGTATCGGATCGGATCCTGGTCTCTCATTCCCTCCCTCACTCCAACCACTTGATTATTTTGGTAGACACTTTCCTGCCAAACTTGAAGATACTTTGCTAACATCCGTTGGTGACATTAGGTAAGTACTCCGGGCATGGATGTCTGGTGCACTCGGGGGGCTCACTATTGCGATCCCAGGGACAAAGGCTTATTCGGAAAGAAAACAACACTCTTTCCCAGGATTAATCCACCCGTCTCCAAGTAAACCCTAACCTGAATCTCATGTCAGCTTTCAATCAGGGCCCATCCATGATTCGCATCCGCACGGATCACCGTTATTTTTAACAATCTACTGGAAAATGTATGTATCCATGGGCAGGCGCACTTCTTAAAAACGTACTGCTCGACAGACGTCACCTCAAAGAATAAAAGCTCGACCCTCGAGACTCTTCCTTCTACTTTTCGAGGATGAGGCTAAACGCACTCTTCTAAATGAAAATAGCAGGACGAAACTCTTCCCCTCTCGGCACATTAGCTTGAGAGTTAAACGTCCCGAGTATCGGTATTTTACTGCCATGACTTAAAGGAAAAATGGGACGGAGTAGAATTTCCTCAAGGTCGTAATTTTCCTTTGCTAGCCTGAAATGTGTTCCACTGGACATACAATACACAAGCATGAAGTGACTGCGATAACACGAATTTTCATTCCTTTGTCGTAATATGTTTTTTGCTTATGTTCCCGTGCCTCTAAAGGTTTGCTCGTTTTAGCGTCCCTGGTGTGCTCGAATTTTAAAATGCGTGCAGCCCGTTGCGTAATGCGTGTTTTAATTGGAAGAAAGAAATCTACGACGCTAATTTCTTAGAGCGCAAAAGTAAGATGCTCATACGAGTAGCAAAAACTGACCTCTTCTTAATTCAATGAACTTGTATTTTCTTCGAAGGAAATTAGACCTTAAAGGACACTTCATTTTGTTTTGATATTCTTCTCGCTTACATATTTAACTTTTGCAGTGGAATGAGTGATTCGAGCGAGATTTATACTCTTGGAGAAGCGTGAAAAACTAAAAAAGGCTCTTTGGCGAAGAACAAGGAACATACTCAAAGTTGGGGAACTGGAGCGGTTTTCGTGGTGAAAATAGGAGGTGTGGAGTGAGAAATAAGAGGATCATACATGAATGTGGGTTGAATGCACAGTCGAGGACAGACCCTTATGTATGACAGGAATTTGCTTCGCTGATTTGGCTATGTTGAGAGAGAATAAATGAAAGCCGAATCATCCTAAAACAGAGAGTACGTATGTGTGGGGGGATGGAATAGACCGAGAAAATCATGGGTGAGAATGGTTGAAGCCTTACTTATTTGAAATTTTAATTTCATTAATGTCAATTTCTTCTCCTTGACTTCGCACCATACTATATATTGCGTATATAATTTTCCTCTCGTAAACTCCGATAGAGAGAGGCATGTGGTCCACATTCATCATCATTCTCCTGGTAGTAGTATTTAGGATTGGCGACAGACAGCTATAGTCATTTGCGCCATCAGGGACAGTAAAGGATGGAGGGTTGAGAGAAACTCGATGTCCATATTAGCCTACTCTTAACGAATGTCACCAAGGGGTCCGCAGCTTAACGTCCCATCCGACGGACGGCGTACTCACTCAAAGTGCCCTCCACAAAACACCTTAAGTACCGAAAGAGAGAGATCTCAGAGATCGAGATACCAGTGAAAAATATTCAACGCCGCCGGGATTGAACCCGGGTCTTCTGGGAAGCCAATATGATAGCCACCACAGATCGAGATACCCATCTCGATCCCCCACCATTCTCCTCGGACGTCATAAAGTTTAATAGCTATTATGAAGTATAATTGATATGATAATTCATACGGTTACATTATTTTGCAAAAATTTCTTCAAAATACGCATAAATGATTGGTAAAATAAGTAAAATAAAGAATTTGAAAGGTAAAAAATTGATTTTTTCCTATTTAGTAAGTGATTCAAAAGAAATCGGGAGGATAGTAAGAATCTTGTTAGGAAAAGAATAATTTTCAAAGGCGGATTTGCTGAACGGCACATTAAGTAAAGATGAAGGGAACAGATTATTATTATCAGGTAATCTACCGTTTAAGGTAGGTTTTTGGATGGTCACAACTATCAAATAAGCATTTTGTGACTCCCCACCTAGCAAACTAATCTATATCAGATCCCTCTTCATCTCGGTGTACTTCTTTCCTCCCTTCATCCCGTCTATCATCCCTATCCTGTTCCTGCCCTTACCTCGCTTGCCCAACATTCTCCCCTCTATTACCCTCTTCAACGTTCCACTACCGCTCAATACGCCTTTCATCCATTTTTCCTGCCTCCATAGAATTTATCTCAACAAACCCCTCTCCTCAACCACCATCTTTAGTACTTCCTCATTTGTTTTCCTTTCGGTCCATTTCACCTTCTCCATTCTTCTCCACACCCACATTTCAAAAGCCTCCAATCTACGTCTATCCTCCTGCTTCAGCGACCACGTTTCCGCGCCGTACATACGCTACCGCGTTACCGCTCCATATCAGAGTTTTTACGAGTCTTGTCTTAACATCCCTACTCAACGTCCCCGTCATCAACTCCCTCCTCCTTGAGAAAGCCTCCTTGCCTAGCGCAATTCTTCTCCTTACGTCCCTACCACTTTGACCGTATTGGTCCAAAACACTTCCGAGATATGTAAACTGCTCTACCTGCTCTATTCTTTCCCCACCTATTTTAATATTTAGCTTAGCCTTTTTCTTTCTGGAAAATCGCATAACCTTTGTTTTATTAGTGTTGATTCTCATCCCATATTTATCGCACTGAACCTCCAATTCACTCAGCAATGCTTGCAACCGCTTGGCTGGCTGAGCAACTAATGCTTGGTCATCAGCGAACCTAACTGATTTTACGAATTCCCCTCTGACTTTTATTCCTTTCTCCAGTTCTTCCCATGCCTCTTTAATCATTTCCTCCACATATACGTTGAACAGTACCGGTGACAATGGGCAACCCTGCCTTACCCCTCTTCCTAACACTGCCCATCCGGACTCTCCGTTCCCCACTCGCACCTGAGCAGTCTGAGACATGTACAGGTTGCGGATCAGTCTCCTGTCCCTCCAATCCATTCCTATTTTGTGTAATACACGCATTAATTTTTTTCAATTCACTCTATCAAATGCTTTTTCGAAATCTACAAAACAAGCAAAAACGTCCTGGTTGTATTCTATATTCCTCTCAATTAGTGATCTCATTACTGCAATGGCATCACGCGTACCTCTTCCTTTCCTAAACCCAAACTGATCATCCCCTAAGTAATCATTTGCCTTACTCTCTATCCTTTTGTTGATGATCCTGAGAATAACTTTAGCTGCGTGGGATATCAAACTTATTGTTCTGTAATCCTCACATGATATAGCCTTTGTCTCTTTTGGAATAGGAACAGATTATTGAAAACTATTTTTGAGAATATTTCTGCGTGGTACCGACACATGGTCATTGATGCTAGAAGATAAGCACGCATTGAGAAAGGTGGGTATGGAGAATAAAGATGGAAAATGAAATGGACAAAAGCTAGGCTAAGCTATGACAAGGTAGGGGAGAAGAGAAAGTTATTGGGAGAAATTTAAAGAGAGATACTAATTGGTAATTGGAATAATGAAGACTGTGCAATATAGATGGAAGAATTTTGGGAAAGCGGAGTTGAGGGGGTAAACGATTACGCATATAGGATGTACTCCTAATTATGGAAAGTAAAAGAGTTACGGAGCTGAAGTACGATTAATTGTGATATGTAACTTGGGGTTTATTGTAGTGTATTTAGCATCGATTAAGACAGGGCTTACATATAGAAAAACATTAGTGTGTAGTTCCACAGTTTATTACCTTCAACCATCTTCACCTTCCATTTTGTTTCCGTAGAATTTCATAATGGATCGTTTGATGTACTAAAACCAGATGAGAAAAGAATTCATTCTGAATGGGAGATAATTATGCTGATAGTATACAGAGATCGGATTTCGTCTGACACCGATTTACTCCAATCAGTCAACCCAAAGGAATCAGTGATGCTCCAATTATAACCCTTTTAATTCTCAATCATCTTCTGACGCAAATGGGAAAGCTTTCCGTTTGGGGCCTTTACCATTGATTGGAAATCAATCTCGCGACCCTGGCCAAAACTCTCTCCCGATTTCGCGTCGTAGGTTCGACTGCATCGGTAAGGTGAAGCGGCTAAAGATGTAAGATGGTCCCCCGATCCTTGTCTGAAGCGAGCAACGGGTCTCGTTAACCCTCCCCTGCCGATGCGGCAAAATTCGCTGGGGTTGAACAGGAGGATCGTCGTCGCCAACGCTTCTGCCGTATTTTCTGGTATCCTTAAGCATTTCAACTTCTTATGGAGGCCTTCGGGTTTTCCACCGGTATTTTGCTGCCGATATTTCAAAGGCAAACTCAACCATCACTTCAAATGACATCATACAGTGAAGTGATAAATAATTACAGTTCAGCACTCAAAACGTCGGCAGCGAAATACCTAATCTGGTGATAAACCTGGTAATACTTCATATGCAACAAAATGGCGAGAGAATAAATATTTTTTCTATTCCTTTCCTTTGAAATGTGCCAGATCCTGTATTTCACCAGTCTAACGACACTTTATACCTAATTTAATTAAGGCACAGATCATGGTAGACCTGTGGCTAGTTGTAAAAAAAAAGGAACGTAACTACAGTCGTGAGCAAATGGAAAAATTAAATAACCAAGTTCGTAAATTTGATTGGTACTGGGTTTGTTTTGGGAGGTAAGCTAAAACAAGGTAATAACTTAGCGGAAAATTGAAAATCACACACTCAATTACTCGGGTATGTTTGGGAAACAGTGACACCAAAATAAAAAAAAAACAAAATAAGCATAGGAGAAATACTTGAGAACACTGAGCGTGCGAGTTAGCGGGATTCACAAAGGTCACTGTTTCCGGACATATCCACGTGATTGAGTGATTGCGAGCCTATGTAATTATACTTTTTTTTGCATTGTTTGTGTGTGATTGAGATTCACGAGGGTTACTGTTTCCCAAACACACCCTAGTGATGAGTGTGCGATTTTCAATTTTCCCCTAAGTTGGCACCTTGTTTTTACCCACCCCCTAAAATAAATCCAGTGTAAATCAAGCTTTCGGCCTTAGTTTTTTCGTTTTTCCACTGTGGCTGGTTAATCCAGGAAGTAGCAATGGATCCTTGTCAGTTTAGGTGAACTACGGACCGGAGTATTATGAGCTCAGCTCTTAAGTAATGGCAGCCGCATCTTTACGAAACCTTTGTAATTCTTTTGGGTATCAGGCATTTTGATAATCCACAAGAGCACTGAAGAGAAAATAATCCTTTTTTACGATAAATATTGGAGTGAATGGGAGAATTTTTACCATGTGTAGTTTTAAAATATCCTATAGTGTCATCACGAATTAATCGTAGCAGTATCCATTGCACCACAGCCCTCAAGGATGAACATAAAATGTAAATATAGAATGACCATAACTACGGTCGTAAATCAATGAAAACGAGATAGCCAAGACCGTAAACTTGTTTGTAAGTTGCAAGTTTACGGTCTTGACTATCTCGTTTTCATGAATATAAAAGGTATCAGCGTTAAGCAAATTCGAAGAAATAGAGGGAGATTTCTCAAAAGTCTAGTACTTTTACTACCGAAATCTGTTTATTTAGAATTACTTAGACATTTAGCGAAAGAGAATGCCTCTGAAGCCCTTGACTAGAACATCTATAGTTCCAGGGGCATATTCCGGGAGAGGTGGGTGATTTTAGCACTTAGACAATCGCTCATTTTAGTACTTCCGGATCATCTCTTGGTCCGCCAAGAACCTACTATAACCGGTAGATAATTTTTAGCATAAAAAAAATATTAATATCCTGAAGAGAAATCCGTCAACATTGATTGAGGAGACGCATTAGGACGAGGAGGGTTATTTAAGGGTGCTCTTAACTGTGGATACTCGCAGACTTCGAGCCCTTCTCGAATACGGCCCCCGATCCCCTATGGACATACAGGGAGCATACCGGATGTGGGTTCCCCAAGGAAGTGCTTGAGGGACGGAAGAAGGATAAAGAGGAACGGCAACGCTCCACTCGATGAATGAGGGGGGTGGAAGGGGTTTTAAGTTCAAAGGTGCACGCGGACTGCTACCATTGGAATATGAAGGGGCACGCGACCCCCTTCTGGAGGAGACCACACATTCCGGGACACCGGATACCTTCGGAAGCAACGAAATGGGAACGAAGGAGTTAAGGATGCGGAGGGGGGCGTGTTTTCTGGGGAGCTCACAATGGTGGAGACCTCCGATCACCCACGCGCGCGTGCCCCTCTGCCTGCGATACGATCGCCTGGCGTCGGCGACCCCCCGTGTAATCGCCCCCTCACGTCGCGTCATCGAGGCTCGTGATTGGATCTACGTCCTCGTACAATGGCCGGCGAGCCGCCGCGAGGGTTAGCGAGGAGAAGGGGGAAGGGGCGCGTCTGTATTACAAAGACGAAAGGGGTCGGAAAGTGTAGAGAGGTAATACGAGACCTGTCCATAAAGTACCTTCCGTTATGCGATAAAAATACACTGGAATAGAGAAAGAAAATTTATTTCTTTCATCTCAAAACTACATATCTCCAGTATTTTTAAACATTTTTGCCAAATAGATTTGAACATTGGGCATATCTTTGAACTAGTTTACGAATTCCTTCAAGATAAAATTCTGCTGCCTGAGATCGCAGCGAATTGACGGCGGAATCTTAAAGTTCCTCGTCGAGACGAGCTCAAAACATGTAGAAGGCTAACTTTTCAGTCATGTTTCCATGCAACAGAGTCACCAAAATCTGTGGAAAACTTTCATAAGATTTCAGATATCGTAAAATCCAAGTTTTTTCGAAGTTTTTCGTCAATTTTCAGGTGCCGTTTATTGTTTACCACAGACGGAAGGCCACTTCCGTCATCATCAAGGATATTTATGTTCTCTTTTAAACGAACGACAATGCTGACGCACAACTCTTGTCACTCGTCACATTTGGTCCCTACAGAGCACAAATTCCCCGACGAATGTCAGCAACTTTGAAATGTTTTGGAAAAAGTTTTGAAGGAATATAAATTACATTGTTCATTTTGACCCACTAATGTAAACAAAATACAAGTGGCGCGACCTTCCAACCACTGCAGATCGAGGTGTACTGACTGATCTACTGTGTATGTCAATGGAACGACCATTCGGCTCTCTCCAATAATCATCACGGTACACGAAAACGGAGGTTACTTCCTGGACAACTCTTGAATGTGACCTAATACTATGTGAAATAGTTTCCTCGGTTAACGCCTTGTCTTCAAATTCTGCGAGCGGATTTAAATTCTTGATCCCAATTTTTTGTCCATATTCTTTCCATTCTCTCTCAAGTTCTCTCATTCTCTCTATGTACCACTCTCATCCTCTCTTCTTCCATTTTTAAGGGAATCGGATACGAGTGGTGGCAATTTTTATTTTCAGACAAGGACTCGAGTTGGGCGGTAAACTATTAAAGTGATATTCCCATTCATATGGCACACTTGGGCATCGTGTTTTGCGCTGGTCTAAGACACTTTCAGGGATCAGATTACGTGGTGTGAGTATTTTACTATTTTATCCCGTCCTGGGGATGGAATACCGAATGGAAATGGGACTGGAATACCGAATGTTGGCAGCTTTTTCAAATGATACTAGGATCCACAATTGCAGACAAGGTGGTGCGCCGGGTGGAGAAAACTTAAACGAATATGAATTCTCTGTTTTTCATGTTGGAGATTGAACTGGCTGTCATTTGGGCGAGAATTTAGAGTCACCTGTTTCCCATGAGACGTATACGCATGTGGCCAATCATTTAGTCAATCAATTGGAACACAGCAGCTGAGCCGAATTGCCGGCAGATGTAGAAAGCGCACACTCGGCGCCGTGAACTTCGGCAACCCTCAATACATTTCAGTACAGCCTGGTTGCATTATCCCCCTTGCTCGTGGTAATACTATTTTTCCTGATACTTCCAATAAGACTACAAGAAATACTAAAATAGTCACCCAGGCACGGAAATGAAAAAAAATATTTTTGCTCTGTAAATTTCTCTCTTTTTCGCGAAATTTTGCAGGCACACAGGGTCGCACTCTAAAGTGGTAAAACTGATTTTCTCTGGCGCGAACGGAGCGGTGGAGGGGGATCTGCCTGAAAGAGTAAGGTGGAGGGGGCTCTTAGCAACAGACCTACATCAACCTCAGTCGCCTGCGGGCTTTCGTTGAGTGAGGACACTGTTTTTAGTGAAGCAAGGTTTTTGTCCGCGTCGAAAAACAAAATGAATCTGAATTTAGAGCAACGTTATTCCGTGAAGTTTTGTGCGAAACTCGGCAATACGGCAACTGAGACCCTCGATATGAGCAAGCAGGATTATGGGGACACTGCCTTAAGCCATTTCACAGTATTTGAGAGGCACAAATTGTTCAAAGAGGGTAGGGAGCTCGTTGAAGACGACCATCGCTCCGGACGGCCGCCGACGACAAGAACCGACACGAATGTGGACAGAGTGAGGACAATGCTGAACACAGACCGACGCTTAACCAGTGAATAAATTGCAGACCAGTTGGATCTGTCTGCATCCAACGTCCAACGCATTATTTCACAGGATTTGGCCACGCGCAAGGTATGCGCCAAGATGGTGCCGAAAATTCGTGCCATGGCGCGCTCGTCGTCAGAGAGCTCCTGGCCAAATACGGCGTTGCCAAGTTGCCGCACTCGCCCTATTCTCCAGATCTGGCACCATCGGTTCTTCTTCTTCCCCCTAATGAAAAGACAGCTCAAGGGACGACGTTTTGACTTGATAAAGGCCGTTCAAGAGGCTTCGACGAGTGTCACCAACGGCATCCCCAAAGAAAATTTCCAGCGGGCGTACGGGGAATGGGAGCAACGTTATATTAAGTGTGTAGCAGTTCAAGGAGCATACTTTAAAGATTATTAAGTTGATGTAAGTATATCGTCAATAAAATTCATGTAAAAAAATCAGTCCTACCAGTTTTGAGTGCGACCCTGTATTTCGCTATTACAGCTGGGGAACGGAAAGGACGCGTTCAGCTGCAGATCAAAGGCCTTTGGCTTGAATGCAGGTGTCTCTGGATACACCATGCCTTATTCGCACGCATACTTTGTAGAAAAGAATACCTAATTGCATTTTTAATATTCCTAGGAAACTTTAAAAGGTAGAGGGAAACACAAAATCTCGGGAAATTATTATAACTTCTTCAGAAATTTTTGGTGGTCTCTTCAGAAAGTATTCTTGTATATCCACAGATTAATTGCTTAGAACAGCCATTGACTGATGTTATATGGTTAATGAACTACCGTAAAATGTGTAGGAGTCCGGTGTCAGGAGTTCAATGACGACTGAGTTGAGTTTTTCCTCAATTAAAATATTTCCCCATTCCTCCGTTTATTTGAATGGACACAACTTTATCCAGGCCAAGAATTTAGTTAAAAAATGACCGTATCGTGAGAAACGATAAAAAATCCCAGTTAGCAAATTATGTGTAAAAAATTTTTGAAAATAAAATATTTGGATACATTTCGAACGTTTGTGTCGATTAAACTAAATGATATTAGTTACAATACATTTTAAAATCATTCATCACCTAGAATTTAGAATTCTATCTACGATAGCAAGACCAGTTTTTGACAATTCCAATACAACCCTGCACTAAATGTAAATGTTTTAGCATTTCACCATAAGCACTTCTTTACTTATGTTGGTTTGTGCTAATAATAACGTCAATTTTGGTACATTCGTAGCCTATGGTTGAGATCAGGACTTTGTGGAAACCATACTGAATGCAAGCACTTATAAATGTGATGCGCGTTCCACAAAATATAGTAAATACATAATAGCATGTGATATTGTAGTGAGTACTTGATCAATTAATCTCATTATGCAATGAAATATTAAATTTCCTCATACCTCAGCTGATCGCCTTTAGTGAAATATGTAACACTACAATTACAAGAACATCCACAGAAAATTATTACAAGGGTACTGAAATGAATGAAAATTACGCTCTTTGAAAATAAAACAAAAATGTCAAGACCCTTCATTCAGGTCGTTCCTATGTGGACTCACTCAATCCTTGATGATATACGTTTATAAAATAAACAATATTTATGCATAAATCGATTTTACGACACAATATAAGCGAATTTTTTCAGCAAATAGTTTAAATGCTCCTTCCGCTTCATAATTTCGATGAAGTATGCATTTTTCGCTACAAAAGATATCTTTATGTAAAAACTTGTTCGTCGGGATGATTTCATTAGTTCAATTTTAAACAGTTATTATTAAAAATTAGATAATACAATTAGTTCTCAACAAATTTACTGAAAGAAGCAAAGGGAGATAGATACGATATGCTTCGGCTTTAAGGGTGTTATCCAACAACACTGCGAAAAAATGCGGCCATGAGAGGGACGTTTATGCAAAATAGATTTCGCACATAAGACCAAGGTTATACTATATTACTGGGGTTTTAAGTCGTAGAGTCTGTCTGCCCAAGCGGACGAAGGAACCCCTTTAAATCACCCATGCTCAATAATCACGCACTCCCAGTACGGCCCACCGACTCCCCCTACCCCATTTCCCATCCCTGTCTTTTTCCACACAGTTTCCTCGCCTTGTCTATTGTCTTTCGCTTCCCGCCATTCCGACAGCACGTCCCGCTGCAGCGCCATAAAAAAATGAAACAGTAATAAAGCGTTCGCCGTCAACCCCATGACGCGTAACGTTTCCAAATTGGGCGAAAAATGAGAGATGAGGGGTAGGAGAGTCGGTCGGCCGAGTGGAAGGAAAGGGCAAGAGGGTGGGGAGAAGGGGAGGAAGTGGATAAAGGGATGGAATCACTGTAAGGGACAGATTTATTCCACGTAGAAATTTCTGGGCAGGAAAGAATACGCGGTTGTGACTTTATATGAGATTGATATGGAATGTACGGATGTACCGTATGGTAATTTGAAAATGCACAACAAAGAATTACTGCATGTTTCATCTTTAAAACGAACCTTAGGGATTTGGATGAACTGGTGTTTATCTCTTTTATTTTGGGTGTTCAGAAGTAAATTAGTTTAAATATCAAATTTGGAAAACTCGCTGAAGCGAAGAGGCTGCAAATTACTAAATATTGTAATAGTAGTTCACCTTGTCTTGGATCTCGGTCAAGGCGAATAGTAATTACACTTTTAAATAATGGCAATACGTACTATGGCTTTGATGAAACTTTTTGGTCTTTGGTTCTTAAGGAAATAAAGTACTTATCCTGGAAATATTATGAAACTACTAGGCCAAACTGATTTTCAAGAGCCAATGAAAATAAGCAATTACAATCTAAGAGTAATTAATATTAGTGTTAATGTCTTTGTTGCAATGATTAACAAACTAAAGTACGATGTGTATTAACATATTAACTTTCATTATTTTATTCTTCTGCGTGAAAAAACAGGGCTTAGTAATAAAAGAATCTTCTAAAATAGATTGTAATTATTCTAAGTGTTATTGTTTAGATTTAGATTTCAAAAGATAAAAATAAAACTAAGATTTATTGTATGATGATTGAAACGAGGCAATATTATTTTTTTAATTCGTTTCAATGGGAGAATAGGGCAAAGAGAACTCTTCTGATTCAATAAATCGAATGCGTCATGTGCACTTATATTGCATTTTCCTTCGCTTTTCCCCAATATCTAGTATTTCACCAATATTAGAATAAATAATTCACAGAGAGGAACCATTTCAGACATAAATTTAAGAAAACGTCATGCGCAAAGAAGAACAAAGTTAGCGATAAATCACTTGCACCAGACACACTATTTCTGAGTAAACTTGTGTAATTAGTGAAATGTCTTCTTTATTTTGTTACATAGGACTTTTCAGAAAGATCTGTTCATTTCTAAATAAACTTTGGTTCTAACAGAGATAAACTCGTGTGTGTTCATGTGTCGACTGGCCTTCACCTCAATAAACAAATTAACTGACGAAATCAACTCCAGGATTAAAAATCAAACAAAACAAGAATCAACCCCTCCTGGCAACATCAACAAACTCTAGAAAAACTTGGGCATAGTAATAGGTTGAGGTCTACCCTCATCAATCATTAGAGTGTTAAAACCAACCTTTAGAGTGTTAACTATGATTCCAGGAAACTGCTGAAGATCTCGCGGCAGTAACTTTGAACGGAGTCATCCGCTGTTCTTTGGAGTGATAACTATGGTTTATGGTTATTTTATGGTAAAAATGTATATCTTCCTTAATCCATTTGCCTGAAAGACAAAACCAAAGAATAGTCGGATAATGTACTAAATTAGAATTCATATTTTTCATTAATACTATAAAACAGAACTTTTCACAATGTATCGTCACGAATCCATCTGGAACAGGATCACACTGACGAAATGAAAATTTCAGCGTCAGTATCTGGATAACATAAAAGAAGACGACTTTTGAGACCCTAAAAGTAATCGACACCGATAATTTTCTACTATTATGGTAATTACCTGAAAAATTTATGTCTACTCTGTATTGTCCATGTGTACTGATTGACGGAGCATCAGGACCAGTATTCCCGTCATTTTAAATTTTCGCTCGCTTTGCCAGCGGACCTCCCTCACTCGCTACAACTATCGGTTTTGTGCTTTAAAATTTGTTGGCGGAAAAATTATGTCACTCGCTGCGCTGGATAGAGGTGGACACATCCCGGCCTCGCACCCAAAGCACGCCCCGAAAACATCGACCCTCTCCTCAGTCACGTCACGCAGAAGTTTCCGGAGACGAACGTCACGCTCGAGAGAGGAGGAGAAGGAATGGTGTGAGTGGAAGGAAAGAAGAGGGGCGTGGCACGTAAAGTACGTCAACAGCCCGCTAAAAAAAAACAAAAAACTTCCCTCGCTCCGTCATCACCCGGGGGTTAAGGTGTCGAATGTAACGAAATTGAGGAGGGTGCGTCTCTAAATGGCCGACTCGCGCCGACAACTCCACTTCTAGCGACGGGATGGGCGTTCCATAGGAATCTATCTGTCACCCTCTTCGTCCCACCGACAGCCATGTTAGTCGTACAACGAGATCTGAGGAGTTGCCGGGAAGGGGCTGTTGGCATCTATTGCCATAGTTTGCAAATTCCTCTAAAAATCCTTAAAATGTGATTGAAATTTTACCAATTCTCATAATCCCTAATGTAGCCGAGCAGCAAGTGCATCGCCATCTATTACCACTAGCAGATTCCACAAGGACTTGCAAAATAAACTTAGAGTTCTGAAGGACAAATATAATTTAACGAGAAAACAATTCTATGCAACAAAAATTAACCCATTGCATAGGAATGACTATAGAAAGTATCGAACCGAAACTCCTTTTGGTGCTGTTGAGAGAATTCCTCTAACATAGAACTCGCAGGGAATGAGAAGGTGATACGGAATACAAACAATATATAGGTTTCGTCCCGCAAAGAGTTTGCTTAATTTCAGTAATAGTATCTAAATTATAGTTTCACCTGAATCAATTCAAAGTCAGTTGATTAGGTTCTCCCGATTCCATCCATGGCCACAAAACTGATTCAGTGAATGCATGAAACAACAGGTGATCGGAACGGAGAAGTCACTTTAGAACACTTGGAATCCACTCCTTCAGGGCCTATGGCAGTATGATTCCGAAGCCACCACCACTCAAAAGCAGCAACCGTACCCCATTTCATATCCCTATTTCATCATGCTTCAATGAAGTAAATCGACGTGAAAAAAATCTAAAATGATACTAACAAAAATTGCATGAAAAAAGTACCAGCAACAGCACATACTAGAAAAATACTCGCTTTTTCGCCCGTAAATCAGAATATCTCAGGACTAGGCTACGATAAGACGGAGCTCTATGGTTCTCAATCTCTCTTTTTAATCAATATCTGACAATGACACACATTTTTAAACACTTAAATCCAAAATCAATAGTTATAATTGACGAAAATGAAAAAATAAGTATCCGAATTCGAAATGACCAAGTATTTTGCAGAAAAAATCTACGTCGTAGAGAAAAAGTCGTAAGAACACATTCATCCCAAAGTCACTGAAAAAATGGCTTTCAAACAGAGGAAGAAAAAGGAAGCGGCGCAACAGTCAGAGAACGGGTACCTTGACAGCCATTGCGTGTGTAAACCAATAAATTTAGATATTAATTATAATTCATTTGAGGAGAATTCTTAAATAGAACAATCAAATGTAGTTGGATCTCATCACCTCAAGCACATAAGGGCCTTGGCAAGATATTAATTATAAGTCATTTTGCAAACATTTCGGCAGCCATAATGTTCAAAATGCTCAACCACTACTCAGAGAATAGAAGAAAACGATCTCACTAATGGCAAAAGGCAATTTTGACTCACTTCTTATTAAGTCTCCCCAACAAGGTAAAACTTATAGTCACTTGACCTTTGTAGAAAACATAGAAACACGAAACCATGCCATACGCTAGTTACTTCTCATACCATCGTTCTTAGAGTAAAATAACATAAATCTCCGCCTATTTGTGTTTCATATTGTAATATAAAACTCTTTACTGCCCAAAATTGATGCACTTACGTATATGAAGTCCCTCGGATGTTTTACTTAATTTAATTGATTTCCCGCCTCTGTGCCTTATTTGCGTCTACGTCTACATACTAACAAATTTATCCAGGTCTGCTCCCTCCAAATCCATCCATTCAAGTCTCCATTCGTGATTGCCATATGTGAGCTACCGTCCCTTTATAAATTCTATGTCTCTTTCTTGCTTTATTCTTAGCGTATTTCAATGAGTCCTTCGGTCTAAGAAGAGAGCTTCCTCATTCCATCATCCGTCTTCATCATTCCATCTCATCAGTATCATTCTCAGGCTTCGTTATATTATCATTATAAAAATTTTGTGCAGGTAATTTGTAGGGTTTTGATATTCGTATCTACCACGTGAGTCTATACTTTAAAGCTGAATTGAATGCGACATTAACTATTTAGATTCAAAATCCTCGGTCCTAAAGAAGCGCATCTTCCTTTTTTGCGTGGAATTTTAAAATCATATGAGGTCTCCTAACATGTTTCTTCATTTCAAAATAAAATATATCCACAAATCCACAAATTATACTCTCAAGGAAAGTATTCTGTAGTAATGAGTGAATACTTGCATAATCATCATTAGAGGACGGATTTTTCATGATAAACGTGAAAACAAGGACAAAATGTCATGAAAACAATTTTGAATCAGTAAACAATTACCAATAAGATTAACAGAAAAAATACTTTTACAAATAGTTCGTTGAAAACTGTAAAATAAACCACTTATCTGCGTTAACCAAGTTCATTGAAGATTTTTCTTCGCCCGAAGTCAACAGTCCCAGTGCACGGAATCGATCAATTCCAAATTCATTTGAGGCTTGCGCCAATTCGAGTATCAAACGTGTCATTTATACCTGAAGGCGGAACATCGTTCAAACCCAATCAGGCATAATAACCGAGATCCAACGAGGGTAATCTTGATACATTGTCGAATCTTCCTTCAATGATGTGTGAAAATGTCGGATATGTGTACATGCAATGCAAAAAAATTTGGCAGATGATATAAATGAGAAACGAATGGATTCTCAAACTGGTTGGTAAGTATAACGCAAGGAGCGAGATAACACAGCCCTATTGGGTAAATCAGAGGAATTTTCATGCGTCTATAACATGAATGGCAGATGGTTATTACCTTCTTATTTCACGATGCATTTAGCTTCACCCAAGGTGTGTTTTTTCGTGGACCAGATATCCCTGGGGAATCAATGACAATTGGCAGAGGGACTGGAGTACTTGAGACTTTGCGACAACGCTTTTCCCTGGGTCTCTCATGATGAAGTCCCATCATGATTGTTTGACTACTCTAGCCGTGGCAGGAGAGGGGGAAAGAGAGAGAAAGGCTATTTGAAGGACATATTGAGATGCGAGGGAATGATGAAGGATGCGACACAGGGGATGGGTACTAAAAATCAGTTGGGTAAGCAAGGTAGGAGGAGAAAAGGTTATTTATGCTGAACTGAATAAAGGGAGTTAGAGCGTGTGTGAATTAAAAAAATGATTTATTATGGCTTAGTATTTTCGTGTTGCTTCAATACATGAACACCCTTTGTTGCAATAAGCCGTTATGTAATATAAAATACCGAAAATGGATAATAATTTTCTCTTAGGGCGCCTTTTCTTTACATTCAAATGTGTGACTTATGTTTTATGGTTCTATAACTTTTGTTAATATAATCAAAAAAGTATGTGTAAAACAAAAAACTATGAGTTATGCGACTGCAAATTAACAGAGAATGAAGAAAATAATATAAAATCATTTTTAATGTATGTCCTTTAGCTGTAAAACGCATTAGTTAATAATAATGAGCTGATAAATTATTTCCAGTCAAAAATATATTAAAATAACGATAAAAAAGATAATTCAACTCAATAGGTTTGCGTTTAAATTTAATCGATGAAAAAGGATCTTCTGCTCCTTAAGAATTTATTCTATCGGAAATCTATGATCTCCCAGAATATAAAACCATCCCTCGGGACTGAAGTGCATGCAGTGCTCCCTTTATGGATACGTCCTTCTTCTAAAGCAAAACTTTAGTGAACGAAGAAATTATAAAGGGTATAAAGCAGAGATAAAAAATAGGAGTTCTCGCGATAAATAGAATATAAGAGTTGTGAGAGACAGACCAAAGCCTTAATGGATAGATTACCATCGAATAAATTAACCGATTAAAATTACAGTTAAGATACTTATACGAGTTCACTATCGATCACCTTCTCAGCGGGTTTCATACTTTTAGGTGGAGTAGCCACCCTCCTAAAGGTTACATTCGGAGTGGATTCGTTTCCTTCGAACAAACAGTTGAAATTGAATTCCAATAAATCATTCATGTGCGCTTTTTATTTATTCCTTCTTACTTTAAATAAATTATTTGTTATTAATTTATGTACATTTAACTTGATTCTTGAAGATTTTTTGGGATCGCTTCAGCATTACTACCACTGCAGATATTAAGTAAAAAGTAGAAAAGAATCAATTTTTAGAGCTGAGGCAATCTAAAATTGGATTTGAAAAAAATCAATCAGTTACGACTTACTGTTCATCAGGTACCATATCTGTCGAAAATGTGCACCTATTTGATCAAAATGGGTCGGGATTCTGTAGTTCACTATCACATTCCGATAACAATAACGCTCTGTGCTTTTCTTTCGTCTTGACAAAGCCTGTCCTGTGATTTTCCCAGCTAAGCTTGAAACAACATCACCTCCTCTCAGTCCACTATTTCCAAACCTCAATAACCAGCGTCGCCGATTTAACTTGCTTCATTAATTGGCGAATAAGTCGTGTATGCAAAGCTTTTTGGGTCCGTATTTTTTGTACGAAATCGAATATACAGGCCCTTAAAAATGGTCTCCTCTCTTTGGATGAACGGAAGATGGGTGGAAAGGAGTCAAGAGAGAAACAATAGACAATCGATGAAATTCCAGCGCCGTTAGTTGAATTGTTAGCGGAGGCGAAACATTTGTGTCAAACGAAGCTCTCCCTCCCGAGAGTACCATTTCAAACTCACCCCCATTTTCTTCCCCCCCTTACAACCCTCTCTTCCTCTCAAACCCCATTGCTCTCTCCCTCAACCGCACCCCTCCCCCCAGGGAATGATTCACCGAGTCCGACACCAGGTGTCCCGTCCTTCGTCGCGATCACCAATACGGCCTGTTAAAAGCGCCCTCGCCAATGGGGCTCCCCCATCTCCCCTCCACTTATCTCTCTCGTCTCAACCCCCTTCCCTCCACCCATCCACCCCCACACACTCCACCCCACTCACCTCACCCCCCCGGCCACCCACCCCCATGACACTTTTCGCTGGCCTCGGAAAACTTTTTAACGACCCTTCAGATTTCATCCGAAAGATGTCACTGCGGTCGGTGTCGTCCGTGCTCGAGTGAGTGTGGGCGGGAAAATGGGGTGGGAAGAATGTCACCCCCTCCATGCCCCTTCCCCCTCTTTCCCCTTCCGCCCGTGGCAGATATTTCGGAAGGGGAAAGAGGGTTGAAAAGGGATGTCGTGGTGGGCTGGGTTGGGAGATGAAGCTGGGGGAAGGAGCGGGGGTGGGAAGCGCCGATCTCTCTCCTCCCCCAGGTCCCCTCGCTAGAGGACGTCGTGTATGAAGAGCAGTACATACAATTATACCATGTATACATGCATACACATATATGACAAACACATAAATAAATCGTAGGGCTATGTGAGTTTGTGTGTAGTGGTGGGTTTCCCGTGAGCGTGATCCTTCTGCGTCAGCTGTTCCTCCACCCTCCTCGCTCCCTCCACTACCCCTCTCATCTTCCCCCTCCCATATGCCACCCCACCTCCAGTTTAACTCCCGCAGTCCTCTCGGAAAGTCGGATGTGGAGGAGAATTTGTATAATTTGACGAGCGTCCGAAATCCCGCGACCGCAGCAGAGCCGAGCAGTCAGACGCCGCCGCCGTTCCGGTGGAGGGTGTAGGGGAAGGGAGGAAGGAAGGAATGGGGAGGGGAGAGGGAGCAGTGAAAGGATTTCGGGAAGCTTTCGGCACGGAGAATAGCATTCGCACTCTTGCTCCAGCAGCCTGGAAGATGTACTGCCTACGCGGTATGATACTTGGTTGTAGAAACCTACTTGTGTGTTTATATTTCCTTCAAAAAACTGCGAGGATGGTCAAAAGAGGCATGCTAACGGAGTAATCCGAAGGTGCGTGCACTCAAATTCGAGGTTTTTACAGGAAAGAAGTCATTCACACACACCCGAAAGAAGTCATACACAAAAGCCAGAACGAGACACGAACCTTGAAGATAAAACTCAGTACTTCATAGCCAGTTTAGCCATTGAAGCTTCCACTCTCGGATAGTGAAATTTAAAGGTCTTCAAAGATGATGCTAAGATGTTATGACATATAATCGTCCATACAATGCCACAAAGTGATGTCAGGAGTCGCTCCGATAGCTTAACTTGCTTAAATTCTCAGCAGCAAAACCGAGGGATGCTGGTTCGAATTCTGATATAGATGAATGAACTTTGCACTGCGGAATTCTCACATTTGCAAATCAACAGACGCGGTGAAACCTCGCGGAATCATTACCAGGCACTCGCCCGAGCTCATTCACTCAGCATACTACGAATTTATAAGGCTGAATGGGTTTAGTTCGGGAAAGTTATTCTTTAAGCTTGGACCTCAACCGAGCACACGTGGCCATTCCTGGTGGTCCTCATAGTCCAAGCAAACCCATAACAACCCACGAGCCAGTCCGTGCCTGAGAACCACAATATTTCTAATAGTCTAAGGCCAAGATTCAAGTTGGAACAGGTATGAAATAACCGACAAGAATGGCAAGTCTAGAAGAAAAGAATTTTAGCTTGATCAT
The DNA here is from genome assembly GCA_037158775.1 of Hetaerina titia. NCBI lineage: Eukaryota > Metazoa > Arthropoda > Insecta > Odonata > Calopterygidae > Hetaerina > Hetaerina titia. The sequence continues at coordinate 30,655,146 of CM073773.1, forward strand.
TTTGAGAATATGGATGAGTGGGAAAGCACAGATATTATGTATATGTGAATATATATATATATTTCTATATATATACACACACGCAAGGTTTGTATAAAAAGTATCGGCAACATTTTTTCCTGACATGACTGCACGTCACATCATCCTGGTTCCTTGATAGGGAGTCTGACCTTTAACACTTGGCAAACACCAATCGCTTGCAAAGGTTCGTTCAGGCTAAATCGTGTTTTCATTGGAACATTTCGGGTGACTCGGGGCAAGCGCAAAACGCAGCGAACGAGTACTACAGCGGAATGCCATCAAATTTTGTGTTGGACTGGAGAAATCGGAGACGGAGACGTTAAACATGATTTTCCAAGCGTTTAAGGATGAAACCATGTCACAAACCGCAGTTTTTATGTGGCACATGCTCTTCAAAGATGGCCGAGGGAGTGCCAAGGACGAGCCTCACGCTTGACGGCCGTCGACACCAAGAACCGACGACATCGTGTAACATGTGCGTAAAGTGCTGAATTCAGACAGTCGGATGAGTTTGCGTATGGTTTTAGATCGCATTGGCATTGGAAAGATGACAGTGCACATCATTATCACTGAAAATTTGGCGATGCGAAAGATCTGCGATAAACTCGTCCCAAAGGTATTGACGGACCAAACGCAGAGTCAGGTGAAGACATTCTTCAACGCGTTAAAGAAGGCTCCTGACCTTTTGGATAGTCCCGAATCAGCACCAGAAGACTATTTACTTTTTCTTTATTTTTATTAATACTCCCTCAAAGAACACCACCATGGAACCCTAACTGCCATCAAAGAAGCTTGCACGCATGGCCTTAAGGACCTTCCAGAATCCGCCTACCATGGAGCATTCGAGTCGTGGAGAAGCCGCTGACAAAAGTGAGTCGACGCTCAAGGGACTTTGTACTTTGAAGAGTTTTGAGGCATTGCAGCAATATCTGAGATAAATCTATTTGTCTAAAACTGTTCCCGATACTTTTTATACAAACCTTGTGGGATAGGAACACATTTAAGAGATAAACACAGGAGAGGTGGGGAAGGAGGAATCAAGCAGATCACAAGTGCAAAAATATTTCCTTGACCGAAACGGGCTATATATTTATAAATAAATAAATAAAAATAAATAAATAAAAATAAATAAATAAATCTATTTTTGTATATATATATATTCATTCACATGGAAATAGATATAAGAAAAAGTGATAGGAACGCATATAAAGGACGAACACAGGAGAGGTAGGGAGTAGCATCGGTCCGGCAAGTCGTAAGATCCGGTGCTCAAGTCCCGGGAAAGGAAATATTTTTGCTCTTGTGAACTGCTCTCGATTCCGCCTTCCCCACATCTCCTGTATTCATCGTTTGTATGTATTCCTATCACTTTTCCTCTTACGTAATTCAATGTGAACGAATATTTGTTCGCCATAAGGCGGGATTTCATGTTTGAATGTGCGTATATATAGAAAATAAGTATTCATTTGAGTTTGGTGATGGCATACCAAACTTAGAAATCCAAAATAAATAGTCACTTACAGTTTTGATAGAAAGAAATACAGGAAGAAACTTTTCTGTCTTCTTTCCTCATTTGTTTGTTTTCTACCATCCATTGAGAAATGTGCTTGTAGTCCCCCATTTAAGATAATATTTGGATGGGCACATGGAGTACAACGATATATTTCTTTACCTCCCCTAACGAAACAAAACCTGACTCTCGATATTACAATAAACTATTATTCAATTCCGCATTATTCCTTCCTCCCTTCATTCCGTCCAAAATGCCGATCCTTTTCCAACCCATTCGTCGTTTGTGAGTATTACATGGAGTGTTGAAAAGCGACGCCGTTGATGTGCGTGTTAATGCAACTGTGGTATTTAGCGCATCGTGCTTTTTGGATTAAGTAATGGGCAGTGCCGAGTGTGTGTGTGTGTTTGTGGGGTCGTGCGTGTTTGTATGTGGGCAATCCGATTGTATGATCGCTGTTTATTCCCCGTCCGCAGTGGCGACACTTCTTCCCCCGATCTCATTTCTCGCGTTTGAATCGCAAAATTGCGTTTCCGTCATTGTAATGTTAGACCAGCAGTTTTCATCCCACAACTCTAAATCGAAAGCTGTCGGTTGAATAACATTTAGTGGGCAGCAATTTTTCATCGCACTCCGGCCAAACAATCCGTCAACAAAGCTTTAAAAAACCTGCGTCAATTGCATTTACTCTTTTCAGAAGTAGGTTTGACGGATACATTCCCACGGATTTCGGACGGTTCCATCGGCCATTGATTAGTATCAGCGGAGGCACTGCGACAAGAGAAATCGTCGAGGGTGGCAGAATTTTTTCGTCGCGGTCATCCTTCGGGTTATGCAATGTGCGAAACAAAACTGTTCGAAGTCAACTCACGGCTTGCGCGCCGGTCTCCTCGCTTTTTCTTTCATCACTGGCACAGACTTCATTTAAAATCCACAGAGATAAATAAAATCCACTTTTTCAGGCTTAACTCCATGGAAGTTTTGAATGTATGAGCCCTTCAGACCTTTCCCTTTCTGGGGAAAATGTTTATTTTAAATTGCTCCATCCTGTACCAATTACCTCTTTTAAATCACTGGATTTATGGATCAAATTTTATTTTATCTATCATTACTGCCTTATACTAGTACCTAATCATTCAAAATATCGCCATTTTTTTATCATTGGCTAAAATTATTTGTGATCGACCAAACAGTTACTTTGAGCAATCACACTGATGGATATGTGAAATCTGATCTGCAACCATTAAGAATATCATATTTAATAAAACTGAAATTTCTTAAGGTATTGTTTACTGTCGAAATATCAGATCCTTCTTTTTGAGGAAAGAATTTTGTCTGGAAAACCTCAAAAAAATGTTTTCATCTTTTTTCTCATTTGTCAGAATAAACAGGAATGTAGATAAATCGATGATGTAGGATTAATGTGAAAAATAGTTTTATGAATCTAACAACTAGTGCAAATGAAAGAAGTGAAACCGTGAAAAAAAATCGGAATCCAATATTCGGCGTAGTCGCTCCTTCCCTTCGGGCCCTATGCCCAAATGAAATTATTAAGATAATGAATCTTGGTGAAATAAATATTTAATTGTAGTACTTAGACTCTTGTTTCTTGATTGAAAGGAGCTGAATTTTGTTATGCGGGCATTTCCCCCTTACATTCAAAGTACTGATTCCTGAACTTTTCTTATTTCTCCGTTCATCGCCGCTTCTTTCAGATGTATACGGCTTTGGCGTTAATAGAACAACCTGAGCGTAATATTGAGACACTGACCGTTTGAAGCAGGCACAGAAAGGGAGAAACGTAAATGACCAACCTGTCAATGCCATCATCTGCCATTCAAGTCTCGGCCGTATTATGACTTCCCGTTCAGTTTTCACCGTGGCTCCACCGCTCTCCGGGTGGGGCTGTACCCGCAGGAACCTCTCCTCTCCCCGCTCTGGAGGGAATATCGTCGCACGAAATGGTCCCAAAGCGGAGTGAACGAATCGACCCAACCCCTCTCTTCCACGCGTCGAGTGAAAGACCAATCAAGGCCCTCCGGGGACGCCGGGAAGTACTGAAGCACTCACTTGCCTTAGAACGATCCCTTGACTGAAAGGTAGTGGAATGTCAGTGGCCTTGAAAGGAGGATGTAAGCTAGATAAGCGGTATAAGGGATAGAGGAGAGTGAGCCGGTAGGTGGAAGCTATGAAGGAGGGAATGAAGGAGGCAATTCAGAACAAAGAGGAGAGAGTTCTCGCGATACGTAGAAATGATAGGTGTTATGGCCAGTCCGAAAACTCTTTTAAATGGAATAGAATGTTTGGAATGAATGGAATGAAAGGCAACATGAGGATGATGGGAAGAGTGAAATATGAAACAGACCACCATTTGGTACTTTCAAAAATAAAAAAGGAGGAAGTAGGTATCGAAGAGGTTTGAGGAAAAAATCCATTGAGAGTGAAAATCGGAAACCTTAACCAAAAAAATGAAACATACTGGTTGAATGCAGCGAGAGAAGGAAGTGTGAATGAACCTTGGAAGAGATTCAAATGAATGGTCGTAGAATGAGCTCAAAATGTGCTAGAGAGAAGTGGTTACTTATTATCTACTTGTCTGTACAAATTGCATAAACTTAAGTTTCGCCAAACGACTGTAATAATTCAATATTCGTACCTTTTTATAATTTTACATTTCAAAAAGGAAATAAATATAGTATACGTAAACTCTAAAAGACGCTATTTTTCAAATTTGTATAATGTTTAATTCTTCTGCACTTACGGTGGCCTGCGGATGGTATTTCGGTTTTCCCCTCCGCCACGAGCAAATGCAAGGCTAATGCTACCCCGAAGAAAAGAGTGCCAGCTTTTATAGTTCTTTCTGGAAACGCTGACTAGACAGACTTCAACAGCCGCCACTCTAGATCCTGAAGAGGCGTATTGACCCTGACTAAGGCTTCCTTGTCAGTTGCATGGTTATCTTTATAAATCGGTTATTTTATACTTGCTAATGTCAAAATCTGTACAACTTCTTGGATAAATAAACCCCTTTGAAATTGAAAAAAAAAGAAAGGAGGAAAGATTAAAAGCATTAACCACTAAGCAATCCTGGGGCTTGCTACTTGGCTCGTATAAGGATTAAATCTAATCGAGAGAAATTTCATCAAATAACATTCGTGCATGATAAAAAGAATGAGACAAAGGATTGCGCAGTGAGGATGAATCGCGAAATGACGGATGTGGAGACGCTTAAGTGTATCTTGCCAAAATGGTGCATATGTCCGGGAAAATATGACCGGGTAAATATAACGATATGGTGAAACGTAAATCTATCTACCTTATCTCTCTAATTTTATTGGCATGATCTCTCCTACCGTAGTACGATGGGAATAATAATACATTTTCAACATCATTGCTAAAAAACAAAGAAAAATTACGACAAAAAGTGTCCATATTCATCGATAAGCATTGATTGAATCGTGACTTCAAATATTTCATTTTATCCTAAATCAATTAGCATAATCGACAATTCAATGCAAATATAAAAATAATTGGCATTTTTTTAACCTTCGTTTGCTTATATAGGTACATAATATACATGCTGGGAATAACACCCGTGCACAAGTTTTTTATGTTTCTAAGTGACGAAGTAGACCCGCAAATCTAGTATCAAAAGAAATTTCCGTCATTCCTTTTAGCATCCGTGGAATGTTCAAGAACATCGGTTTGATGTCGAGTGTTTTAAAATCAGCGATTGATGACTCTAATCATTCCCGTTGGTACAAACGCACATGGAAAGTACCTACGCACGTTGAAAGCACATAGTGGTGCGTGTTTCAGAGAGCGGGAGATGGTTGGAGGGGTAGCGAGCCAACTGGCGCAGACCACTTCTCTCCATTCTCCCCATACGTATACACACACGCTCCCTCGCTCCCTCCCTTCCTCCCCCCGCACTCCTGTATCGCGTTTCCACCGCGCTGATTGGGGATATAAACATGTCTCGGTCTCTCGAGCCATCCAGTCGCCAGGAGGGGAGGGCTCGTTACGCGTCTATCAGGCCACTCTATTCGAATGCGACGGAACATCCATTTCGAGGAGTCAGTTTACACCTCCAGCCTTGTGCCCACGGAAAATAGTACGCTCACGCACCAATGTTATACACATTGTATTAAAACTGAATGATTTGTGAACATTTTTCACAAAATTCGTATTTATTTAACAGTCTATATGAGTTAAATATTCAAGCAATTAGTAACAGACTGTTCACGCTGATTCTTGTTAACTTGTTTCGCTCAAAATAAATTTCTTCAGATGAGTTGGGTGATTTTTACGTTGGGAAATCTATTCACGACAGTTCTTCAAACAAAGACAAGAGAAAATTGAGAAATAATTACTTCAGGAAATGAAAAGAAGCATTTTAATGGCAGGTTATGTTCATTTGCCGAATTCACTTGCCCATGTATCAAATTGACATTAGCATTAGTAAAGAACACCACTACAAATATGATAGCAGATACATTCACAAATGGGGACGTTAAAGTTGTTTCTATGCCATTTTCGAACTTTAAATTGTCAGAATTACGGCAACGAAACATTTATCGTTACTTATAGCTTAAAAATTTGCGATGACATAAGTACCAAGTGTCCTCAAATGTTGACAACTTTTATATCCTACTGACTGAAGTGCATAGTACAAGAGATAAAATTCACCAAAATTGCCCAGTCCAAAAAATTTGTCTGGGTCAAATCACAAATGTTTCCTAAAAATTATACTTCCGTAAAATAACTTCTGGTGTGTAATCGCCCAATGCCACACACCCTAGCGGTGGATTCCGGGGTACATAAATAAATGTGTAGCACAGGTAGATTTACGTAAGATGTCATTTTTTTCACGAACGATAGGGGATCATAATACGAGTAACGTTGTTCGACTGCGGTAGGGTCACATTCTGGTGTGTAATCACCCCCTACCACACATCTTAGCGGTAGCTTGCAGGGTACTAAAATAAATAAATATACCTGTATAAGAAGAGAGTAAATGGTTTGATAGAAAAGAGTGGGCTGTAACATTCGTGGATAACCTCAAGGTACGAGGAATATTAGAGCCATCGGGAACAGAAGATCCTCTATGAACGTAAAAAGTATGTTAGAAAGGACATCAGTGTGAAAGAAGTCGATAAAAAAAAAGAATAGGATTACTGTACCATCCAGGAAAATGAGAAGAGCATCAGTATGGGTACATAAATAAATAAATAAAAATATAAAAATAATAAAACCCTTAATTAGTAATATTACGATCATATCGGCTAACATTTATTGATGAAAATTTAATTTTAATCTGCTGTACGTACGCTCGTACTTGAAGCTGTCATGAACACATTGCTTAAACTCCGAGTTTTTCGGCACAGTAGCAAAGTTAATTTTTTAATCAAGTTACATTTTCTCCTTCTTCCTCTCCCCCTATAATTCGCTCTGCGCCCCTTTACATTCCATTGGCGTCAGCGGAAACCACTGCTCCTCAATGTCGTAGATCAAAGTCGGAATCCAGTTCATTACTGCTTCCTGTCCACGTCGCTTGGCATCGTAGTGTTACCCTGCCGCGAAGCGGATTCAAATCAGTCAAAAGTTCGCACAGATCTTCCCGATGCAATGGACGACCGCACAACACCCCTGCCTTTGAACGCAATGGTGGCCCGACTTACCCGGCCAATCACGAGCGTCCCCCGGTCGTTCGAATTTTGGCACGCCCGGCGAGAGATACTGTCGCTGTTTTCTCTCTCACAGATCCCACCCCTCCTCCCCCCCCCAACAACGTCCCTCCCCCCCCGCCTCGAGGAAAAACAATAACGGGGCGGGTGCCAGCATTCCCCTTTTTTCCTCCCTCGCACCCCCCCCACGTAGCCCCGTTTCGCCTCCCTGCAGTTTCAAAGAGCGGGGGGTAGCACCTACTGCGTTTCCCTCCCCTGCTGCCGCCGCATCTAGTGATTCTTCTGCCGCCGAAAGGACGGGGAACTGGAGTTGGGATGGATCATGGGAAGGGGAGCCTTACGCCCCTCCCACACATCCCGCACTCTTCCTTCCAACCCTTTCCTTCGGAAAATAAGGGTTCTGTTTTTACAAGACTTGTAGACTTAATTGCACAGCGAATTTTACGATTAAAATGTTATTCGGAGAATTTATGAAATGAATGAAGATTCAAACCTATATCAAAGTCATTTATCTTGTATCAAATCAGGTAGTAAGGTATGTGGTGTGAGAATACGTACTAGGCCTTCCTTGGTACCGGTACCCACCTCTGCTACGTAATACCAAGTACAATGGCTACAATTTTTCAGTTTCGTGGTCGTGTATGTAATCGGGTCACTAGGTAGGTAGGATGAGAAATCTTATGATGAAGGTCTTCGAAATTGACATCTATGGTCAAAATAATGATTGAAATAATTTTTTCTATAATCAAGCAAACCATTTATAGTGTAAGAGGGGAGTGGAAAGAAATCTATTTATGAATCTATTTATGCAAGCTCTAATAACACCGACCCTCTCTACGAACTACGAACGACGTGGATGAAGGACTTGTGAGTTCTGGTGACCCCTATTGCTGTTTTGGCGGGAGAAATGAGATAATTGCTCTTGGTAGGGTCGCCCATGGGTCAATAGGTCGATACATGGGAGCCGGACGAAAAGGAGTCCGCTCAGTGCCAGTTCCTTGGAGCGGCGGGGGCAAAGGCGTCTGACTCCAGCGGTGCGGCCATTTGACTGACGGTATCGCGTTAAAAACACTATTGAGGAAAGCAAGAGGAAACCATTTCAAATTCTGAGCACAATAAATTATGGTGGACTCGATTATGAAAATAAGTCCTGGAAACCTGAAAAATGGTCCGGGAAACAAAATAGCATGGCAAAGAAGGAGAAAATACCTCCACGATCATCATTATAGGAAAAAACCAGTGTATGGCATCAGAAAATAATGGACAGAAGAGGAAGGCAAGCATGAACCTGGAATGTTAGGATGATACTGAGAGACCGGATTTTTGGAAAATATCAAGCTAGAAATGGAGAGAGTATACAGAGATACAGGGTGCGTTCCGAAAGTAATGCAGATTCATTTCCTGCGCCTCTCCTACTGGTCGGAATGCGATCACAATACTTGAAGTACGTGGAGGGGAAGCTAAGCTTTACTGCAAAACCAATCCCAGTGGTTTTTAAGCTGTGAAAGCGGAAGAACGTCAGTTACTGTAAACCTCTGCGCGCCGCCCGTGTTACGATAAAAATTAAATCGACGATCGAGCAACGTTACGCGATTAAGTTTTGTGCTAAACTGAAAAAATCTCTTGAGAAGACTAACTAAATGATTCGTGAGGCTTACGAGGGCCCTGCTCACAAATTTTGAGGTGGTTTAAGGTCTTTAAGTAGGGTCGGAAGAGGTTCTCGGCGAACAGCGCTCTGTGCGGCCGTCAATCAGAAAAACCGACAACAATGAGGCTCGTGTTCGACAATTGTTGGACTTTGACCGTCGATTGAGTATCAATATGAATGCCAATGAACTGAAATTGTCGTCAACTGTTGTGTTTCGCATTTTTAATGAAAATTTGGCTATTAGGAAAGTGTGCACCAAGCCCGTGCCCAATGTGTTGTCAGACGACCAAAAGACCAACCGAGCGGAAATTTCAAGTGAACTTCTGCAACACATTTAAAATGAACCTGATTATTTGGACAACCTCATCAACTCTGAAACCTGGGCTTTTGAATACTACCCATAAACAAAACGCCAAAGTTCTTAGTGGCACACCGACCAGTCCCCCAAGCCCAAAAGGGCATGAATGAGCAAATCAAAAGTGAAAACAATGCTCATTGTCTTTTTTGACAGTAAAGGAGTGGCCCATAAGGAGTTTTTTCCTCAAACACTGTCTATTACGGGGATGGGCTGGAAAGACTCCGAAAAATGGTCTTCACGATGATAAAAGACATCTCCACTACCTGTCAACTCCATCAGGACAACGCGCTACGAGTCCGCAGGTTCCTGACCAAACACCAGGTTCCAACGCTGCCCTACCCCCATATAGTTCTCATGTCCCCCCAGCATACTGTACCACTTTAAAAAAGAATTGCATTACTTTCGGAACGCACACTGTATATGCAGATAGGCAACGGCATATATATATGCGTCGGCTTTAAGGGTGTGATCCAACAACATTGTAAAAAAATGCGGCTATGAGTCTTATTCCCCTTCTGTTATTCCTTTTATATATGGTATGGATAAAAGGTATCTGGAACAATTTTTTCCTCACATGACTACGTCACAGCGCGCTCGCATTGCGCAAGCTCGATGGTGGGGGATCTGACCATCATTACTCTCCAAGCGCCAATCACCTGCGAGTGTTTGTTTAGGCTAGATCGTTTGTTTAGTGGACTCATGCTGAGTGACTCGGTGCAACTGCAAAATTCAGTGAGCGATTGAATAGCGGTATGCCATCAACTTTTGTGCTGGAAGGGGGAAATCGGGTACAGAGGATTTGGGCATGATTCCCCAAGTGTTTAGGGATGAAATCATGTTACAAACTGCAGTTTTTTAGTGGCACAAGCTTTTCAGAGATGGCCGAGAGAGTGCCAAGGACGAGTCACGCGCTGGACGGTCGTCGAGTCAAGAACCGATGACAGCGTACAATATGTGCGTGAAGTGCAGAATTCAGGCTATCGATTAAGTGTTCACGTGATTGCAGGTCGTATTGGCACTGATGACAGTGCACACCATTATCACTGAAAATTTGGCGATCCGAAAGATCTGCGATAAACTCGTTCCGAAAGTCTTGACGGACGACCAAAAGCAGAGTCAGGTGTATGCTTGCAAAGGCCTTCTGCAACGCGTTGAAGAAGACTCCAACTTTTTGGTCAGTCCCGCATTGGCACCAGGAGACTATTTCCTTTTCCTATAAGGTAAATTCTCCCTCAAAGGATACCACCATGGGACCCTAACTGCCATCAAAGAATCTTGCACGCGTGCCCTTAAGGACCTTCCGGAATCCGCCTACCAGGGAGCCTTCGAGTCGTGGGAAAGCCGCTGGCAAAAGTGAGTCGACGCTCAAGGGACTTTGTACTTTGAAGAATTTTGAGGCATTGTAGCAATATCTGAGATTAATCTATTTTTTCTAAACTTTTCCCAACACTGTTTATACAACCTCTGTAGGCCTTCTTCGTGGAATGAATTCCATTTTCCAAGAATAATTCGTCTACACATTCCTGGAAATAATTGCTGATGTGCACAAAATAATTATTCATTTTTTGTTATTTTATTCTAAAATTTAAAGAAAATAGCAAAACTAGAACCTTTGAGCTCGAATTTAAATAGGTGTGGCAAATATGAAGGGACATAGGTCCATAAGTACGGTCAGAATACCAAAAATGGTAATGTAGTTACTGTTGGTGGTCCTACCCAAATTCTTTAGCTTAAATTTAAAAATGATGGAACTGACACCTTCCTTTATCTTACGTCGACATCGATCTTTCGCGAATACTGTTATCAAGAAGAAAACTATGATCTGTATATTTTTGCATGCATGGATTCAATGTTCTTTCTTTTTCTTACATTTGAGATGATCCCTTTACTATTCGACTCCTCCAATGTTAACATGAAGACTCAGCGGGCCGCACGTGCGGGGCGTGCTTCTCCACACAATTCGGATACTATGACTCCGCCAGCCTCCCCCTCCTCCTCCACCCATGGCGATGACGCCGCCATTGTTCATCCTCCCTCTCGACAAGTGGCGTGCTCCGCCCTGAAACATGAGAACCCTCCCACTTTGCCTCCGTCTCCCTTCCCCCCCTCTCTCTATCTCTCGAAAGGATACCCATACAACACACAAACGTGTGCTATCCACGTAGATGCGCTACCAGGGTGCCACTTCCCTTATGTGTATGTGTGTGTGTGGGTTCGGACGAAGAAGCCCATCGTGACCCGTGCGAGAACCCGCCCCTTCGTCCCTCCCCCCTTACTCCCTCACCCCCGTGTTACCAACGACGGAGAGGGGTTGAGGGAGTCCCCACCCCCTTCGATCTGGTGGGGAAATAATAAAACAAAGGAGGGAGCAGCGAATGAGAACAACAAAGGCGTCCAAAGGAAGAGTTTGAGAAGGGCTTTCACGAGGAGGGAAGGAGGTACCTCAGCTCGCTGCCCCTCCAGCCGTCGTCGAATCAATCGCCTTCACGTGCGTGGGGGCGGGCGGGCGAGGGAGAGGAGGGGGAGGCGAGGGGTTTGAGTCCGTGACTCAAACAATGAGGCCACGCTCGCTCGCGATATTGTGGAAATATTGATGATCCAGAATTAGTGCAACAACCAAAGTCTGGATGGGACCCTGGGTGGGGGGAGGGGGGGACGAAGAGGAAGAAGAATAGGGAGGGGGAAGTAGGGACACAAAGGTTCCCTTTCAAGGAGCGGATGACGATGACGGCGCCATCTGATACGTACTTGTGATACACTCTTTAGAAAGCAGAGGAGGCAGCCTACCACACGAGTGGAGCGCACAGCCTATTCTTCAATTTAGCACAGCCTCCAACACCGCTCCTACTATTAAAAAAAATTATCTGATTACTAACAGGAATCAAAGCAGCAAACAGCTTTGAATGTGAATTTAATATTTTGGAAATAAATATAAACCCTTATGTGTTATGAAATCTTGTCCAATAATACACCCATGCAAACCAATGCTTGAATATCGCGCACATATTGATTTTACGAAAACCATGGGGACTTTGTTTTGGCACACCTACCTTTTGTGCTTTGTCATATTATCTTAATCATAGGCATGCCAATCAGTGTGTTAAGACATGGAACTTTCTGATAAGACTCCGGCTTGGAAGGACCGTTTGCTCAATATAAAAATTATCAATATAATATTTCGATATTAACGGAGGTAGAAATTATGCAGAGCTAAAGAATGAATTATTTTAGTTGGTAGTTTGAATTGGGTTCAAGGAGATTTTATGTCGTGCTTGTAAGAGGTACAAGTAGAGGAGTGTAGAGTGCCAACGTCCATCAAGACCATCCTAAGCCAGTAGACTACTGCTACACGTAATAAAAAATTACATTTCGATAAATTTCAGGTTCAATAAGAGAGATATTTCAACCAAACTACTTGCAAGTGACTCTCATTCAGAATCAACTTAATGAAAAGTAAAAACTTAGACCTCGTCCAATAATATCAACTCACAATAACAAAAAATGTTGCCCAGAAGAATACTTATTGTAGTTTACGCCGCAGTTACTATTATAAAGAGCAATAAATAAGCGCGATTCGATAGCGGTATAATTCATTACCAGAGAAACACCATCTAAGGTGGTAAGTCTAAAACTCAAGATTTGTTTTATTTGGGAGGCGACCGACGGCTAAGGTCATTTGCGCCATTAGGGATAGGTGGGAAAGCAAGGGTGGAGAGAAACCCGGCGTCGGCATTAGCCTACTCTCGTCGAAAGACGCCAAGGGGTCCGCAGTTTAACGTCCCAGCCGACGGACGTCGTACTCGCTCAAAGTGCTCTGCTCAAAGCACCTCTAGTAGGGATCGGGATACCACTGAAAAATATTTTGCCTCCAGAATTTGAACCCGGGTCATCGCGATGGGAAACCTGTACGTTAGTCTCCGCACCATCCCGATCCCCCTTTAAAAACTCAAGAATCTTAAGAAAACAAAGATAATTGGCAGAAATAATAAAGGAAAATCATTCAAGAAAATCTTTCGAATGTGCACTAGAGAAAAAACTGTGAGCTAATGTGCACTAGAGAAACTGACATTCACAACGCAGCATCGATCAAAGAATAATGGCAAAGAGTGAAACAAAGTGTTGTAATCCTCGAAAGAAACTGTAAGGCTGCAAAAAGAAAGGCATGGATCACAGAACAAGTAATTAAGAAATAGAAGAGAGAAAAAAGTACAAAATATTCAAGAACCGAGGAAGGAGAAAATATAACAATATGTCAATAAAAGAAATCTCCAAAAAGTGAGAACAGCTTGACAAGCAAAGATGAAGATTCTGTTCTAAAAGGAAAAGTTGAGGCAGGTGAAACACCACTTCAATGAGCACAAAGCAAACATCATCGCCATTCGGAATATATATGGTGAAGTTCTTTGAAGAAGTTAAGACAAAGCAAACACCTGGGAATAAAATTTGGAAAATAATTATGACGAAAAAGAATATTCATAACAGCGTACACTCCCTGTGTCTCCAGAATTTTTTTATAAATGGAGACTACTCTCTATAACACTTCAAAGTCGAAAATAATGAACCTCTCCTCTGTAAAAGTGCTTTTTCCCAGCAAATAAAATTAATAATACCATTAGTAAAAATAATTTCAATAAGATCAACTTCAACTTGTCTTTCAGAGGATATATTAATGAGTTCATCATAAAAACTTTGGTTTTTTAAAAATCATTTTAAAAATTATAACAGCATAAAAATATAT
>CM073773.1:30671607-30682893 GCA_037158775.1 Hetaerina titia
ATAGGAAGCCTTGGTTAAGTATTAGAGTAGGAGGGCAGAAACTAGACCAGGTAGTATTAGCACGTTTACAGAGCAAAGGGAATTTATAACTGTCACAATGAGTTTCAACGAAAAGTGAGAAAAATTGGGAATTTAAATTGAGCGGAGAGGAAAACGTGTAACGAAGTTTTAAATATGGTGGTGGAAGAGAGCAATTTCTGGGCAGTTGGAGACGTTCCATGGAGATGTTCCATCAACTGCCCAGAATTCACAAAATAGCGAGTAATAAGATAAAGCTAACAAACATTTTGCATAGAAAAAGCAAATATCTTCCTCGTAAATGTTACGAATGGACTAATAGATACCCTTCTATTTTTCCTAAGCATTTGAGTTATTTTCAAGGGATATTATCGACGTAATAAACTATCTTTCTTCCCATCCAACCAAATCAAAATGAAGGGTAAAACCACACATCCGTGCAAATTTCACAGCCAATAGTCGGCGTCTCATATCACACGATAATATTAGCAGAATTAAATAAATTCGACATGCCCAGTGCCCACCAAGTTATTATTAGTATTGTGATGCGATTTATCCCTGTAAATTCTCATACCTGCAATGAGAGTGACAAAGAGACGAATCTTCCTTTCGTTGTTTACGCCATATTACTTCGGAAATTCGTGCCTGAAAGTGGGTCGCGTAAACGAACGAAACATCCTGGATACAAAGGTTAGCTCATTATTTTTTACCAAATACTCAATTGTCGTGAACATACCCTGCAAAGAAACCAATGAATGTGGAGGAGAATTTCGATTGCTCAATAGAATACCGAAGAGTTTAGAAGATCCTGTCTGTCCGTAGCAGTAAAAATGGCAGTTTATAAACGAGTGCTCCTCCCCGCAGGGATGTGTATCAAAGTGAAACTTGGATAAGTGCCAACATGAGCATCAAAACGGTGGGCCTGGGGCAATTAAAGTGTGTTTGTGGTAAAAATAGAAGATAGGGGGCGATGGGGAATGAGTGGGCCATTAAAGAAACATTTATCAAATGGATGCTCACGTAATAGAAGAGACTGGAGGAAGAATGCAATACAATTAGAGACATTAAGTGTAGAACAGATAGATTTAAGAATTCATTTTTTCCACGAACGACTAGGGATCAGAATAACAACCGCGGTAGGGTCATATTTGGGTCAGAATTTGTCTTTGTGTATTCACCCCTTGCCACACACCCGGTGGCTTGCAGGGTACTAAAATAAATAACAATCAATAAATATATGAGAGAAGAGTAAATGGTTTCAGAGGAATGAGTGGGCTGTAACATTCGTAGGTACCATCAAGGTACGAGGAATATTAGAGCCATTGGGAACAGAGGGCCATCTATGAGCGTGAAAAGTATGCTAGAAAGGACATCAGTGTGAAAGAAGTTGATAAAAAAAAGAATAAGTTCACTGTACCAACTAAGAAAAAGGGAAGAGCATCACTATATAAACATTTTATTTGTGATATTATTAAGAATTATCAACAATGGGATAAGAAAGAGGGCAAAATGATTATCACATGAATAACTGTTTGAGTTTGTGGAGGCCAGGGGGAACATATGATGCCATAGCAGTAATGTAAGTATTGAAATGAAGAAAGTAACTTTATAATTCCATGCACACTTTCTTTAAAACACAGCCTAGGTTTTGATGTTGGATGTCATCATCAGTTCGTTCCTACAAAAAACAACTTTGTATGTATACATATCTTAAGAATGGGGTAAAATGGGAGGGAGTTGTTCAGAGCAGGAGGGGAAGGGGTAAAAATGTTAAAATGTTGGATGTTGATTGGAGGGAAAAGAAAGGGAAGTACGAGCTCTTCTCATACAACCTGTGACAAATTTCAGCAATGAAAGCATTATTTGAAGGGTATGCAGATCACAGGAAATTTGTACAGTGCAAAAGGGAGAAAGAGAATGCTGAGTGTAAGGACCCTGAGTAAATAAAAAATCATTGAAGATGAAATCATACTATAGAATACAGCATTACAAGGTTGAGAAACATATTCAATGAGGAAACAGGAGGAGATGTCTTCTGATTGTTAAGAAAGATTAAGAAAATAAAATGAACACACGAGATGGTGAGTGGATAAGTATTACGAATGGAAAGAGGGAGAAGATGCTGGTAGGGGAACTTCAAAGAAAGGAAGAAAAATAGACACAGGTGATCTTGAGAGAAAATGAAGGGCTGTGATAGAGAAGAGAATTTTGAGTCTTTCAGGAAGAAGAGATAATGAATAAAAATAGTAGATGATATGAAGGAGGTAGAAAGTATGAAAAGCTAAAGATGAAAACAATTTGTAGGATATCAGCAAATTTTGCTTGGCAAGGTTTTCACTTGACTGTGGAAGCCTTGCCTCTACCATATTAATATTTCAATATAAAAAAATTATTATAGATTAAGATATCAAATGTCTACTTTTTAATATGAATGATTCATTACTACACAATCAATTGGGTTGAGTAGTCCATCTATATTGTAATAATATTAATTCTGTTCAGTTCCAATGAGTACCAAAAACCATCTCTGAAATGGATTTCCTTTACTTATCTAACACGTTAAAGACTGAGAAATGGTCATACATTTCTGCAAGACAAAGGAATTTTATAAACACCAAAAGTAGCCTTAAGGACATGAAATGTCATCAATGCTAACAGAAAAGCCAATAAAAATTATATTAGGACAATACCAGGAGTAAATACATATTCTAGTTTGTTTTTCTAATATGTTTTCAGCTTATGAATAAGTTATACTTCAAAACAGCTCTATTTCTAATGTACCAGGTAAAAATGAAAACAATGAGTTATTTTCCCTAGAAGGGTCATTAAAACAATAATCATTGCCAGATGACAGCAAAGGTTCAATAGATACGACACACAATGTGGTGTACTCAAGGGGATGTAATAATACTGCTCAAAACTGGAAGGATATTCCTAGATAATGCCTATCCTCCCTGCTAAAATTGAGTCAATAAAGTTTTATAATAATACTTGCAATGAAAAAGCCTTATCAACCCCTTTATTTATTTCTCTACACCCCAGATATGTAATTAAATGTACATGCAGGATGAAGCATCAGCTACGATCCCTCCCTAAACAATTGCTTATATGCACTTATGTATTTATTTATATTTGTACTATTTATTTTTCTTGATTTATTCTCTTGATTAAAGAGGCATGGGAAGAACTGGAGGTAGGAATGAAAGTCGGAGGGGAATTCGTAAAATCGGTTAGGTTTGCTGATGACCAAGCATTAGTTGCTCAGTCAGCCAAGGGGTTGCAAGCATTGTTGAGTGAATTGGAGGTTCAGTGCGATAAATATGGGATGGGAATCAATATTAGTAAAACAAAGGTTATGCGATTTTCCAGAAAGAAAAAGGCTAAGCTAAATATTAAAATAGGCAGGGAAAAAATAGAGCAGGTAGAACAGTTTACATATCTCGGAAGTGTTTTGGACCAACACGGTCAAAGTGGTAGGGACGTAAGGAGAAGAATTGCGCTAGGCAAGGAGGCTTTCTCAAGGAGTAGGGAGTTGATGACGGGGACGTTGAGTAGGGATGTTAAGACAAGACTCGTAAAAACTCTAATATGGAGCGTAGCTATGTACCGCGGAAACGTGGTCACTGAAGCAGGAGGATAGACGTAGATTAGAGGCTTTTGAAATGTGGGTGTGGAGAAGAATGGAGAAGGTGAAATGGACCGAAAGGAAAACAAATGAGGAAGTACTGGAGATGGTGGGTGAGGAGAGGGGTTTGTTGAGAGAAATCTTATGGAGGCAGGAAAAATGGATGAAAGGCGTATTGAGCGGTAGTGGAATGTTGAAGAAGGTAATAGAGGGGAGAATGTTGGACAAGCGAGGAAAGGGCAGGAACAGGATAGGGATGTTGGATGGGATGAAGGGAGGAAAGAAGTACACAGAGATGAAGAGGGATCTGATGTAGATTAGGTTGCTGGATTGGGTTTTGTTTGGAGTTATAAAATGTTTATTTGATAGTTGTGTCCATCCAAAAACCTACCTTAACCGGTAGATTACCTAATAATAATATTTATTTTTATATTAATTTATGTACCCTGCAAGCCACTGCTAGGGTGTGTGGCAGGGGGTTAATACACACCAGACTAATTTTGGCCCGAATATTTTTACCCCTGCCTCAGTCGGAGGACGTTATTCTGGTCCCTTATCATTAGTGAAAAAAATGGCATCCTAAATGTATCTGTTCTACACTTTACCACTAATATTATTGATATGATCTCTCCTACCATAGTATGATGGGTATTAACACATTTTCAACATCACTGCTGAGGAGACATCCTTCCAATTTATGCAAGAGATTAAATCTGTAATTTAACTTTCACTCCCAGTGATTCCCAGCCTAGCCCAGCCTAGAAATAGCATTTTGGATACACTACTAAGTTTATCATAACAAAATTTCACAAATCTAACTCCTTGAGAGGCCTTAAATGAGTCTACACATCCCATTTCTGTGTTCCCAATGCAGTAGACATTCAGGAGAGAATATCTCTTTTTCCAAAAATATATTACTTTGCACATTTTTAAGTTTAAGCAAGTTTACGTTCAGCAAAAATAAGTAAGAGAGTTGGTGCAAAAAATGTCAAACAGGTTAAGACTTGGATTTTTGATT
Source organism: Hetaerina titia (assembly GCA_037158775.1). NCBI lineage: Eukaryota > Metazoa > Arthropoda > Insecta > Odonata > Calopterygidae > Hetaerina > Hetaerina titia. Next base: position 30,676,269 of record CM073773.1, read on the forward strand.
CTCGGTCAAGCCATTGGATACTTAACCTTTGGAAGAAAAGCTAATTTTCACTGCCAATGAAAAGCCACTAAGCACCACAGCAGAACTCAATACTTGGGTGAAGATTTCAGGTTCTGATTTTCAAACTCTGAGATATCTCTAAGAATATGAAGGCAGTTGGGTGACTGGTGCCTATTCTTATTAATGAGCCACTGCTTGAGGTTAATTAAAATTGACAATGTTCCACAAAATAAAATTTTAATACAGCCGGTTTCGTTGTAACTACATCATCTTCAGGTGTGACCAGACCTGAAGATGATGTAGTTACTTTGAAACCGGTCATGTTAAAATTTTATTTTGTGGAAAATTGCCAATTTTAATTAATCATGATATTCCACCATATCACGCCTGAAACGTCTCTTTTTACTGCTTGAGGTGACAATTTCATATTGCAGAAAATGCACACAACACAAGTTTTGATGTTATTAACTCACATTTTCTTTCTTAATAACATAATTTGATCTCAAAGAATAAATAACCTTTGAGCGAAAGTAGTAGATGAAAGAGTACTTTATCTCCTCATAACAATACAGAATCAAATTTTAAGATAGCTGTTGAACATGTGAACAATGGTGCAATTAGATAGAATTCAATTATTTTGTTAACACAGCCATTGTAATAAAGAAAATAATTAACATTTTGCTGTTACAGTTCAATTTATCTTATCATGAACCTTACTTATGGAACATCAGTTGAAAAGGAACCATAAAAGATAACCATAGCATACAGTTATAATGTGTTTAAACCTAAATATTTCATATCATTCACTGTTGGATTTGAAAACCTTTTGCATATAATATTAAGTACACACATGAAAAAGGCAAACACATGATGAAACAATAATTTCAAATTACTGTACACTATATACTTAAAATACACTTGAAAAAATTGGTACTAACACTGAAAGGAACATTTGAACACAATTGTATGATATGGCACTTTAGAGTACATACAAGGAAAACATTAAAATTCCTTATAGTTTAAATTTTCAGGTGTCACTGAGTTCATTTAATACTGACTGAAATCAGAAATTTATCTGGAAATAACTAAAAATGAACATAAATCTATAAAATTCCAGCCATGAGTATAAAATGGAGGATTTGGACAATGATAAGAGATGTGTGGGTCAAAACTGATGAAAATATGCACATTTACACATGAGAGGGAGAACTTCCATGCATTTTATGGAAATGATGAAATGCATGAAGGTAGGAGGGGCAATGAATGGTGGCTGGGGGGGGGGGTGAGGGGGAGGGGAAGGTTGACATTCTCTAGTCATATAATGAGAATAAAAAATTATAAGCATGCATCAGGCATCAGTAAAACATAAACAACTGATAATTTTTATGCATCAGAAATATCTGCTTATGTTATGCACTCACTTTTACTCTTATAGGATGTAAATTTATAGAAGAGATTTTTTTAAGTATAAACTATGATCTGCTAAAAGCCAGGCTTACTCTTCAATCCTCAAGACAAGTCATGTAGTCTACGGTTTTAGCCATCGAGCAATTATTTACTTATTAAAATAGAAAGCCTTGGCATACTATTGTTGATTAATTTATGAAATGGAAATATTCAGCAAACAATATTCACAATAAATAGTATTTTACCATCTACTAGAAAAATATGTCCCTTGAGCAAATAGATTCAAGGGAGGTCCACAACAACTTACAACATTCTCCAACTATGGGAGATCTAAGAATTTGTTCTTTTTTACATTAGTATTCAAATTCAGAGCAGTTCTGAGTAAGCATGAATAGGCATTCATATAATTAAATTTGCCAATACTTTGGCAGTTGGTGGTCATTGACTTTGGGCCATGAAGGCTAAAAATTAGTATTTGGGTAAAATTATGCAATGCTGTTACAGCTGATGAGGCCTTTCTTGGATTACTAAAAAGGCATTCAATAAACTCTAGTGATCATTGAAATTAATTGCTGCATTAGTTCATACCTTTTAAAAATAGCATAAAACATTGAAACACACAACAAAGCCTTTATCACTATATAGGCACCAACATTACGGGATAGTTAGGGATCCCCATTAATTTGACATAATAGGATAACTAAATGCCACAAACAACTGGTCCAGTTTTTAATAGCATGTATCTTTAAGTTGGCAATCAATTGAGTTGAATGTTTATAAAACCAGGTCATATGGTTCATTTTTCTGATTTTTAGTTTTTACTTTTTGTTTGTTGGCTTTTTATTCAAATGGATGAATTTCATTGTCAGCTTTTCTGTACCTTAATGTAGATATTTAGATTGCATGCACTGATAAAAATAATCAGCGACATGATTACCTAAAAATAATAAAGAAACACACTTATGACTGATTAATTTAATGTGTATGCTCCTGGTTGGCCCCTGGAACTGTTAAGTGGACTTCTCTGCCCGCCAATTAAGGAAATCTCATAGTTAATGGGCTTTCCTACGCTAAGCATAGCAGAAATCATTTTAATCAAAAGAGTTTCAGATCCACCTTTGTATAATGAGCATCTGACAACATTCAGAACTTCACTCAGCAGGTTTGCAGTGATACAAAACAGAAAAAACTACCTGTTCTCATGTTTAGAATAAAATTCTTCCAGTGGCCAATCAAGTATAAAAATGAAGTTTAGCTAGCAATGTCCAAATAAATACATACATTAACTAATCTCAAACGAATGTTTTTCTTTGCTAATTGAGTTGATTCCTGTTATAAAGAAAAGTGTGGGAAATAAATTATTGAATTCCACTGATAAATTTAATGATAACACACACATATATTAGTCTTATATAGGCAGTTGCAGCAAAATGAGAGCACTTGGTGAGATTAGCAAGTTCGCCTTCACATAGGAATAAAAAAAAATAAAAATTATTTACATAGCGGCGATGATTGCGATGCTATTAAATTAAGCACTAACACCTAATATTGTTTCTGATGACTTTATTAAATGTCTGAGGATATTTTCAAGTAAATAAAATAGGCAAAATAAATCCCAAATCAGGCATTTTAAGTTTAAAATAAAAATTGTAACGAATAACGAAAAGATTTCTTTTCATGCACATTTATTCAACTGAAACAAAACAAAATATAATAATCATACTTAATGGCACATATCTTTCAATGTATGCATTTCTACATTCTTTTATATGCATATTTGTGTACTGGCGAACGCCAGTACTTCTGAGTGTTTCTGTGTGTCTCTCTGTGTATATATTTCTGCATGTAATTTCATACATGTGTTATGCATTGATAGGGAAACTTAACAACTTCCAACATATAATTATAGAACTCGATAAGAAATAACCCATTGGGAATGTGGGCCAATATACGCTGCCATAAAATTTATAATAAGACACAAAGATTCTCTTTCTCATTGCTAGTCACTTAAAAAATGAACAGGTAGTGAATGAATAAGTCTTCTTTGCATCAGAAATATCGCAATGGGCCCACATTCATAAGATGCAGTTAGTGAAATATCACATTGACTTACATCATAAGGTGAAGGCTTTTAGTTGATGTGTGCAGGGCACACACAATTAGGAAATTCATCAGCACAACTTTCAGATCCTGGAGGAGGAGACTTACGAGTTTACACTGTACTCCAGTGGCCGGTGCATTACTCATACCCATCGATAATAAAAACTTCACCATTCGCAATGCATTTTTTTGGAGTATTCTGATATGTGTTTGGCAAACTCTTTATATCCCCCAGAATCTCATGATATTGTAAAGATAATTCTCAACAAGTAATTAAAATGCAACACACGACTCAATAATGAAACTAAAAAGCATTTCTACACTTAAAAAGTTTTCAGCATGCATGCAGTGAATAATCTTGAATTTTTTAAAATTTCCATTACAAGCAAATACTAAATAATGCCAAGAAATGTGAGAAAGAGCAACAGTATTTAACACTTTCAAAAATAGCTTTTAAAATGACTCTCAAAGCATCATGTTGTAGCAGCGTGTCAGGTCATCAATTGGCCATGTATTACCTACAGCACGTAAAGTGTGACATTGGTAATGAAAATTAATTTGTCTTTCCTAGCATATAATGTTGCTTGATAAAATAATGTAAGGGAGAAACATTAACTCATATACACTATTATATTCAACTCTAACATTAGGACTTTTCTATATTCACTCAACAGAATAAATGTATCACATCACTGAATTCTGGATTTGCATTCCCTCGCTAATGGCCCAAAAAGGGGCCCTGTCCTCATCTCATTATCACCTTAATTGTGAACAACATCCTCTCTTTAAGGATTCTCACCCTAGGCTAGTAAAATAGTTATGAGGGCTAAAGGCCCCCAGCTCACACTGGATTAATGGCAGGTTTTTTCTTGGTAGATCACACACAGGTGATTTGGTACCATCAGAAGCAAAAAGCACTAGAAACATTGCAAGAGAGGAAAGGACACCTTATACACACTTGTGGAGGGTAAAGAGGTGCCCTCCCATTGCTGGAAATTGTCTTGAATCCAACGAGCAGCATATCTTGAGCAGGGATATTCCTCAGGCAACCACCCTCCGCATGTCCCTGATTATGTTGTCTCGTGAAGTGGAAGGGGTGCCCATTATCTTTTAAGTCTTCAATAAAAAAAACTCACCTGCTATTTAAAGAGAGACATTTTTGAAAATCACCACCCACCGAGTGAAAAACTTGTGTTGAAAATGGTCTGGCTCACTTCATTCAGAGCCCACATTGTGGACGACACTTCAACGTCACTCCCTCAAATGGCTCAATGAGCAGGTAACATTGGCCTTGGCCCTCAGGAAATAATAATAATAGGCCAATCGTTAATTCCAGATAGAGCGCAATGAGAACACATATCCATCAATGTACTCTTTAACACTTCACCCAATGATGCCAGTTCACTGCGTAGCGGCTTAATGGGCATAGACTTCACTGCATATCAGTCCTGTATTGGACTCACCCACTCCAAGTCCCCTTTCCTACAAGACTAGTGGCCGAGGAGGTGACAAGTTTTAAGCGTGCATCGGAGTGGAAGGCTCGAGGAGTCCGCACCGATAGCAGCCCCGGTTCCCAGTTGCACGCAAATACACACACATACGTACGCAAGAGAGGAGGCGATCCACACACACGCACGCGCACACAAACACGCACGCACACACGCGCAGTGAGTGGGGTGGGGGGGGACGTTTGGCATCATCATCGCGCAATGGTCAGCGTGACGGACCCCCGCTTCCGCGTTCCCTTCAGCAGCGCCACGGCTTCCTGGTGAGTCCGTCCGTCCAGGCTGACCCCGTCCACGGCGAGGATTTGGTCGCCGCGCTGGAGGCGGTTCTCCTCCGCCAGCAGCCCCGTGGCCTTGGAGGCCGCCCCCCGGTCGAACACCGTCTTAACGTAGATGGGGAGGTCCCCGTGGGGACTGCCATGGCCCCCCACGATGCTGAACCCGAGGCCGTCCGGGCCCCGCTCCAGCCGAATGGTCCTGGTCCGGAGAGGTGGGGCCCATGGCCGCCGACGGCGACGGCCCCACCGGCAGCGTGGGGTGAGGTGTCTGGGGACGCCGGCGAGGGGCTAGTGCTCCTGGGTGCAACGACAGAATGGGTGTGAGTCGCGGGGGAGAGTTCAACGGCCGAAGAGAGAGGGCGTCGCTCTGACGCCGGCGTTGGATGCACCAAAACCCCTTTCGGCGGCACACGCGCTCGCGGAAGGGAACCCGAAGGAGCCGTCATTCCCCAAGCTCAAGCAAAACCATAAACCGAACTATTTCACCTTATCCTAAGGAAAACCATTGCACACCATGTCACGAGCTCGAGTGTGATTCTCTAAGCTGTAAGCTTTAGTTGGTAATTTATTTACCCCAATGTGAGTAGCACTGAATTTCAATTCTTTATGACCTTGGAAAAGTGTGTTTCATGGATAATTAATGACTTCAGTTTTATATGTGCTTCCTGTCATTTACATATTTTTATGCTCATGACAGGTACTGAAATCTCAAAATTTTACATGAAAATTATGGCATTATGAAATTTATAAAACCTAAACTAAGTTGATATTTCATCACTTAGTAATTTTCCACTGTGGAAAATATAAAAAATTACAAAATATCTCCAAGACACTGATATCACAATCTACCACAAAGTGAAGCCTGAGGGGATGATTTACTATGACCAAGTGTTTGATAGATGTGACATACCACTGTGATTACTTTTGCCCTTGACCATTGAAAATGTTTGTAACTAGAGACTTATCTAAACTTACCTATTGAACCTATCAAATATTAATTATTTATGGATTTTAATGTGGCCCCATCTAGAGAATTCAGCTCACTACAAATATATGCTATAATAATTTTTGTTGGCATTTTGTTGAACTTTGGATTCGAATAATTAAAAATCATAACATAACCATCCAATTGCTTCAGTGCTAATTTCAAGAAGAGGAGCACAACTAATACACACTGTTTCATTTATATTCCAAATACATATACAGCATCCATTATTATGATCTCAAGCGATCAAAGGTTCTAGATTTTTAACTGGTATTTACACTAAGGATTCTTTTGCAGAAGCACTTTTAATAGCTAATGAAATCATAATATATAATGTTATGTTATGCCAT
>CM073773.1:30682993-30701356 GCA_037158775.1 Hetaerina titia
AAAGACTATTAGTATGAAAGTGTGAAAAAACTTGAAGTGAAAAGTGTATAAGCTAACAAATTTTTAGACAAGTGAAAGGCCATTAAGCATGAGCCAATGCAAATTGGAAGTGCTACTTTGAAAAGCAAAGTAGACATTAATTGTCACTGATAATTCACGCATAATAACTAATTAAGAGCCAATTCCTTCCATAGGTGAAGTTAGTTACATATATACAATTTAAATTATTCATAAAATCTATATCCTGCTGTTAAGCATACATATACGGAGGTATTTTTTATCATGTTTTAGAGTAACAAATAATTTGTGCATTATGTGATGTTCCTGTAATGATACTTTTAATTAATTGATGTGGTTTTACTGGTATATACACTTTTCATTATGACACTGGGAATGTGTCAGATCATGCAAGTGACCAGGGTCACTAAATTATAATGTGACAACTCCAAAAGAGGAAAGTTTTGGAAGGACCAGTCACTACAGATGTATGTTCACAGCACAAATGTGGACTTTCACATGAGACAGTGTGAAGAGCATGCAGGGGAACTGCTGACAAAGCACTTGGGCAACACATGGAAGCACCGACAGGCAAGAAGAGGGGTTTGGCCAGTTAATCTCTCTCTAAAAAAGAACTCAACCTCCCAGGGTGGAGAGATGAAGTCAGAGAGAAGGGTTGTGTGCACATCTGATCACATATGGCAATGTTATCAGATTCAATGCTTTGGAGAATTAGATTCTGAGATGGAAAAAGTTACCCAATAGTTGCTACAACAGCAAAGCACAACAAAATCATTGTCACATGGCAATCGTTAACGCAAAGTATTGTGACCAAAGATTGAAGGTGAAATGTACCATAATTATGTGATTTGTGCTGCTTTTTGTATCAAATATTTATTATTACTCCCTGATGTGTTGCACTAGGGAAGGACTTGCTCCCTGAGGTGTTGAACTAGCAATAACTCATGCTTAGCCCCTGTACATGAGTTTTTAATCCTGCAAATATATCACAAAAGTCATCTTTTCAAAAATAATAGCTGCCAAGGTCTAGGTAGAACCAAAGAATATTTTGCATAAAGGCTTTGCTTTATTCCTACTCTAATAGTATATTGATCCAGTATACAACAAGGGGTGCCCCTACATAAGAATATACTAATGGCTCTGCTGAAAGGCCCCTTGTTTATGTGATGTACTATGAAACAGCACTTCCATTCACTTATCTAAATGTTTACAACGGTTCATTTCTCCTAAACACTGTTTTCATCATACATACTATGATTGCATGGATAACGATGATCAATGGAATTGCAATAAAGTTTGCAGATAGGACTAGAAAGATAGAAGAATGCTAGAAGATACAAACTTTCACTATCAAGTAAAATTCATAATTTCAGAAAGTTAAAATTGAATTCTTCCTTGAGGATAATTGCCCATGCATACCCTGATTTTGAGCCCAAAAAAAACTTTAAACATGTTGGTGGAATCAGAACATGATGATACCCTGTGTGAGAAAAATGTAATCATGTGGATGCTAATCACTGATCTCTAATTATAATGAGGAATAAAAACTGTGCCATTACCACTGTTGATTTTGGCTCTACATATGTGTGAAGAATGGAACGCAAACGTGGAATTTCATATTTGGGTGCTGCTGTATCCAATTTGATAAAAAAGAAAAACTACAACTTTAAGGCTGCACATATAAACTGCTTCATTGTATTAGGCATATCCAGTCCAAAATCAAATGTCATATTGTTAACACCACATTGATGGAAGCATGAATAGAATTTAATATACAATGCAGCATAGCTCAGCATCTTTTAGCTTCAATGTAACACTGTATAAATGTATCATTAGTTACTCCTTCATGTTTGGAGCTCCTCAAGGTTTTTATTTCCCAGTGCTGTTTATGAATGTGTAATATCTTAATGATAGCAGCCGTATTTCTCAAGCAATTCCCCAGAAAAAACAACAATTCAAAATATTATCTAACACTTCTTGATATAACAACAACTACAATTCCTTGTTCAGGCTGGTGATAACTTATCCATAAACAAGTACCATTTTCTTGAGAAGGTTCCACTTGGAAAGATCGAAAAAAGCAAAACCAACCACTACAATTGTAAAAGTGATTCTCACGTTCACTATTTAAAACGTCCTCGACCAGATTATTCTTAATGACTCACAAGCCACTAGCTTGAATATGACTGTATGAACTCATATGTGTAGTTAAGTCAAGTTTGAAAATATGATTTATTGGTATAAAATGTGAATGAACTTCATGTTTTCACACAGATTGTTTCACTGCCTACAGTTGTGCAGGTCATCCAGTATGGTCTGGCCCATAATGTGTGCATCAGTCACTAAAATAAAGCCCTACATTAATTTTCAACAAATTTATAATCATAGATTCCAGTTTAAATTTCCGTTTTGGTGCATCCAAATAAATCTCCTTCTGAACTATTACCAGGTCTCATATGCCTTTGCATGTTCACATATTTTTCCTTCAACCATGCCATCCATCATTTCACCTTAATTAAAAGAAGCTAAACTTCCAGCATGTTCTGTTGACCAATCAAAACAGACAAGGAGACACTGACAAGAAAAATAATATCCAAATGTTCAAATCAATGGGTCAAGTCAACATGTATCTGAAATCTATCCATCTACTAGTGACACACTTATCTTTGGAAACGGTACAAATATAATTAAGCCCAAAAAACTGATTTTAAAGTCCAACCGAGGAAAAACATATGGGCCATCAAAATTCATTGAAACTAACATTTTAAATATTAAATAGGTCATTCCTTGTCAATTCAACAAATTAGAGTGTCATTTTTAGCAGACTCAACTCAGATTTTGCTGAAACTTTCTGTATCCATTCATAATTATCCCAAATGAAACCAGATGAAATTGCTATATATTAAAATAATTTACGTGAAAACATGGAAATATGAAGTTTTTATCAAAAAACTACACTACATTAAGAAAAACTCAACTGTTTACCATCAAAGAAGAGTAAAACTACCTTCACTATGCAGAACATGTTTAAATATACACAACAAAATACTTTTAATAACATTTAATGAGCTTTTAATTTTAAAAATAATGGCATAATTTTGTGCTTTAGAGCAGCAAAGTAGGATGGTACAGAATCCCTGAGGTTAATAGAGAAACCATATAGGGAATTATTGACTTCATATTACATTGTATGAACACAGCTCCAGGGTAAAAAGGAGACATAGACATAGTATTGAATGGTAATTAAAAATCCTAAAGGAATTTCACAGAGATAAACCGTATATTGTGGCAAGCATACACATTGTAAGAAAATCCTTTCATGGAGTTGAGTAATAGGGGAAAATCAAAGGGTACTAACAGAACACAGCACTGTTTAGAAAATAAATTGCTGCAGGAGGGAAAATGACTCAACAATTAAAATAAAAATTTCAAACTTACTGTCTCAAATGCACATGACTTTTGGTGGCACTCTACACAATGAAGGCACTCATATCTAAGCAGTTAATTCGATGTAAGTATTTCTGAAGCTGATCATGGTACAGCACTATCAAAAGAATAGGTGGACAAAGTAATGTCCTTTAATTCAGAGCTGGAGAGAAATTTCAGGCATCAAATGCATCAGAAAAGATACTCTAGGGTCCATTGAAGAGATTTGACAAGGGAACCTAAGGGGAAAATATCATATATTTAAAGGAAGAAATATGCCATGGGGTGAATTAAAAATTGTATTTTGTTCTTTACCTGACCAAAATACTGTATTCCTGTTGGGGCAATAGGAATTCAAAATGTGTGTTTTGTAAATGCACTAAAACATTAAATTTATAATTACTGGTTCAAGGCTTGAACAGCTTAAGAAGGACAATGGAAGTCATGAGTATGTCATGGAGTAATTGTTTCTGACAATGTCCCTTGCCAGGCAATAGGCAATTACTTTTCAAATTGTAACATGGGTCTGGCCCAAAAGATTAACAAATTTATTTTTTAAAGTATTTTCAAAATTATTTTACAGAATATGTCATGTGCAGATGGTCTATTCAAACAAATAGATATTACATATTATAGATATTACATTATTAGATGGCATATTTCATGGAGATAATTTAAAAATTAGCAGATGATTTCATTGATGCCAGTAGTGAAAAGATTCACCACCTTCTCATTCATTATTATACTACAGCCAGGAGACAGAATACATTTAATACTCCTTACAAGCACTCAAACAAGGATATGCCATTGTTAATTGCTAGTTTATGATGTGGAGAAATACCCACGGACATTCCAAGGCTGGAATAATACTTTGGGTACATTATAACCTGTTCTACCATAAATATGCGGAACTTATTTTCTTAATTTTGGCATGGTTTCATTTGAAATGACTTCATTATCTTTACTCCATGAACAAAAAATACCTATTTTTTATGATGGACCTATTCAATATATGATTTTACCATGGACAGTAGGGATGGTGAGATAGATAACCACAAGTTAACTCATTCTTCATGGGTTCAAAGGCTGTCTAAAGTATAGATGCTGTGGTTGTCCACAGTGCGAGCATTTTTGTATGTTTTTTGATAATGCAATAGAACTTCATCCTCTGTTGCAAGTAGAAATGCAATATGTAATTACTTAAGTTGGGATGATAGCCTTCAGTTGTGGTGATAATGGTCTCAGATTTTAATTATTCTGTAACTCTTCTGCATTTCAGGGTTTAATATTTGTCCGTAATAACAGTAGGAGCAAAATAAGTACTAATCATATATATGTGATCGCTAAATTTTGCCACCTTGTTCTGCCTCTTCACATTGCAGAAGGTATGCCACTTGCTAATTTAATTGAGCCATTTTACTATTATACCTTTATCTATTAAAACAGGTATTTTTAGATATTTTATCATTTATAATAATAATGGTACATTGGCTACTTTGGAACCTTAAAGACATTTAGATAAAAAAAATTTTCAATTGGGAATAAAACTTGAAAAAATTGTTCATTCATAAAAATATTTCATATGGCTCAATTTTGGATGGATATCACTTTGGCACAGAAAGTCTGATCAATGTCTGGGATGATGCTGATAGTTTGTTGAATTGACATAAAATGGCCCGAATATTTTCTTTTAATCTAGCACTGCAATACTTACATGTTGAAATAAAGTTTCAATGTTATCACAGTACCAACAGTTATTTTTTTTGGGAAAATTTAAATTAAATCAACAAGTGAAAAAACTATTAAGCTATTGGAAATAAATGTACAGAAAAAAACTTAAGTAGTGCATCCAACATTTCTATTCAGTAGAATACAAGAATATACAGAGTAAATTAATTAGAAAAGTAGGTGACTACGAAAAAGCTGATTCTTTGTAGCAAGTAAGCTTAGTGAAGAAGTAATGGATTATGTGAACACTAACCTTTAGTGATTACTTCCTGTAAAGCGAGAGTGTCAGCATGGAAGAAAACAATAAACCCATCACATACAGTATCACATACACAAATCAGACCACATGCATGCTTCTTACAATCACATAAGACAAAAATCTGACATGCTAAATAATAAAAGTTGCTCACAAAGAAACCTCAATGCATCATGCACCTAAATTTATTTGACAAAAGCCATTTAGTGATTCTTAAACCTTTAGACAAAGTGCAACATGGGTTATTATTTGTCAAACTAATGCACTTTTCACCATGAATGTGACAATGCTTTAAAATTTTAAAAGTAGTAGATGAGTTGAAGTAATAAAGTAAACAAGTATCTATGTATTAAATATAAATATTAGGCATGAAGTAATTTATCATAAGAATAATACTACCTATGTTCCAAAAACTAAATGACCTCAATAATCACATTTGGTTTCTTTTTCTCCCACTTGCCAAAACTGAAACTGTAGCCAGGACCTATTACATGGCAAAGAAATGTGTTCTATCAAGCAAATCCCATTATGATTTTTCAAGCTAGAGCCACAAGCAATTGATAGAAAATGAATAAAATCTTGGGTCATTCAGTACACTGCAAATAGGTACTAGTAAATTCCATCTGTTTTGCAATACAGTGTTCTGCAATCTCTCCATCCTTTTCCTTAGAGCATTCAATTTTACAGGTAGAGACAGTGGACAGAGTTAAGAATATTTGAGTTTTTAATGAAACTAATCATGTTGGAAACCCAAAGCTATTGGTTCATTTTCCTAAAATGTAGACAAGAAAAATTGATATGTGTAGCTAATGGGAGTTAGACCAAATGTTTCAATGAGCTTAGGAATGTTCAGTTCAAAGATATTAATAACTGTGAACTTGTACGTAATTCATTACAGAATTATCCCTTAAATTAAGCTTTATGATGAATAACTTAATAAACAACTTTAAAAATACCAAATAGGTTCCACAAGCAGTACATTTCTGAGCAGATTCACATGGCTGTGAAAGTCAATTTATTAAGCAGCCAAAGCCAATCAATTCATATGAAAGAGTAAGTTATGTTGTGTGGTAGCTTTACTTAAATAGTTTATGAGACATCATCGTGATAATGTGATGCAAAATATTTGGAGAGAGAAAAACAAAAGTCATGCTCAAATAAAAATGTCTTGGTGATTGTTTTCATTATAGTATATTAGTGCAATTAACATAAAGCATTAAGCATATCACACAGGCTTTTCAGAAAAGGAAAGGCATTTATTATTTAATACATATGTAGTTAATGTAAATAAAATTTTAAGCTCAACAGCTTTAATTTACGGGTACTATATTAGGGCTTCAATCCTTTCCTCAATATGCCTGAAGAGTCCAACCTAATGAGTCTGCTTGGTCGTAACTAAAATGCCACACCTATGATGGTATATGAAAGGGCAAAATATTGTACTTGACTCGGAGAATTTTTTCACCTTCTTTACTTGTTTATGAGGAAAATTTAAAGTGACCTTTAACACTTCTATTTCCACCTAAATTTTATTTTCAGTGCAGATTTACCCTAATGAAAAATCTACATCCTAGAAAATCAATAAAAATTATAAAAATACTTAATACAATAGTTAAATATAAACTATCAAAATATATATAGAGTAATACAGGATTAATAGATTTTTAAGGAGTCTGTAAACTAGAATTTTTTGTAAATAAGAGGGATATCCCCTGATTTGGCAATGCATAAAAAGAGGCAAGCTGCATTCAACAACAAATTTTGTACACAAATCACTGAATATTCTGCCATCATAAAAGGGGAATGACCTCCTTACCGTTACTTACAACTTTTCAAGTAGCACCCATAGAAACTGGGGAGGCAAGGGAAAGCCACCAGAAATACCTTGAAAAAACGCTTTTTAATCCACTAACTCATCATTATTGTCCTCTTTTTGCTGAGGAACTGATGAGTGGATAACTAGTGCCTTTGTTAACAGTCAAATTACACCAAGCATTATTTGAAAAACTCTATTAATCTTTAATTTAGCTATTTTAATTTCTGTGAGTAATTAAGGCACACTGGCATACCACAAAATAAAAAATATTCACAAAAAATTACTTGTAGACCAGTTGTCTTCCCCATTTTAAATCCTTCAGGAATTTATATACCAAGTGCCTTCAACCACAAGTGAAATTCCATTTGCAGAAATTTTTATGGCCAAAATCTGAGTGGAAAGCAATAAACAACTTGGCAAATTCTTACGACTCTAGAATAAAGGTTATATCAGATGAAACTGCTATGGTCATTAAAAAGGCATTAACTGAAAGGAAATACTTGGCAACTTGTTCAGTTTTATTATGATGGCTTCCCCTTTGTAAACATAAAAAATGGTATAAGTTTTTCTTCATTCAAGCTCTACTTTTATTAGCCTAGCAACTGTAGGCCATGCCTCAGTCTCTCTGCATTATTTCTATACACTAAATATATCACTAATTAGAAAATAAGTTGAATTTTTAACACAATTCCACTCTTCCTATGTTGTAGTCCACTTGTTGTGAAATGGTTTAAAGATGACTGGAGGGGCATTGTCACTCAATGAAGTCCTGGTTTGAGTGAATAAACTGGAACATACAAGAATTTGACATTTTGCCTTTGCAGAAGGCAAGTTATAAACTTTCAAGTTCACTAATGGACTACTGTTCAAGGACACTAATGACCCATGTGAAAACTCCAAATTCAAAAGTTCAATATACTGGGCAGAGGTTAGGGAATTAGATTTTTTGAGATGGAAGGAGAATGAAATGGAAAATGAATTGGAATCTCAAGGTTGATTTCATAATTTTCATTCATTAATTTTTGGAAAACTTTAAAGGAAAAGCATTCATTCAATGTATATTTTAGTTCTTTGAAAACGATAGCTTGGGTTCACTGTGGGAGTTTACAAGGGCAAAGCTACTAAATTTGAAAAAGTATAACATCTCCATTCAAACCAAAAGCCAAAGCATTGATAGTCTTCATTTCCCCTCATTCCTTTATTATGACATTGATGTTAAGAGTTAGAGAACAAACTGGAAAAAGTGAATGCAGCAAAGATGTTTTAAGTTCTGACTATATGGTTGATGTTCTTGGGTAACTCTTCAGCATTTTTGTGGCCAGATAACATTTTTGAACATCATAAGAAATGGCTTAGAATAACAAAAATGGTCTTTGGATTTAAAATGCTATCAATATAATTCTGCATCTGTGTGTCTCCCAAAAAAAACCATTTGGTCATTCCATGGAATCTGGCAGTGAATGATGTAGGAAGATAACCGTTGAAAAGAAGATTATATTTTAATGATGACAGTAAAATCCTCAATCTGAACTCAACAACCATTCAATATCACTTATTTTTCTCAGCCATCTTTGAAGTAAAAGTGATCCTGGATTGATATATATCTAAACTAGGTCGAATTATTATTTTTCTTAATTCTCCAGAGTTTAAGTTCATGATGTACCATGAAAACAGAAAAAAATAACATGAATAAGAAAATATAACGCTCATGTCTGAGCAAATGTGGGACCCTCTTCTTCAGTATATCACTCAATCAATCCCAAACAATTTATTTTCAGATCCATATCCCTTCCTTTGACCAGCATCACCACATCTCATGAGTTAAATCAAGCTCAGATTAATTCATTTTACGAACAGGTTGAAGAAAGAACATAAATAGCAATTATGCAGAAACTTTAGAAAAACGGAAAGGCAATTCACGTAAGTAACCTTAAAAAAAATCTATTTTCTACCCTGGCCTTCTCTATAATTGCCATCAGAGAGCTCATTTCTTCATGAAGCAGATAGATATGTGTGGGCTGACCACATGAGATGGCTTGCAATTTTAGTCACCCTTGAGACTCAAAATCCTTGTATGTATGACAGAATAATATGGAAGCAGCATGATAAAAAGAACCTATACTTTTGAATTTTCTGATAGAGACAGATTAAACTGCAAGTGGCTTAGCAGAATGAATTTTATGGTCAAAAATTGGGGTTTTCAATTATGCATTAGAAAACTCTTATCTGGTCCATTTGGAGATCCACAGAATGTGAACCAAAGTTCCATAAAAGGACTGATGGGATTACTGTTTTCATTGCAACCTGTTAAAGTTGGTGTGAGAATAAAGTTAGTGTGTCAGCATTGGAGAAAACAGGGGAAGGGGTGTAGAAGACAATAAAAAGAAGAGAGAAATGGTCATCACCATAGGCCCAAGGAGAGAAATTTTTGGAGTCAATTCATGGATTTCTTATTGGTCACTCCATCCTGAGGTACATTTGTAGTACAGAGAGTTCAATTTGAAAGTTGTGTGCTGAAAAGACCATGCTTGAATGCCCCTATTCTTTATGTGCCAATGTACTGAAACAGCTCAAGTTTTCATGGAGTATACAGGCCTGAGAGAATGATTATGCAATGACACAACTGCTAATGAAGCAATAAAGGAAAAACCTTTGGCCATAAACAAAGTTTTTATGGTCCAAGGAGTTTCTTCCCATTTTATCAGCATTAGTAAGGTCAGAAGAACTCACTGAATATTAATTGAATGCCATGGCAACAATATATGGATGGAAAAATATCTTGAATTGCCATTACACAGCAAAGAGTAGTCCAATATATGTAAAGGATGAAATGAAATGCTTATTCCAATAATGTATTCACCTATTATAGGAAAGAGAAACCATTAAATTTTGGAATAACCATGTTCTTGGTCAATTTGTGAGTCTTCTTACCTTCATCACCCTGAATGATTTAGAGCTCACAGTTCAAATAAGAAAACAAATAACAAACCAGATACAGAATTAATGGCAAGAAATAAACTTCAATATAGAATTCAATAATAAATTATGTTCAAAGGCATAACATCAAGAATTCTTAAAGAATTATAACACCCAATAGATAGGTTATAATATGGCTGGAAGAGAAATTCAGAGATGTTGAAACACAGGCAACAAAATCACTGACTAAGCACTACTCAATAATATAGGGTAAGACACTTAAATAAAAGTATAACACACATATAGGCTCCTGAAGAAACATTTCTTTGTAATACAGAAATATTACCAAATTTTAAATGTTGACAGAATAAGTACATGTGCATGCAATGCAAAACTCACCATAACAATTATTAAACATATTAAGACAGTCTATGAGTACTAATTGAGAAACTGCCAACTGTATGTCAAACCCATTAATTTGGGAAATGCTGGTAAAGATATCCTAAGAGTTTAAAAGATGAGAAGGGGAAGAAAAAAGTTATGAAAGGACCAATTTAGAGGCAAAAGGTTACATTGAAGACATTAGAGTCCGAAGAACATCAAACAGCAAATTACTCATGTTGCCCAGAAGAAAGTGACAATGAGCCTCAAGTGAGCATTGCCACAAATCAGTGAAAATTTCAACTTACAGAGATGAACCAGAAAGTTTTGAGGGAGGAAAATTCAGTGAAATCTACTGGAATCATAAAATTTACCAGATGATTTTGCAAATCGCATGAGTGTATAAAATGAATTCATATTTTGTAGTAATTATTGCAGGTGAGAAAATTTTTTAAATAATATGCTGAGGAGCTGAAATTTTCACCAGAAAAAAACCTTCAGTTTGTTCATCTCCAGCATTCCATTTTTGAAGCAAAACTGTTCATGCTTTTTAAGAAATAAAGTTTTATGTAATGTAAACAAATATGAAAAAAAAATAAGTTGCTATTATCAAAATTTGAGGTTTACCTTCAAGGATACTAAAATTCACAATGAAACTATGATTAAAATTTTAATAACCATACCTCAGACAAATAAGCATTGAGTGACCAACACAGCATCACGCACAGAGAAAATTAAGATGGAAAGAAAGATTTAATTCATAGAGATATGGATGTAAGGATGCTGAAGAATTTAGTAAGCATATTAGAGTGGAAGATACCTTAGGGAAAAGAGGTGTTTTTTAAGAAGGGGGAGGCACATATGAGAGCATTAGGGGTGACCGAGTAACAGCTAATTCCATTTCTTGGTCTAATAGCTTCATACTTCTCCAGTATTTATTTCACAACTTGGTTACAAACACCCATTGTTATAACTTAGTAAACAAAATATTGATTTTATTATAATTTTGTTGTTTGGATTATAACCAAGTTACTCTTAGTTTGTTCCAAAATGTTTTGTCAACCTTTACTTCCATAGAATATCTAGAAATGCACTCATCTCCACAAATGTGCTCAATGTGCCTCAAAGTGAGTGAAGGAAACAGAATGGCCCTCAAGAGCAGTGGCACTTCAAAGCTCCTGAGGCATGAACTGAAATGCATCTTAAAGTAACAACAGCAGTGATCAAAAATTCACATGTACCCAGCATTTGCATCTTTATTGTCAAGAAGTTGGATTGTAGTCAGACACCACACCTGCAGGACAGAGAGGATTCGGTCGATGGGGAAGTGAGGGGAGGGGGCGAGGCACCCTTACTTTTCTGGAGCCGTTCCTTTCCTAGGGCGAAGTCGGCCCAGCTTGATGGTGACCTTCCCAATGGCACACTTGAGCACAGCAGCTGCCTCCTCCTGGGACGCAGACTTGAGGTCCTGACCATTGACGGCGAGGATCTGGTCACCCTTCATCAGGCGACCATCAGATTCAGCCACACCTCCCTTCACCTGCCACATCACATGAAAAGGTATCCCATTAATCAGCATGGGTACACATGTTTAAGTTTCTTCAATGTCCCTGATTTTTCCCCAAACTATATTTCCCCATATTCCTGTAACCTTGATTTTACTCCCATCACCATACAGGATTGTTTGATAGATATACAGTTTGTTTGTACTGTCTGAATGGTGATATTTTAAAAGCAAAAATAAGTGGAGGGAGGAAGGAAGGAAGGAAGCTTGAAGGGTCCATGTGTGCTAGATTTCATGAGACTGTCAAGACTGACTGTGGTACTGACCAGTCCAAAGTTATAAAACAATGAGAGGGTATCTTCTAGCTCCACCAAGTGACTTTTTACAGCAAATGCCTCAATTCCAAGAATGTGCCAACTGGACAAAAATAATCTCCCCTGCCCATCATCCATCCAATCCTCCAGACTTGCAATCCACACACCTCAAATGTTGCAGTAGGTAATGCCCTTGAGTAGCTCTGCAGGGATGTCACCTATTCATACAACCATCTCCAATTTCATTTCATTTAAAGATTTTTTCTTATCTCACAGTTTTGATGTTTCTGATCTTTATCTATCCTAATTGGCATCATATTCATTTTCTATACCAAAACTCCTAAGCTGATTATCTATACTGTACATATGTAGTTCCTCTATATAGTCTTTTCATCCTGTCAGGACCTTATCTGTCTCATTTAAAATTTTACACACAGCATTTCTGATAGTGCACATAGATTTTTCTTTCTTAAATCTTGACAGTTCCTTCACCTTTCCCATCACCCATGGCCTCTTTTCTGTGCCTATAAACAACTTTCCATATCCTTACACTGCTTTTTACATCACATTCCTTTAGGATATTAGGGTCATGCCTCATTTATCTTTAGATTTTTTAATACTTTCTTCTACTTAATTCTTTGTTCATGTTCTTCCATTTTCTTCTTTCATTCATTTTATATTTAATCTAATCCATAGTTTCATTACACTTTTTCTCTTCACCATACTTATTGCTTTGCTTCCCACTTTCGTATATCATTGTTTGATATACTCTCATCCCATTCTACTGTGCCTGGTCCATTATACTCACTCAGAACACCATCAACTGTCTCTTGATGATTATTCCTTTTCCTCCCTGGTAATGCTTCTGCATTCGATTTTCTTAAACTCCTTCCCTTCCCCGTGCCCTCAAATTTAACACTACACTTCATAAGCACTAAATTGTAATTTGAATACATAACTGCTCCCAGAAAACTGTTAGAGTTGATCACACTATGCCTATATTTGTGTCTCACTTCAATATAGTCTAATTGATTCCCTCCTGTACTTCCTCATATTTTCCATATGCATGAGGTATATATGACCAGTAATGGCTGTTTTCTTATATTTACTACAGTCAAAACAAAGGTGTACATACATGCAGCACCACGTAATTATTGTTTTCCAAGTCACTGAAGTTATTGTTTGGGTTCAGTAGCTGTTTGCCTGTTGTGCACTCTGATAAAAATTACCATGAAAATTGTTCTTCCCATTAGTTGCAAAAAGCATGCTGCAAATACATATTTTATCTAACTGATTGCATACACTATGTCTATTTCTTCCTCCTATGACCTCTTGTCAGCATGAATGCTTAGATTATCACAAGACTGACTGGTCTACTCTGATTTCTACAAGTAATCTTTTGTCATTCACCTGTTCTACATTCATTACTCTTATACCCAATCTAATATCCAATTCTTTGCCTCCCCCACTTCAGCTGCCTACATCTCTACTGTATATTACTCAGTAATCATTGCTTCAATAATCCTTGCTATTTTTCTATCTCACCTTAAGCAAGTCTACCATTTTCATATTTTCTTTTTCACACTCATCTAATATTTTCCCACTTCCCTATCATCACCATCATTCTAACATTTCAAATCCCTATTTTCATGGAGGCAATACTCTTTGGTGTCTTCTTTTCTGCTGCCATCCACTTGGCTGTGAATCAATTTTGATCTCAATTATTTAATTAATCTAATTTTTTTTCAATGAGTCATATATATTTGGTTCTCAGAATTTTGATGCCATTTTCTTTTCTTATCAAAAATGAGCATCCTGACTTTTTCTATGCGTGGCTGACTGTTTAACAGAAAGAATACATTAGATTAACACCAACATTTCAAGCATAGATATTTTCTGCAACAATGACTCATTGAAAAAATATTTGAATATTGATACATATGCATTTAGTAGTCTCTCTTCATTGAAAAATTCTCTCGCGAATGTTTCAAGTTTGCCAAATGTATTGGCTTTCTAACGCTATTATAGCAATGCAGAAATCAAGTATGCATGACATCACAGAACTCACCACATCCGAGATGTATACGCCTGGTCCATTTTTGCGGCCAACAATACTCAGGCCAAGTCCCTTGCCTGCCTTCTTTGCCAGCTCCACCTCCATCACATCCAGCATATCTTCATCTTTGCCACTGCTTGCCTCATCGCGGTGAACTGTCATTTTAAACTTGTTTGGGAAGAAAAGAGAAGGAAGAGTCAATGCATCATCAAACAATGTATTCATGCTCTTTAAAGAATCACTCAAGCTGATGGATATTGTGATATATCTGAATAGGTCGAAATATTACCCCTTAACTTGTTCCAACATGTAATAACCTCACTTAAACACAATGAATGCCTCCTCCAATAAAAAATACGAGGGTAGTTTGAAAGGTTCTCAGCATCACCCACAGATGTCAGTTCTAGCATGAATTTCCTGCATCGTAGTAGATAATGCTTTATGAGTAAGCATGTAATGCTTCAGTTTTCTGGGGAGAAATCTGTGGTGCAGACACCTCTCTGTTGTTGTTCCTGCCTAGCGATTTGTGAAGATGGAAAAAATTGATATTCGAGCAGCAATTAAATGCTTCATAAAGAAAGGTGTGAGAGCAAAGGAAATTCATACCAAATTTCAGAACACACTGGGGGGGGGGGGGACTGCTTCTTCATATTCAACTGTTGCCCAGTGCATAAACGAATTCAAGTTTGGTCCGGACAGCTTAGTTAATGATCTGCAAAGTGATCAGCCAAAATGTTCCGCTACCCCAGAAATTATTGCAAAAGTGCATAAAATGAGTATTTGAGAATTGTCAACTGAAAGTGACAGAAATACCTGAAGCTGTAGGGATGTCAACTGAAATTGACAGAAATACCTGAAGCTGTAGGGATGTCATCTGAATGGGCATATCATGTCTTTTTAGTGGAATTGGATATGAGAAAATTATTGGCTTGATAGGTGCCATGAGTCTTAATACAAGATCACAAATGCATCAGAATGGGAATTTCTGAACAATGTTTGACTTGTAAAAAACTTGTAAAAAATACCATATAATACAGTATTTTTTGTTTACATTGATTCACGACCGTAGCTGTGTTCCTTGTATATTTCAAATGTTTACTTGTTTTAAGAGCAACAAACCAAATGTTCTGTACCTATTTGTAACCACAGATGAAACTTGGGTCCCTTTATTATACCTCAGAGATAAAACAGTAATCAAAGCAGTGGAAATATGTTGATTCACCATCATCAAAGAAAGCAAAGTCAATATGATTGGCCATAAAGGTGATGGCTTCAGCTTTCTGGGATGCAAAAGGGACTCTGCGCAGAGATTATCTTACCACTGGTCAAACAATTATTGGACAATGATTGCTAACCTTCTGGACCAATTACAGTAAAAGATGCATGACAAAAGGTCAGGTTTGGCTAGGAAGAAAGTCATCCTTCATCAAGACCATCCACAATGACAAACAAGTGTCATTGCCATTGCAAAAATACTTAAACTAAGATATGAACTGTTGCCACACCCAGCTTATTTGTCTGATTTGGCTCCATCGAATTTCCATCTCTTCCCCAAGCTAAAATTTTCCTCAGTGGGCAGAGATTCTCTTCAGACAAAGAACTAACAACCAAAGTAGATGGGTATTTTCCAGGTCTGAAGGAATATAATTTTTGAGAAGGGATCAAGACATTAGAACATCACTGGACCAAGTGCATTAGTGAACAGGGAGACTACATTGAAAAATAAAAATGTTTCATTTATTTCTATTCCATTCTGAGAACTTTTCGAATTATCCTTGTACCTTATCATGTATCCTTGTATATTCAGCAAATTTGAGGAAAAATCCCAATGAATGAGTTTTATTCTGTGTTGGTGTTGTTGAATGCAATGATCTTCATTTCTAAGCAATTATACAAAATAATAAGAACATAGCTGACTATAATTCCAGAGGAAGTCAATTAGATTTGATGCACATACAAAGGAAATCCACTCCATGCACATGATCGTGGATTGGATGCCTAGTACATATTGTTAATGTGCATCATAGAAATCTATTTTCTGCAAAGTGAAAAGAGCCATATCAGATCATATAAGAGAATTGGAACTGGAAAAGAAAAATTGGAGGGTACAGTCTACCAGTCCTCAGACTGAAAAGTTCAAACTATCAAACTTTAGATGAATACACAATACTTAAGGCTACTTCCATGATGATCCCTTTCCCATAATCCCACTCAGTTAATGAACGAGGTAACAGGAACTATACATATTTTGATGAACTGGCTCACTGACAATAAGCTATCTTTAAATGTTAGTAAAACCCATTATTTAAACTTCAATCTCAAGAAGAAGTTAATAAATTTATATCCAATAATTAACAGTTGCCCCATAAAAGAACTAAAGGTAACAAAGTTTTTAGGTATTTGGATTGACTCTAATCTTTCATGGGAGGAACATATTAATAATTTATCTCAAAAACTGGCACAAATCTGTTATGCATTCCGTGTACTCAAGGAAATCATTTGCATTCAGGCATTGAGGACTATATATTTTGGCTATGTGCAGTCACTTCCCCATTATGGTATTCCCTTTTGGGGCTCCTCTATCTTCCTTCCAAAATTATTTAAAATGCAAAAAAAGATTATTCGCATAATAATTAATTCTAATAATAGAGCTCCCAGTAAACCTATTTTTGAAAAACTAGAAATCTTACCTCTTCCTTGTCTATACATTCTTGAAACAGTGTCTCTTATTAACAAAAATCAGAACATGTTTATTAAAAACTGTGACCTTCATAGTCATAATACGAGAAGCCAAAATGCATTCCATGTAAGTCAGCACAGAGTAAATAAAACGATTAAAGGGATAGATCATCAGGGAATACTTATGTACAATAAATTGCCTGCTTATATTAAAAATATCAAAAGTTTTTTTTAAATTTAAGTGTGCCATGAAAAAACTACTTTCATGTAAATTATTTTATAGTGTAGATGATTTTCTAATGCATACCATTTCAAATGTATAACTGAAATGTGTTAATTCCAAAAAGTTGTAAATTGTATGTATTGTACTTGCATATTGTTTTGATTTTGCATAATGTTTTTTTTACTGAAATGAAGTGTAAAACATGTTTTGACAAAGCCATGCATAATTCTATGCTTATGGTGAATGAATAAATTACAATTACTAACGCCACTGCCTAATGTCCATTAAGGTGGTAGGTGCACAATTTTAACAAATAACTCAGTGTTTGAACGTTTGAAACTAAACACCTCAATAAGTAAAAAAGCAATTAAATGAATTCAAGGTGTTGACCAATACTGTTGATTTCAAATGCAACAATACTGGTGTAATTAACATTAATTATCTAAATGTAATTTATTCAGCATTTTAGTATTAATTCATGGCCAGAGCTATAGTAATAGCTCCAAGCTTAAGACCATAATTGATAACACTATTGAGCAATTGATTATAATTAATGTAGTATGATTTCGGTAAATTTTGAATGAATTAGGTAAGTTTTGAAGCACATATTAAAACACCAAGCATAGTTGCCAATGTCTCCCACATTAGTTATTCGTGAAAGTATTACCGATTCAAAACACCATCCTCTCAGATAAAATATCAACTTCAAGGAAAAACTACTCTCGGCAGGAAATAAGCCAACCTTTTAACAGGTATGTAGGTACCTACTTATGAAGAATGTGTGAACAAGTACAGTCTGAGGCCATGGCACATTTCCACTAACCTTTGCTGGAAGTTGGCGCAGGGCAGCCAATGCCTTGGCATGGGTAATACTCCTGAAGTCTACACTATTTACTTCCAGGATTTGGTCTCCAGGCTTCAGGCGGTTATCCTTGGCTGATGCTCCATCCGAATACACCTCATGGACAATTATCACCCCCTTCAATGAATTCATAACATACATACCGGTTGACTCAACACATAGCTATGTATAAATTGTCATTAAT
>CM073773.1:30701456-30743541 GCA_037158775.1 Hetaerina titia
CGATGCAACCAATGCCGATTTGTGGGCACCACGGGGGGCATTGTTTTTCGAGGGGTAGATTGCGAGTGTTTTTTGGAGTGGTGGTCGGAGGGGCGTAGGGATGATGAGTGGTGGGAGGTTGATTTGATGATGGAGGTGAATGAGGAGAGGGGTGATGTTTTGGTGGGAGGGGCCGAGGGAGGTTTGGTGAGATGTTCTGCCGGGAGAGGAGACAAACAACGCCACAATGAGCAAACAATGGTACACACATTTGCAATGCTGATTTGATAATTCATAATGTGACAGGAACTATTTATGTGAAGACATCACTCCATTGATAATTATATGATGTTATTTTAAAAACTACAGACAAATTTATACAAAAAATTTACTGGCTACCTCCCAAAGAGAATCTGAGAAAGTTTTGCAAGCATGATAACAACAGCAGTGTTGTTTTATGTCTGATAACAATGGATAAAAACTATCTAAATTCTCTTTAATAATTAAAGAGCTGTATAAATAAAATTAATATTGAACATGGGCCATTATAAGCATCACACTTAATATTCATAGCATATAACAATTTTTATACTTTCACAAATAGCCATTTAAAAATGACACCTGAATGTAATTTAAATATAATATTGGGTGATTACAACCACACTAGCTAGTTCAAATTTATTTATTTTGTCCAAAACCTAGATCTCTTGCAGTACACTGTGCAAATCTATTGATAACTCTTACGAGATTGAACTCAATATCCCTATAGATGTGCAACAAAGTAAAATCAGTTTTGACCATGACCTGCTCATATCTCATACTGTATTTATTATATAAACATGATAAACCAAACAACTTATAACTGAATTTTTATCATAATTTTCATCAGATCTATTCCCTCTTAAATATACAATATCTACAATAAATGTACATATGTACTAGAAATGTCAAAGATTTTCTGGAAATACATACTACTAATGTATATAAAACAAAATTTGTAGACAAAACTGAATTTTGCACATGATTTTTCAAAATTCATTCTCTGTATTCAAGCTGTATTCATGTTTTTGCAAAATGCAATATTTTTGGGGATTTCATTAATTAAGAATATTACATGAACACATAAAATATACAAATGGCTTAAGTATATCCAAGTGGATTAAAATAGATTAAAACTACTGTTTTCACACACTTAATAGAATTTTGCAATGGTTCAATTTCACAGACACTGAAGAGGGGCAATTGAAATAATAAAGAGGATTGAAATTTTTCATCACTGTGGACATTCATACCTAAATTCTAGAAAAATTTCTCACTACTCACTGGATACAGAGCATTTGAGGAAATCAAGGTAACTCGGGGAAACTAATGTAAACTAATCATAGAAGTTCCTGTTTGGATATACACACATTTATCAAGTGGATTTCATATCGCCCTGAACTATACGTTTTTCATATTAACAAAGAATTCAATCTATCATTAAGGTACCAATTTGTAAGGAGTGAAGGATTTCATACTTAGTTTTTTAGCAATAACTTAAATAATTCCATATTATTTAAACCTGGATATTTACTCCAAAACTCCTATTAGATACAAAAAATTGTGTTCATGAAAAGATATGAACCTATCTGACAAACTGGAATTAATTAATCTACACCCGTTGAACCCAGGCTAAAGAAAAACGAGGGAACATAAAATTTTATAGGGCTGGGAAGTTTCAAAAATGTAAAATTTCATGCAAATGTGCCAACACCAGACTTGACAGGAACTCCAAAGCAATGATTATCAGCATAATAACAAAATACTTCATGCATGACTCTTTATTACTTCTTATC
Source organism: Hetaerina titia (assembly GCA_037158775.1). Lineage (NCBI taxonomy): Eukaryota > Metazoa > Arthropoda > Insecta > Odonata > Calopterygidae > Hetaerina > Hetaerina titia. The sequence continues at coordinate 30,703,271 of CM073773.1, forward strand.
AATAAGGCATCAAGTTATCAATGACACTCAAAAATAAAGAAAAACCACAAGAAGCATTTCATATTCAATCTCTCATCAATTAAAGCTTTCTTTTCAGTTTTAGCTGAAGAGCTCTGAGTTAATTAATTACAAAGTTCTAAAGATGCTCAAGAAAAGCATTTCACAACACCAAAGCACTCCAAAGGAGTTTTTTCTGAAGCACATATTGAAACAAGAATAGTATCTTTAATGTCATTCAACTCCTGATTGAAAGTGAAATAAATATTTTAATATATTGATAGAATGCATTCATTTTTAAATTCGATAAATGGACAAATGAATTTAAAATGCTACTCTGGCCATATAACCATTTTTTCTTTTCTCTTCACATTTTTTGCCGACTTTCAAGTTGAGGTCTCAGTTTACATCTACATCTTTTAAAATTTTCTGTGGTGAACAAGAAGCTCTCTTATTCTTAAATTACGAGGGGATTTAATATGCATTCCAAAAAGATGTAATTATATAAATCACAATTATTCTCATTATCTAAAACATATTAAAAAAAGAAAAGTTTTCAAAAGAATTTAATGCGACTTCATCTCACTCAATCTCTAGCCACAGTTTAAATCGCTATGTATTTTAAGAAAACTCATCAGTTTCTTTATCCTTTCCATTTCCTACATGACTTTTCCTTTAGGGTTTTGAGTTGATCAAAGAGTCAGTCAATGGGTCGGAGTGAGAGATTTGCACTTAACGTCACTTATCACAGGAAACACTGTTCGGTGGAGTGAAGCATTCTTTGGGATTAGGAGACCGACCGATAGAGAAGAAGGCTTGCAGGATTCGTTGTGGTTGTTGATGTGGAGGTTAAGCTGTGTGGTACATACATTTCTCTAGTTATAAAGCACATCAGACGTCTCCTTGTAGCAGAAAGACTGTATTGTTGAAAGCATAATATGAGGAGGGGAGGTACAGCAAAGACTTGATACAAAGGTACAGGAGGGCATGAGTGATGAGATGGGACATGTGCAACATCTTGGCCAATTGCATGGTAATGTGGATTTTGGTGGTGAGGGAGATTTCAATAGAGGTGTAATGGATTTGAATACTATATGTTAGAAAGGTTAACAGGATGTCTATATGTAACATACAGGATATGTAGGGAAATGCTGGTTGTGGCCTAATGAATTTTGAGGAAATTAAAAGATCATTTAGAATGGATTTTTGTTAATTTATCCCAGGGAGATAGAAGGTACAGATGGAAAGAAGATAAGGGTCTTTGGTGGAGGGCATTTTGAGTTTGTAGTAGTGCTGGCAGATTTTTTCATAAAGGAGTGATGCCAGGTATCTGCATTGGAAGAGGGAGTGATGGAGGTTATTGAGAACTATCAAGGGAATTAGAATTATTACATGGGCACAAATTGAAAGGGAATGTGGGGGTCAGCATTTGGTGTGGGAGGTATTGTAGTTGATATAGTGATAGTGTTGCTTTTAAATAGGTTTGATATGGACATGTGTGAAATTTATTGTTATGGAAGGAGATGCACACATCAAGAAAAGTTATTTTGGATAAGGAAATGTTCAAGGTGGATGAAAGAGAGAGAGAGGAGAGTCATCAAGTACAAAAATGAAGAAGTTAAGGAGTTTTATCCCATAGGATCAAAGAAGGAAATTCATGGTGATAACTGGAAGCCAGATGAGAGGTCTCAAGGGAGAAATTGAGAGGAAATGCTGTTCAAGATGACCAAGGTAGAGGTTGGCATAAGAGGGACGAAATCTATTTCCAATGGCACGGCCTTTTACCATGAGGTAGGATTGGTAATTGAAAGGGCAGGAATTGTGGGTGAGATTAAGTGGGAAAGACACATTAGAAATGTTGTGCTAAGAATGTGTAGGGTCTGGCATTTTAAAAGTAAGTTATGGAGGAATTACAGACCTTTGGTATGTGGTATGGTGTAGAGGGAGGTGATGTAAGTAAGTGGTGGCTATGGTGACTGGGATGTCTTGGGAAAGGAAGGTTGAGTTCAGGATTTCTAGAAAATGGTAAGTAACTTTGATAAAGGAAGGGGGGTTAATAACTATTGGTTGAAGATAGTGATTCACTCAGTTGACAGGTTGTGGCAAAAGACAATGGGGTGACCAGCAACATTTGATTTTTGTATTTTTGGAAGGATATAAAAGTGAGTGGTGAGTGTGTATGGTGAGGTTAGGGTAGAGATGTTCATGAATAATAAATACTCTCATGGGCCTACATCAATGGGAAAGAAAGTGATTTCATCGAAACATGTTGGGGTCAGGTCACTGGGAATGGATGGATAGAGGAGGTATTGAAGAGCTGTCAGTTTGTTTAATTGAGGACTACCACTGTGGAGCCATTACCTGCAGAGATGATGGTGACAATATTGGGATTATTGATTACTTTTTAAGGGCAGTGATTTCAGATAGTTAAGCACTAGATTTGGGGTTAAAGGGATTAAGGAAAGAGAGAATAGAAGTTTCAGAGTTATTATTAGGTAATCTACCGTTTAAGGTAGGTTTTTGGATGGACACAACTATCAAATAAACATTTTGTGACTCCCCACCTAGCAAACTAATCTATATCAGGTCCCTCTTCATCTCGGTGTACTTCTTTCCTCCCTTCATCCCGTCCAACATCCCTATCCTGTTCCTGCCCTTACCTCGCTTGCCCAACATTCTCCCCTCTATTACCCTCTTCAACATTCCACTACCGCTCAATACGCCTTTCATCCATTTTTCCCGCCTCCATAGGATTTCTCTCAACAAACCCCTCTCCTCACCCACCATCTCTAGTACTTCCTCATTTGTTTTCCTTTCGGTCCATTTCACCTTCTCCATTCTTCTCCACACCCACATTTCAAAAGCTTCCAATCTACGTCTATCCTCCTGCTTCAGTGACCACGTTTCCGCGCCGTACATAGCTACGCTCCATATCAGAGTTTTTACGAGTCTTGTCTTAACATCCCTACTCAACGTCCCCGTCATCAACTCCCTCCTCCTTGAGTAAGCCTCCTTGCCTAGCGCAATTCTTCTCCTTACGTCCCTACCACTTTGACCGTATTGGTCCAAAACACTTCCGAGATATGTAAATTGCTCTACCTGCTCTATTTTTTCCCCGCCTATTTTAATATTTAGCTTAGCCTTTTTCTTTCTGGAAAATCGCATAACCTTTGTTTTATTAATATTGATTCTCATCCCATAGTTTCAGAGTATATATTGTAATATATATGTGTATATTATATTGTATATTCTATTCAATCTGCTCAATATTATTGGGAATACATCAGCAACAGAGTGGCAGAGATAGTGAGATGGCATTACATATTTTTCATACTTAGATATGATATAAATGGGTTTAAAATATAAAACAGTTGGCAAAAACAATAGTTCATATTAAATCCTATGGCAATTTCAGAATATACATGTATTATTGTCCTTGAATGATAAGTTTTGAAGATTATCAAAAATTAAGGTGACAATTTGGGAATATCTTCTGAATTTCACCATTACAGTTGGTGATGGAAGTAAGAGGGTGGGAGACCTTTTGTGAGTACCTGTATCATTATGTGCGATATCTATGCACTATATGTACACTTCTGAAGCTCACTACTCAACACAGTTCTCCCATTGACTATTCCCTATCAAAGATGAATTAATTTCACCTCCTAAAGTCCATCTGTCATCTGCCAAACTAAACCTCCTGGGCTACACAACAGAGGAATATTGTGAGGAATAACAGAGAAATACCTTGAATTTATCAGAATTTGTCAAACAATAGACAGCATCACAGAAGAAACACTCCCAGCAACCCTCTAAACAGGGAAATGAATTAAAGGCAGTCGAGATAAGATAATAGTAAGTAGAAGCGCAACAAATAACATGATACTCACATGGGCCATGCACATTGACAATCCACCGAAGCAACATCAAGAGACGGTGAAAGCAGGCAATTCAAGAGGACAGGAGGGAAGGGAATAAACAAAGGGAAAGATTAGGTGGGAAGGTGGGTTTGACAAAAGGATGGGGTGTTGGGAGTGGAGGGAGAGAAGGGGGAGTAGAGAATGACACCATGAGGAGGGCACAGAGAGAGAGAGAGAGACAGAGAGAATTGATTAATAACAAAACACTTTTTTTTTCACTTTGAGATGCTCAAGTTAACTGCTGTTTATGCCTGCAGCACCATCGGCTGTGATGTTAAACCACTCCTGGCTCTCTCCAAAATGAGTAACAACATCCAAAGGCCTGCCCAGAGTGGGCTTTTAGGCAATCAAATATTTACGTACATACAAAAGCCATTAAAATGATTTAAAAATCATTTATGTGGTTACAAAACAAACCAGTCACAAAAATTAATGCTCAAATGCAAAACCAGTCAAGTTTTATGCCCTTTTAGCAAATAAAATATGAACTAATTTAAAGTTCAAATCCAGCAAACAGAAAACAACTATGTATAATATGAGCCATCATATACAATCAGCAAGCAAGAAAGGATTTTGTTTGTTAATGCATATTTCAGATTGAAATTCAAGTTATTAGATGCTTCATTCAAAACCACAAAATACCATAACTAGATTCACACCAATTTTTAAATAGATAAGAATATTAGTCAAAGTAACATACAAAATAATCATGCACAATAATATGAAAAACAATTCACTACCTATAAGATATACATTTCAAAATATTATTTGATGATGCTTATGCTGGAGTCCATTAAACATTCACTCACACTGTTGAATTTTTTATAAAAAAATTACTTGCAATTATAAACAACTAAAGTATTTTTAGCAGTACCTTAAACAGTTACTAATACCCAATTAAAGGAAGTTGGACTTGATATTTTTTGGGTTTTTGTAGGAAATATCTTGTTCTCAAATTACTTGTAATTTATATTTTAAGTAATGATTTCATAACAGCAATCACTCTAAAATCACTCCTTTTATTGCAGTTGGCCTGAGTGTTAATGTAGCTTCAAATATTTAGAGTCTTTCTAAAATGTTTAACCATTGATAATGGCAAAAATTATTACAATGCAACCATTTCAGAGAGTAAAAATCATTTGCCTCGTACATGTAGCGGATGACTCCGTTAAAAGTTACTGTTGCGGCATCTCCCGCAGTTTCTTGAAATTTGGCAAAAATTATGCCAATTTATCACGCATCAGATTTTCATTTAAGTTCAATCTTTGAAGCCAAGTTTGATGAAGTTACCAAGATACAATCAAATGCATTGACATTTCACACTTGGCTCATGGCTCAACCATACTTTGCCAATTTAAAATTAGAGAATTACAAAAGTATTGGCAATCCAGGGAAGATAATTTACTACTTCTGTGTTACCAAAATTGTTAAAACTACATGCTTTTGAAGAGATGAGAACAAACCTGTCCAAGTTCTCATTGCTACTAGGGAATATTCAGAAAATTTTCAACAAGTTATTATCACAAGCAATGAATAAATTTTAATTAACCTGTTTGCTCTGACAATAGTCAATTAATGGATTCCCTTTCCAAATTGAAACCTTTCAATATTGTAGTTTTACCAAATATATTCTGATATTTGGTCAATTCAAAATAAATATTTTCGGTAAATAGCCTGTATAAAGCATAAAAGATAAATGGTAGAGAGTGTGGCTGTATTTTCATTGGTCCTTGTATGCACAACTTGAACATTCCTTTATGAGAGCAGGTGGATAATTAATTTTTTTCTGCAGATGATATTTCAAATAGAATAAATGTAATGACACATAGGTCACACAAGCTTGCAGAAAACTTCAAGAGCATTCCACATATAACATGCAAAGCATTACACTGGGGCACTGTACTAATGCTTTCAGAGGCAGATTGTTAGGGATAAAAAAGGTTATTTATTAAAGGTTATCAAAGTAAAGTGTTTATTCCAGTATTATTTGATAAAAACAGCAATAATATCACTGTTGTGAAATAATTATATTTCACAGAAAAAGCAAATTAGTTTTCAAGAGAATACAAAAATTTACAGATCTTTCAAAACTGTCTACTCTATGAATACTGCTTCAATATATGAAAAGAAAAAGTTAAGATGAGCAGGACTGCCAATTTCATGAAATAAATCTTTTATAAGACATAATAACTAAATACCCAAAGCATGGATAAAGAAACAAATTCCAGCCATAATATTCCACTCCTTATAAACACACATGAGCCACAAAGTGCACAGCTGTTATGTTATAATAACAGTGAAGTCATTTGAAAGAATACAATGTGTAGGTTTATCTCATCTTGTGAAAGTTTTAGATGAAACAGTTTTATAGGTTAAATAAAAATACTCTGGAAACCCAACAAAAAACCCAAGTACAATGCAGCACCTGTAGCCTTTGAGAAAGGCATGTCTCTCACTTAGGAGGTAAACAGGAAAAGAAAATACAAATTGATAGACATGGAAGCAGTTGGAGCAGTAGTGACAGCTTATTCTATAACAATAGCAAAGGATGAAGCTTCGCCCCCTCCCCCAAAAATGCTGGGGGTGGTGGCAGAAGCAGGGAGAATGGGTGGTTAAGAATGGGGGGATAGACTCACTTGGCTTCTCATCCTCCTTCTTGGCACCCGCCCCACCCCCCTCCTTTGCCTTCTCCTCCTCTTTTGCCTTGTTAGGGTTGCACACAACAAGCGTGACCACGCCCTCTGTCTTCTTGAGGAGTGAGGCCGCCTGGAAAATACACATGGCCATGAAAGGGAAACATCTTTCACCATAAGGATTCTTTATAAAGAGTTAATTTTGAGCAGCTAAGTTTCAATTTCATCGTAAATTTTCCAGTAAGGTTATGTCCTGGATTAAAATTAAGATAAAAAGTTTCTCATTTTTCTTGTGTATTTGAATAAAAGATTTACATTTTATCTGAACCTCATGACAACATGTTAATAATAACCTTCTTACTGGCAACAAAAATATAGTGCCTAAAAATTTGATTTCTGAACTGAAGAGAGCCTCAAATTTTGCTGAAAATTAAGTAGGTGCATACTTACAGAATCATAATTGGAGCCCATGATTACATCCTTATTGACTTGGAGAATCATGTCACCAACAATAAGGCCAGCCTGCATTGATAATGGGAATGAGAAAAGCAAATGAATTTTTTAACACAAGAATGTAGCAAGTAGTTTCTTGGTAGTAATTCCTTATCCTTTGACAACAGACAACAAATGAATTTTTGAAAGTCTATTTTCATTTTTCAGGAAGATAACATAAATAAGGCAATGACAAGATATTTGAAAAAGGACTGTTCTAGAATAGTATGAGTTATATTTATGTATAGTTTGAAAATTATACAATAGTACAATAGTATTATTATTAGGTAATCTAGCAGTTAAGGTAGGTTTTTGGATGGACACAACTATCAAATAAACATTTTCCAACTCCAAACAAAAACCAATCCAGCAACCCCCTCTACACCAGGTCTCTCTTCATCTCTGTGTACTTCTTTCCTCCCTTTATCCCATCCAAAATCCCTATCCTGTTCCTGCCCTTTCCTCGTTTGCCTAACATTCTCCCCTCTATTACCTTCTTCAACATCCCAGGCATCAACAGACCTAGAGGCACCCTCAGCTTCACCCAAGCAGTGATTTTTCAAATTCAAATCTCCCTGGGAAAGGAATCTTCCCCCCCTACCCTGGCATATCATTTCCATATTTTGACAGAATTCATAGGAGCTGAGCTCTACCTTCACCCATCAAACTTGCCTTCTGGTTGATTACTTTGGTAAGCACAAGCATTGCCCAGATTTTACCAGGCAGAACTCACTAATGTATTTTTGCCACATTCTAAATTGATTAAACACTGATCACAAATGTAATTTTATTTGTAAGTAACACATGGTTTGCAATCCATGCCAATAAATCAAATAATTTTGTGAGATTTAGCCCACAAATATTTAAGGCCAAACCCAAAATTTAACCTCCAATGCAAGAGAGCCTTCTTATGGGTTGAATGGGTGTGTGTACAGGCTCTTGGTTTAGATATAAGGTGGCATATAATTTTCCAATCATCTTCATAGCATCACCCAACTCTATATCCTCCTCCCTGACCATCATGTACACAAATTGGCCACTTTCCAAGGAGCCATCAGGTTTTGAGAAGAAACATAGGGTTCAGACAATATAGTGATGTCGAAGAAACTCCATAGTGTCTAGAAACTCCATTTAATCTTTAAACACAAATCATAACAATTTAATCCATTTATGTGCTGGGAGAGGGAATATTTGCACAGCATAAATATAATTTATAAAACATTGTATTTGAATATCAATGTTTTTACAACCATACATAGTACCTGGAAGACTAAGATTTGCTTGTTGACTAGATGCTGATATATATGCAATGACTACTCATATTAGAGTGTAGGGCTAGGAAGGCAGAGCTTTATCCATTAAACTGGACTGACTGATGATTTTACAGTCCATATAAAAAAATTATAAAGAGCAAATTAGAAATGAAAACCTTCTAGATTATATTACTCAAAAACATTAAGACAAATTGAGAACCAAAACTGAAACAAAAACAAATCATCCGTTTTTTTGCTTGCATCAAAGAAAAAACATTTTAAAGAAGTTTTATTTTATTCAATTTATCATCTATATTAAACTCCTTAGGGACCAAAAAGTATTGACAGAATCACTCCTTTTATTAGTATTATCATAAAATGTTCACTATACCTCTCAGCTCAATGACCCTAATATAGCATTGGTAATTTATTTCATTAACAAACACAAAACAACAATTATCTTAGGGATTTATAACATCCTTTCTTACATGTTTTACCACTGTTCAAGCTGAGCTAAACCCTGCCTCACATCAGAAAATGGAATATTCACGTCATTTAATCTAATTTTTTAGGGGTCAATATATATGAGAAGATTACATTAACCATTATTATTTATTAAAATATTTCTCAGTGCAGTAGCAATAAAGTAAATCCCCATATTTATTTATTTAACATAAATGAACCATCTTTTAGTGAATGATAGCATTCTCCTTCAATGAATTTTCCCAATTCCTTTCTTACACTTGAAAATGGCAGAGCTATTTCATTTCACTGAATTCCTTTGACCTCTTTTTGAGATAAAATGTACAAGAATGACTTACTTTTTAGAGTAGGATGATTTGATTTTAATTTCGCTTTATTTAAATCAAAATGTTTGGTTCTAACACAACTCAAGTTATATCACAATATTTTTCAATTCAATTTCATAATAACCCAGAACTTTTTTTCAGTTTTTTAAATATTTTCTTCGAAATGAAAAAATAACTGACAATAAAATTTTTTTCAATACATAGATTAGGAAGAGATGCATATGACAAAGTTAATCAAAGAGCCCTGAGGTTCTGATTTCATATACATTCAACATTCATTTTATTCATCTGCATTTTGTGGCAATTGTGACCTACAGATGAATTTTCCTAAGATGAGAGCTAACTCAATCAATTTATCACACCCAAAAACCTTGGCATATGAAGTCTTATGAAAATCCTTGTAACTCTGAGAAGCTTCAATACTGCAGCAGAAAAAGAAGTTTCAATTTTTCATTAGTTGTAGTGGCGTTCACAAGAAATCAAAACTTTCACTGAGGTATTGTCAGTTATCATCATTCTACTGATGTTGGTGAACAGCTGCAGAGTGATGAATGTTGATTACAATTTTTTCATGCCAGCCACTTGATTTTGATGTGACAAAAGACATTCGACAAATGTGATGGCCCTGCTTCACTGCAGGTTAATTATTTTGAAGAATATCATGTTGAGATCAATGGTCTGCTATCCCAATGAGTGGAGCATTCAGATACAGATCAGTTTCCCATACTATTACGTATCAAGGGAAAACTTCCATATTTTTTTTCATTATCAAGGTGATAATGACATTACATTTCGAAATGTCCTTATTTTAATCATTTCAGTCATTTGTTTTCATTTCACTGGAATCACTGAATTTAAGAATGCAATCAATCAGATGAAAGCATTCATTCTATTATTCCCAGTATCTAAGAGGCACTACTGTACCTGAATGCAACCAAAGAGATACATATGCCTATTTGAGCTAGCATTTATTAGCCAAAGGGTTCACCTTGGAAATTGGATGTCCACTGAGAATTCCACTGTGGAGCACAAAAACACTTTCTGAAGCAATAAAAAAAACTTGCACTGCACTAGCAACCACACATGCTTCCACAGAAAAATCATGCATTGCTTAGTACCATAATGATCATTCGATAAATGTACAACAGCAATGAGCATCAAATGAAAGCATATAACATAGTATTTAAGTCTAATAATGATTGAAGCCCATTCTATGATTTTATTACAGTTCAGAGGACAATCTTTTGAATGGCTTCTTGGGATCAAAAGTGCACACACCAGCTAATTTTTTAACTAGAGAGATATGGGAGATACATCTCCCATTGTGTATAAATAATCTGAACCAGAACAACCACCTTATAAGAGATTTATTGACAACATTTTTTAGGCTCTCTTTTATCAAAGAATTTTTTTTCAAATGCTTCTGATTAATACCACTTAGTCATAATTTTCCAACTTAAACTCTTACTGAGTAATTCATTTTGTTTTATATCATGACTAACTTAGGTGAAGGCAACATTAGCTACACAACTCTCAGTAAGGACCTTGGATTATAATGAGGTGTGTATCAAACAGACAAGATATTGAGTCAATATATTTAGCTCTCTTGTTATAATCAAGATTTTGCAAAGCAAGTAATATCCGCTGCCTAGTAATTATTTTTAGGCATTCTCATTTTAAAGTAGCATATTATTCTTTTGTACAACTTTAAAAATTATTAGGTGAGAATGGAAAAATAATGAGAGTGTCTAATTTATTTTAAAATTTATGTCTTTAGATGACTAGTCAGACTTCAAAAAGAATTCCAAAATACATCAGTCATCACAGCTGAGCTTGAGGTAGTCGGAAAATTTTGCAAATATGTATGTTTCTATTGATAATAAAACTTTCATGGATGATCAAGTATAACTATGATCTGTTTTATACCAAAGCTTGGACTGAGAAGCAAATAAAGATCATTTTTGTTATTATTTTAATTGCTTATATATTGCAGTAATTACTCAATCCTCCATTACTTTAGTTAAATTAAAATATATGTTTTGATATTAATCTGCTCTACCACAGTGAAGAAAAAGCAGTGTTCGTTGGAACCATTCCACAGAACAATGTAAAATAATAAATGCACTTGGTCCAGGTTTTACAGCAACTGGCTATAGGCCATTCTTACAGAACATATTTTCAATATGTAATCCATCTTTCACTGTTATAACCAGCAATGAAATACAAGTACCTATTTGGATTTTCTGTCTAATTGCCTACCACTCTGATTAATATTGATAAGTTTGCAAACAACTGCATATTTTCATATAATTGATATTCATTCTAGCTATTAGTGGAATCTTATTTAGTGACAGTATTAGTCTTTCCGTTTAGACTTTAAGAAGCAAATCTCCATTTGCAATCCTTCATCTTATGATAACCCAGCATGCTATTCACCAGATGGGAAACATACTGTAGATCTATAGAAATTCTCACATTGTATTTTTGACATTTACGAATGCGATCACTTACCTGGCTGGCCTAAATCAATATGTCATTCAACTTAAAATGCCAACACTATAGGTTTTCAGGCACCAGTTGCATTTTAAAAGCCAAAATTACTACATGATAGAATACTGAAATCATATTCCAGTATGAGACAAGAAAATGCATTTTCCAAAAGTTTTAGAGCCTTACAGCAAAAGTCGTTTAAGGAAATTATGAATTACTTATTAAGGCCTCTCATGTTAAGAATGATCACCTCCCTATATTTAAGTTGTCTAAAAATATTAATGCAATTCTTATTTGTGTTAATTTATTCAACAACAGGAATTCAATAATGAATTCTTTCCATGACAATGTTTTTATTAATGGAGACTTAGGAAATGGCAAGCAACTTCATTAATGCTTAGTTGCTACTAATTGCATGGAAACCACCAGCATAGGTTGGAAGCTTTTGAGAACAGGTATAGAGAAAAAGGGGTGTGGAGAAAAATAGACAAAATGAATGAGAATAGAAGAGTTGGATGATGAAGTTTAATAAGAGGTAGGGTAAATATTAAGGAAGAAAAAATGGGGATGAAGGAAATAGAGAGGCAAAATGGGGTGTTGAAGACCATATTACACAAGGGAAGACTTGGGTGAGCAGGGAAGGAGGAGGAAGAGAAGAAACTTTGTGGAAAGCATGAACGCATGTATAAATTATGATGAACTGCAGAAGAAAACAATGCAAGGGAAAGGATTTCATGGTAAATAGAAGATAACAGTCATTAGTAACCATTCCAAACCTACCTTCAACAGATAGGTACCTTAATTGAATGAAATGGACAAAAGATGCATGCTAGGGAGTGAGGGAAACAGAAGGAACAGTTAAGGAATTATTAAAGCACAGTAGTTATAAGATTTATTATTTTTTGATGAATTTTTACAATTTTAACTGGGGCATTTGAAAGATTATTTTCTCTCTACAAGACAAATTAAGTTTTTCCCTTCTTTTCTTCAAGGGGGATACATGGCTCTTGCACTTACATCTGTAACCACCCCTACCAGCATGTACAATTTAGGTTGAGATGTAAACCTCCCAGTCATAAATAACAAAATTCTTCATGATGGCAAAACTGAATCTTTCGAAAGGATTTTTCAATGGATGGAGGGAAAAGATTAGAGGCATAGAAAAAAATAATCATTCCTTAGTTCCCATGAAAGAAAATTTTATAAAGTGCATGGAAAGATTCCTATACATTGGTCAAAATGCCAGATATAATCAGTGTGCATGCTGCACTCAATTGGTCATAAAAGCCCATAAAGTAATTCATATTAGTTTTGCATTATTGCAATTACTTTGTGGGCTAACTATTTTGTCGGCTAATTACTCTGTGGCCTGAATAGGTTAGTCTATCATTAATAAGATCACCAACTAGACTGATTGGGCAAATATAAATATAAAATGAAAGATACAAGAGCCAACAATATGCACCTGGTGTCATGAAAACCTATAATGTAAGCTCAGGTGGAATGCCAACATTAACTTTCATTCGCCATTACAACTGAGCTATGGTCAAGGATGCTATGGAATTGAGCACTTGACTTCAGTTTTTAGTGTTTTTTTTCTCCCTTGTATTGTACAATATTTAACATTATGAATCACTTTTGAATTTTGTTAATTGTACAGTTTGCTTTATTCCATTTCTTAAATTCCCTCCATTAAAGGAAGTATGTGGTGACATGTTGAAAAGTACCTTCGATTTTGGCCATGTCGAGCTAGGTATTTGGAAACATATCGCAAAAATATGTTAAGGCATTAAACTCTTGGTATGGGTTTAGTTTTCTAAAAATACATTAAAATCTAATGTACTTTACACAGTATTTTAATTAAATTAAATTTACTTCCACCAATCACAAGCTGTTCCTTTCAAGTTTCAAAATCAACTTTGTAAATAATTAAAGTGCATTATCCTTAAAGGGAGCATTATCATGAAAGGGGATAATAATGTCATTATTATAATATTTCAATACCTATGAAATTGAAAAAAAGCATAAGCGTGCAGTCCCCCTGCCTTTTCCATCCCTGATCCCTGTGCTTTCATGTGACAGGGAACAGGTGGAGGAAGAGGGCAACCATGTGAGGGTCTTAAGTAAACTCTGGGAGATATGGGAGAGTGGCTAGGTAGAGGGGTGGAAGGAAGCATAGTGTGGTGCACACACATACATCTAAGAACATCTGTATACCTGTTCTGCAGCACTGCCCTCCTGGATATCCGAGATGAAGATACCTTGTCCCACCTCAGCATGCTTTCCCTCAATAATCATGATACCAAGACCTTGCGGACCCTGTCAGCCAATCAGCAAAAAGATGCAAGAAGGGGAAGGCGACAGAAAGGCAGAGAAAGAAAGAGAGAGACACACATTAGCACAATGAAGGTATGTGCAAGACTAATGCTGTCATTGGGAATGATCAAATGAACCAAGACTAAAGCATCATTGGTGTTAAAATTTTAATCAAGTGTATTTTCATTTGTTGTTCATAACGTTTCAAGTATCCTTAGAAGCAGGTTTTAATGTAAGCTAATAGGTGTCATGGGCATAAGCAAGGCGTGGCAGCGGAATTTATCTTTCTCTGGGTAGATGTTGTTTCGGAGGAAATTTGCCCAACAAATAAAACAAAGAAATGAAACTTTAAAAATGAACAGAAAACAATTGTACTATAAAGTTTTAGTTTATGTTTTAAGAGGGCTCTAGCAAAACAAAATTTAACTGCCTTCAGAAAGATATTATAATTGGACAAAAATGAAGATATTAATCTATTTCTATTGCCCATCAGTGATTTTATAAATTGACATTTTAAAAATCAAAGTATGGTTGGTCATAATTTTATGTTGATTGTCAAAAGCTTTACTGACATCTCTACTGATACTCTTTAGACCAGGAAATTACTATCCCCTAGGGAGATGAAGGTTGTGCTTGAAAAATTGGAGTCATAGACAGTACTTGGACCATGCTCATTGCCCAAACTAATTTAGCATGGAACCAATATGTACATAATGTACCTAAAAGTAGAGAAGTTGTTGCTATGGCAAGCAGAGTTAGGGGATTGTTTAATGTCATAAGTTAACTTGTTACAGACTCCACAGTTTGTAGCAATGGTTTTCACTGTTAGCTTTGTTTTATAAAATCTTTTATGAAGGGACGCAGAAAATATTTCCACTTGAGTAGCTTTCACCATCAAAATTAGATGTCTAACTTCATACATATACATGATTCAATTCCAATCTAGAAAGTGAACTGAAATCTGAACTGAAGTCTGAACTGAAAGTCAAACTGAATTTTTCATTTCACAGCAACTAATTATGACCCAAAACAAAGTTAAACTAACAAAGAGCAAACCTATTTGATTACAGGAGCAGCATAAGTCTTTATTATTTGTCTTTCGCTATTAGATTTTGTGATACTATGTGATCTCTAAGTTATTACAAATGTACTTCTTGCTAAATTCTATATATCTCTCCTTTGTGCTTGAGCCACAATGGGGTTTGAAATCATATATTTTCATTGCAGGGGTTCCAACACATTATTTGACAGGCAACAAACCTCAAGGAGTTAATCATAAAGATTGTAATGAATAATGGTTATGTCATCTGGATAATGTCCCAAGGGTGCTGAGAATCCTACCATTGCCATGTTTATGCACCGGTAACTGTGAAATGTGTAAACATTAATCCTTCCTTGTACAAATGTAGCCAATGATGGTATGACTACAACACCAGGAACCAAGGGGATGTTCATATTGGTGAATGGAGATTAGTTATTACGTCAGATAGGGGAACTTAATACTACCTGGGTGATTAATAACAAACTACTCCCTATGAAAAATCTTCCTATACTAAAGTAGACCAAAATATTTCCTTTTGGTAAAGAATTTTTATGATTTGAAAGTATATTTTACAACGCTTTGAATCTATGCATAAAAATTTGAATTAAAAACTAAACCTTAACATGGTAGAATTAATTATTTACTGTCTCATGTTGGACACCTGTGCAAAAATGTTACTCTTTTTATCCATTGCTTGCTGATTTTAAGTAGTAATTTGTTCTTTAGATATTTGAAATAACTTGGCATATGGCAGACATGAGATGGAAAATGTATATTCAGGAAGTCTTTCTCTTGAAATATGCATGAAACAACACAATGATGACAAACTCCATCTTCGTTGAAAAACCTTCATTCACTGACAGCAGGGATATTTTCTACATAAACCGGAAGTTGTTCCTTCTTAATTCCAGAGTGATGTTTATTTATCTGTAAATGTAACTGTATCTGAAATGTATGACTTGGAATTCATGTGTCTAGAATGTGCAATGATAGCAAAGAAGGATAATGCAAAGAAGTGATAACTATTACTGTGATTTTCCTTTTCATATTTTTTTACATAATTCAACATTACTATGTCATAATACACTTGCTGCAGGGTCAATTTATTGGGAAAGTGTGGTTATATACTGTCAAGTCTATCTCAGAAGTGGCCCCTTTATGGGCTAGTGCTAGTGTTTTGATGCTGGGCTAATATTGGTGGCTAAAGTCGACCAAAGAATGGTCCATCATATTTATAGTGACTGGGGCAGAGTGGGTTAATGTTAATTACAGTGTACTAATGCTGGTCATCAATAGTTATCATACCTCAATA
Organism: Hetaerina titia; assembly: GCA_037158775.1. Taxonomy (NCBI): domain Eukaryota; kingdom Metazoa; phylum Arthropoda; class Insecta; order Odonata; family Calopterygidae; genus Hetaerina; species Hetaerina titia. The sequence goes on from CM073773.1 coordinate 30,719,535, forward strand.
GCTCCAAGTTCAGCAAATTAATCAAATTAGCAAAACTCAAATGAAAAACTACCTTTAACACTATGTGAAAATCGTCCCATGAGAATATATTAATGGCCACATGTGTGACTGACTTTGAAAGAAAGCAGTGTGCATGTCTTGGGTTGGCTCGGTGAGAGAGAGGGATAGGGGGAGGAAGAGGGAGAGCATAGAGAGTTGAGCAGAATGCACAATGAATGATAAGTGGCATGTGGAATGTTGTGTTGCAATGGGTGAAATGGCGGGGGCTCATACGCACCACAATGGCATATTTTATGCATATGGCGTGGGCAGAGAAGACAGTTTTCAGGAGTGCTGTGGGGATGCAGGGGTTTCCTTTGACCAATAAGGAGTAGCGTGCTTCAATGTCAGTAGACATGCACAGGCTCTTCTGACTTTGATCAAGGGTGATGCAATGTTGCAGATGTTTGGTGCACTTGTGCTTTTGGTAACCCATTAATGACTGAATCTAACTGAAAGGCATTGATGACCAAGAATTGGCAGTAATCAGACTTATGTAATTAAACTTTATGGTTGATTACTTGTGATCATTTACTTACAATGATGTATAATGTAATCTAAAAGTAAAAAAAAAATGTAATCTACATGTATCTAAAAGATACATGTAATCCTCAATCAGCCACTTTATAAAATCTTCGAATAATAAAAAGGGATTATGAAATGGTGTAAATACAGAGTTTATTTGTGGAAAACAGTGGTTTACTTGGAATTGCTCTTCTCTCTATATATTGTATAATATTTGCTGAGATTGAATAAGAGGAAAATAAAATGGAAAAAAATACACCAATATTTAAAATTACCACAACTTGTTCACCCTATTGTATTGAAAATGTAATAGATGTTATCAAACCACACATTTTTCCTTTGATTAATTTAAATAATAACTGCATTTTGGATTACATGTAAACTGCCTCAGAAAAAGTAATCACAAAATGGATTGTCAATTGTGAAAATAAAAGTAAATCACATAATTTGCAATAAATTACAATATGCTGCAAATGTGCCCAACCCTGGGAAAGTGCAAAGCATAAAATGGAAGACAGTGGCAGCGGCATGTGGAGTGTAGGAGGCAAAATACACTCAGGGTGCTGGCATGCAGATTTGGCATGGACAATGGCTTGTGTGCTGGTTGTGCAGTGTCACCAAAATGAATGCCTATCTTACAGAAATGAGAAAAAGACTTTGTGGGAAAATATATGAGGGGATGTGATCCCGTGTTAATAATACCCTTGAGAAAATTTTTATCCTTCAATTTTACAAAATTCCTCCTCCTTAGCTATCAAAACATTGGTGTTCACCAGGTTTGCTGCAAATCCTTCAGGTCTAACTTTTTGGAATAATACCACTCAGAAATAAAAACAAACTCTGTAATATTTCAAACACTTTTTAATTACTCCCCATTTAGGACCAATAAAGAAGTTTGTGAGTTATTACAAAGTTTGTTTCTATTTCACACTTGCCAGGTTTACTGTTCTGAAAAATTGACACCCTTGGGTTCCTAACCTGATACACTGACTAATAAGAAACACTGCTAACTTGCTATTTCATAATAATCAAAACTTTCAAGCAATTCCCAATCCATATCCTAATATCATCCTCCAATCCTTCTATAAGAATTATGACAGACTATGCATGCAGATTAAATTAGAATTGATTTATTTTAATGAAACATTGAAGTGATACTTACTAAACATTCAAATGAAAAACTTAATTGGATTCCGGAAACACCACCCAAAATCAATGAAAATCAACTCAAAATTAAAACATATTTGAGTTGGATTTATCTTGTCTAACAGTCATAACAACAATTCATTAATGACTTATGCATGAATTGCTACCTAGCAATTACAGTATGGAAGTATTATTGATTGATTATTCATTCAGGTACATTATATTCACCAGCTTCCAAAATTCCTGTTTACAAAAAGGTATCCTTGAATTAAGGCACTTTGTGATTGATATGTGAATGTGATAGAACTTTAACACACATATTCATGTGTTTAGAAAAATATGGGCAACATGTTTCAAAGCTAACAACTAAGCTCTCTAAATTGACTAAATTTCTTGTTAGCAAAATTTTAAAGATGTTACCTTAAAAATAGCATGAAAAACAAAAATGTCAAATTATTTCAGAGATATTCTTCCAAAGGAAAGGAGAAAACATGATTTAAGACATTATCTAAGAATGAATGTACCCTTTTTAGCAGAATATTATCCTTACTTATGTAAAAATACTAGGATTCCTCAGAAAGTCAATGCTTGAGTTGAAATGGATCAAACAATAAAATATTCAATTTAAGATAGTCAGTTTTTTATTTTGACATTATGTATATGGAAACCTTATTGATTATAGACTTCTAGCAAGTACTTAATTGCAGCCTAAACAATGGCCACAAAAATGAGGGCATACTACCTTATTACATAATAAACTATGAATCCTTACTGACTTAGTGGTTTGAAAAATATTTAATATTTTGGCTTATCAATGAAAGATATGTAAATTAAAAGTCTTATGAATACTAAAAAAATTGACTTTTATGTTATTAAATTTTGTAAATTTAAAACTCCAGAGAAGCTATGATGAAAGGATATTGCTGCATTATCAGGGTCCCATTGTGCCACAAGAAGCTTTGATTGTAACTGGAAGAGCTTAGTTTAAAATTGACAACACCAATGGAGTTTACAGGACAGCCACATGCCTTTCCACAGGTTTTTACTTCATGAAATCAAAATGCAGTAACATAAAGCTTTTTTTTAATCAATTTACCTTTTTGATGGTGACAGATCGGAGTCCTTTAAAGTTGGCAAACCTCTCTTCTGGTGACTGGAAAAATTAAAATGTCAAGGAGGAAAAAAAATGCACGTTGTAGAATCTTTTGAAATCATCCTTCTAAGATGAATAGATATATGCATCAGACAATTATTACTAAATAGCTTCACAAGTTCATTTAATCTCTCATTACATAGATTTGAAAGTAATTTAGCTATGGTTTATGATTAAATTTATCTGCATGTTACATTATTATTATTATTTAAAGGTGCATTAGCATGCATTTAATGGTGAAAAAAAAGAGAAGGAAGCTTGGGGTAGAAGGAGTAGACATTCAGCATCCTTATCGCACTTACATCAAGTCAAGCATGTGGATATGAAGCCACTCAGCTGAAACACTTGTAAGAAATGAAATACTCAAATGCTGAATTCTGATTGAAGGACTACACATATGCTCACAATTGAAAGAGAAAAGTTCAATCAAACACCTTCCATTCAGTAGTTCAACTTTTCGGCAAGCTTCAAACATTAAAATAATACTGATGAGCTCTCATAATGGTATATGCAACTACTACATAGGGCCTCTAATAATACAACAGAGCACCAATATTATCTTTTAACCAATTTAAGAAACTTCCAAAACTTAGAAAGTTCTCAAAATAATTTAATTAATGTTCTCCAAATGAGATCGATTTCAACGGTCCTAACTCAATTATGCCAAGCATAAATTCCAAATTGCACTAATTTTAAATTAATAAACTCCAATTCTGATTAACACAGCCATGATCTAAACACTTTCCTGTGCAATATTTTCATACATGTAGAGCACAGGTATACATAAACTTCAATTATGGTATCTATTACCTTCCTTATTATGCATGGATTGATCATTGTATAATTTATGCTAGCATAAATACTGTTGATCACACAAGTTTCTCCGGAAGAAGATAAGTTACCACAGTTAATAAAATAAAATCCATACAATTCAGGTGGTAAATTGGAATTCTTGGCCACTCAAATAACGGCAAGTAATGAGTATATGTTTTTGAGCAAATAGAGAATATGCACCCTAGATCAAGATAGGAGGCATCACCATTGGAGTTCCTTTGTATCGGATCTAAACTTCAACTGACATCAAGTATGCAATTACTGAGTTTGTCATGAAATACAAATTGACTTTTGGGAAACACTAAACTATGATTTTAAGTGATTCACTCATTTAAAAAGATGACAAACACATAGATGGGACAAAAACTATTTTTAGTTTTCCCAGGAGGCAACATCAACTATGATGAAAGACCAGCTGCTGCATTTCATTTTGTCTTACCTCATCATCAAGCGAAACTGGGAACTGAGTAATGGGCTTCACAGCAAGTTCCTGAACAGCTTCACTTCGCCTGGAAGGGGAGAAGAAAGGCCAGCACATTATATGAATGTAACAACGACCAATAGAATAGACAGGGTTATATATATAATACTTTTTTGCATTTGAGTGGTTTCAAGAATCGATTAAAAATAAATAAATCGAAAAAGATAAAGATCATGCAGCATGGAGAAAAGCTATTTTTTGTCAGAAATGCTCAAGTTTTCAAAGAGATCAGTAAATAATTTTGCAGATCAAGGTCCATTGCTTTTAAAGGTAGCATGCTGGCCTCCATTGAATATGAGATTGCTGACAAAATCAGCATTGTAAGGTATTAAATGTCCCAATTAAGGTTTGATGTGGCTCTGGATTAAAACTTCCCTTTAAGTGAGACTTCCAGGAAAATTCACGTGATGCAGCATACCAAAATTAAAACGTTTTCATGGCCAATATTTTCTTGCACCAGTGTAAGTATGAATGTTATTCTTAATGTGATGGGTAATTGAAGAGCATTTATGGTAAAACAGGAGAGATAGGGTGAGGAATGAGTTGGTCATAAGAGAATCTAGTTTGAATAAAACAGATATACACAAGTACAAAAGAAGTTTGCTATACTGGATGGTGATATTGAGATAATGGTAGCAAGTCAAATCATATATGATTCATGAGAGAGGAGGAAATGGCTTGAAGGGAAAGGGTAGGGAGAGAAAATCAAGAGTGGATGAAGTCCAGAAGACTTTTTGAGATGAACATAAAAAGTTTCATGTATGAAAAATATCTAAATGTGACAGAGGCAAAAGAACTATACAAGAATGTGACAATCTGGAAAATTTGATTAAAGAATTTTCTTTTACAATCGAAAACCTGGCTTTTTTTTACAGTGCCTATTCTGAAAGGGAGATGCACAAAGGATTTATTTATAAGCATGTAAATATCTCCTGGAATAAATGAGTTGCATACTAATGCCAGAAATTCTAGAATTAAACAAAGTATATAATTTATTGAGGTGCATGCATCCTAAATTACACACATATTGCATGACATTATTCTGCATTACAAAATTAATCAACCAACTACCATTGACAAAGCAACATTTATTTTGTCTTTTATAAGAGTTATTCCCCCCAGTATCTTAGTGTATCAAAATTCACAACATAAACATAGACCTAACGGGAAGCCTTGGGACATCTTTGCAACTAAATTCAGTTATCATAAATGCAATGCCACAAACCAAGAATAACCTCGCAAAAATGTTCAGCTCCAGTGATAGATATTCGTTAAGTTCTCAATCCTTATCAGGTTTACCACATCTTTAGGAATAGTTTTTAATCATGACAAAAACATGTAAGTTTGGATATTCAATTGATAAGAGCTGATTTTTACACACAAAGCAGTTGCGTTAGATTTCAAATGACAATACACCAGTGGGCGGTAGTTCAGGGGGTAGAGCGTTGGACTACTGACCGAAGGGGCTGGGTTAGAATACTGGGCAAGCCACTCTGGGCACTTGTAGCTTCACCCAAGCTATGTGATTTTTCGGATACCAGATCTTCCTGGGAAACCATAACCGGCACAGGGAAAGGAACTGGCCCACCTACCCTGATGTGTGAATTTCACACGCCGTCGGGCTTAGTACTGGGTGAACTCTACCATCACCTACCAAACTGACCTTCGGGTTGATTACTCTGTTTATGGTTTTGTAAAACGCCAACGACCTATTCACGCCAGTGGTTCTCTACCCCGTAGTGCCAATCCCTTCATTTGTAACTAAATGTCGCAACGCTCGCTTCATTGGCCCGAAATATAATTAGCTTCATCGCACCAACTTTCAATTTGTCTCTCCAACGAGCGCAAAACGAAAGAGCGGCGCCTTGCAAGGTGTCCATCGCAAAACGCCGTTTCGGGGGCAGGCGACTTTGCCATCGCCGGTCGCGGCCCCAGGCAGGATCTCGACGGAGGCACGCGATGGATGGGAGATGAGCACGAAGGCGACATTTACATGCGATCCAGAACGAGGAATAGGACGCGGAAGAGCCCGCGCCTCTGCAAACCCTATCTTCATTAACTCCTCTACGCCGAAGTGCGGACTTTCCCAGATATCAGTAACGCCGCCTAAACAAAATGATAAAGGAACGAGCCCGGGAGCGCACATGGGCGAGATTACGCATGTATATCCTTCAAAAATCTCAAATTTGACTCCCTTTTCTTTGATTTCCCTCGAAATTGCAATCCAGCGATTCCTGTACAGAATCCAGACACCCACAAAAGGTAAGGTATTTGCGAAAATCACGACGTGTAAAAAATAAGTTTTAAAATAATGAACAACAACCCGCCAAATTTTATAAAGGATCCTCTTTAAATGCAACAGCAGCTGTGTGGTCACACACATTTCTGGCTCCCCGGGGGCGTTTTACAGTTACTTTTGGGTCTCTCTGTCACCCACAACTCTTACGCACCCCTAAAGCAGGGTTGCTTGCAGTAACGGTCTCCAACTGCGGGTACCAAGGGCAGCCGGCGGTATACTCAAAAAAATGAATTGTGCACAGACGAAAGAGCCAGGTTAAGTGAAAACGAGCATTATGGCGAACTCCATTTTCCATGAAAGCCTTTATTTCATCCTCTACACATAATCACACTTCTTCTCTGTTTGCACCAATTTCTTTTCCTCCACAGCGACATCACGAAAACCAAAACGATTCATGGAAATGAGACGTTACAGTGTCCTCTCCCATCGACCACCGAGCACTCCGATTGTAGTCTCCAAGCCTTCTTTTTATTTACGCTGAGAAATAAGCGACGCACCCTTTCGCTCGAGAGGAGCAGCCGCCGTCCTTGGGCTGCCCGCCTTCCATGTCTCTCCCCCACGGGAGGCGACGATCGAGGCGGCGAAGGCAAGCGTGCTGGCGGCTGAGGAAGGCCGCCTGACCGCTAATCAGGTGAGCGGAGGCGCTCGATACCTCGGAATCAAGCGCAGGGAGTCTGTCTCGGCTCGAACCCGATGGGGAGAGGGCTCTCCGGCCGGCCCCTCTGAGGCGCCCGCACCCAATGGATGGCAAGAGGAGGAGGAGGGACCGCGGGCTCCCCCAAGGGGCTCCCGATATAGAATATACGCGTGCCCACCCCCACCCGCCCCAATCCTCGGCCAATCAGGGCCGACGTCGCATGCGGCCGAACCCGCATCGGAGGCACACCGAGCTCGCGTTCACTGGTTCGCCAGCCGCGCGAGGGCCACGGTCCCCATCGGTGCGGGACCCTAGGTCACGCCAATCGCTCTGACCTCCCGACCTGCGATCTGATAGTGACCCGTTTCTCGAAGCTACAAGTCAGTTACAATTCCTTGTAATATTGAGCCCGTTCATGGTAATCAGTATGCCGCACTTGTTACTTGCCAAAATGACACAGCATGCGAATTGAAAAGTTTTATATAAAATTTAAGAATTTTCCGAGGACTTGTAATTCACTTGTAGCCTCGAAAACGACAACTCAGAATTTCCTATCCAATGATCCCGCTTTCCACATTTGCTCAGGAATTGAATAGAGAATAAATAATGGCATTCCTGAATATCCTATGAGCCGAGCCAAAACGTGGCCGCAATACTCTTTACGAACAGAATCAACAGGCATCCCTTGGGTAGCAGAAAACCACTCTGGGCACGAGAACACCACCAGCGGTAACACTCGCCGACAATCTACGTCGGCCTGGTGGCATTCTATGAGAGGGTAAGCGGGGAAGAGAGGGGGTTTCCACCACGGGGGGAGGGGGGGGGGGAAGAATGCCCTGTCGACAATCGTGTGTGCGTGGGCTGGTTGAACCGATGGGCACCGAGAGGCGCCGCTTCCGGTAAAGAGCGTGGTGGGCCTGCCGTAAAAGGCAGGCTGGATGACCCGCGACCATCGGACAAGGCGACAGCCACGAGGGAAAGAGCTCAGGGGGGGAGAGGAGAACTTGCCTTCTTTTGCGGAGAAACAAGAGCGGGCGACGGGCGCGCAGGCACACGCTAGAGAGTTCTCTCGCGACCAGTTGGCGGTGGGCGAGCGTGCGTGGATGCGTGTTATGCAGCGCAACCCGAGTGGTCTTGAAGCAATAAAAAGCAGAGCGGGCGAGTAACAGCGAGGGAAACAGGATTCGGGGGTGAGGGTGGGGGAGAGCTAGTGGAGGGGAGGAGGGGTTGAGCGGGGATTGGAGGGGGGCGTTGGCCTTCTTTGAATACCTCTTTGAACACAAAAGATAGCGCGGCGGTCGTTGTTGGAGGCAAGCCCTCAACGCCGAGGCGACGAGTGAAATACGGCGTGTGTGTGTGTTCCCCCCCTTCTCCCATCCCCGCTCTATCTCTCTCTCTCTCTCCCCCTCTCTCGAGCGGGTGGGCGAGGAGGGGAGTTGGGGTGTGGGAGAGGTCAGGGGAAGGGGTGGGAAGCTCTCTTTCGCTCGCACGCCGATATGATATTCCCTCCCCCCTCTCCGTTGTTCTATGATCGAGAGGGGGGAGCGGCTCCTTCCCCGCACCCGCCACGCTTGCCAACCGCGAGAGAGAGAGAGGACGCGGCGATGGTGATTTCTCCGCCGGATGCAGCGGCCGCGCCTGCCGCGAGCACTCAAAGGGCGAGTGCCACCCCTTCACTCAATTCACTCCCACTGGCGCTGTCACCCTCTCTAAGCTACAAGTCAACTTTTGAACTCCACCCACACACGCAAAAAAAGAACACTGTCTCAAACGTTATGTAAAACTTCCTGATCAAACCTTACCAAGCATGACTGCTACAAACTCACAGACGTCGGAATGAGTTTACTAGATGCCCTTTGGAATTGTTTTAGCTAAATGAAAAGCAGTGCCTGGCAAAATAAATTGCAATCACTTGTAGCACCCTGACAATTGGTTCAACCAAACCTCTCATATTCAATTAATCTATCGATGATTATTCCGCATAATTATTCCATCGTCATCATGAACAATCTACCAATTACAGGTAGGTAAATTTTGACGACTATTACAGATTACTAAGCGCAATGAATTCCTCAAGTTCAGACTTGTGTGCCTTTACATTAATCATATCCTTGATTCAATTACGCAGAATTGGAGTGTGACTTATAGTTGTGTAGTGTATCAAGATTGTCTTGTTGAGTGATTCTTGGAAATTTGGCTGGGTGTTTAGTCTGTATCCATCCAAAGACTTCCTAATTTCCTTACCCACACACCTTCTTCACACAATTTCCTTGCCCACACACAACGATATTGCCAATTTACAGTAACATTGTTCATAAACGGTAGACTACCAAATAATAAAATTCTTATTCAGCTCTACATAATATTCGTTCGAAAATCTCATTATTCTCTTCCTTTCTCTAACTCGCTTTCCCTCTAGCGTTCTCCCTTATAACATGACTTTCAGCATCCTAATACCACTCAATATACCCTCCACTCAATGTCTTATAGCATCTTCGAAATGACCAGTTCTCTCTTCCCTCATTATATCTGGAATTTCGTCGATTACCTCCCTCTTCATTCAATTTTTATTTCCCATACTCACGCACGCTTGCATCTCAAAAGCCCCAATCTTCTCTCATCCTCTTGCCAAAATACATTAAATCTACACATTTATTTTCACGACACCGCACCATCCGGGCCAAGGGTGCTCGGCGGGGGATATTGGGACGCTAGTCATGGAGTTTGTTGAGGAAAAATGTAATGTATACAATACTATGCTCGCCAGCGCTGACTTAGTGCTTCCCCCTTGTGTTGTTGTAGCGAATAGTGTGCGGGAAAAACGAATGCTTGAATCCATTCGTTCAGTCCATCTCTTTTATTTCGTGACTGTTTGTCCTACCGATGTATCTTAGGGGCTGAATTTTCTATGTCCGATGCAAAGCCGCACGATTGGCGTCCTTGTAATAGGTGTTTTCTAGCTCTTAGTCATCGCATATCTCAAGGTTCCCATCCAAGAGTTTGCACTAAAGGTTTGATACTGTTTGTCCTTTTGCACAAATGTTTCACTTTGTTATTCCATTGTTCGATCCTGTAATGAGTGCTCTTTGAGATGATAACTATCTTTGATCATTCCAGTGCCCCGAGTGCCTTGATTATGTATCCGTTTATTTGGTAAACTCCTGGTGCCTTGCTGTTTTTCAAGTTTTTCCCCGAACGATAAGGGATTAGAATAACATTTTCCGACCTCAGTAGGGTCATATTCGGGTCAAAGTTGGTATGGTGTCTGTTCGCCTCCTGTCATACATCCCAGCGGTGGCTTGCAGGGAACTTAAATATATCTTTCACGGCTCTGTCGAATCCGCTTCTCAGTGTCTCCGGACCCCGTTAATCTTCTTCTATTAGCGACTTCTTCTTTTACTAAGCCATCTTCAAGTGTTGAATTTTCTCATTTGGGCTGTTATCTGCAGGGATTGTCCCAAAAATAAGTAGAATGATTTTTTGCCATCAATGCAGATGGCTGACATGTGGCTGGATTTGAGGTGGGAAAGGTAATGGGTGAATATGCGAAAGCAGCGTGACCCACGTCAGTCAACTGTGGACCTGTTCGATGGTCATGTCACGAATTCACGATGCCACTTTCGATGGAGCAATGATATGCAATAAAATTGTGCATTAAACTTAGCAAATTGGGCTCGGAGATCATTACCATGGTTAAGGATACTTATGAAGATGAAGAAATGTCCCAAGAGATGGTTTTCTGCTTGCACAGGATGTTCTGGGAGGGTAACGAGAAGGTTGACGATGAGGAATGCCCTGGACATCATCAACAACACAGTGTGATGAAAATGTGCAACAAGTGAGACATGCTCAATTCTGATTGACCCCCAAGCGTCAGGATGATGGTAGAAGAGAGCATTATTCAGAAAACCACAGTGCATTATTATGGAAGATACAGCAATGAGAAAGGTGTGCTAAGATGGCCCCCAAGGTGCTGTCAGAACACTGCTTGTGTGACAATCTTGCCTTGTACCTCTTGGACCACGGTGAAAGTGACCCGAATTTTTTAGAATAGGCGGTTACGGGTGACAAGACATGGGTCTTTGAGTTCTACCCAAATATACTACCCCTTTGACTACCATTTTGGACCACTGGACTATGTCAAATATGCCATGACGAGGTGCCTAATGAGGGTCCTGTTGATGCCTTACAGGAAGGATATCACAACTGGTTGAGGCACTCGCATTGGTGTGTCGGTATAGAAAGGTGCTCTTATGAAGAATTTTAGCAATTTGTACTTTGATCTACATTAAATCTTTTTCCCCAGATTAATCTACTTATATGTGGGACAGACCATGTATGGCCGCTTAGATTTTACCGATTTACTGACAAGTTGTCAATTTGCCACTTAGGTTATTCTATTCTTTATTTCCTTCGATCGTTCTTCTACACTAATCTCAGTTATTGCTTCTGTTTTCTTGTCGAAGGCCTCGGTGGCATTTTTGCTTGCTTTCCTTCCAGTGTCTTTGCGTTCCATTTGGATTCCTGTGCCACTTAACTCATCTTCTTGTAACGCAGTTGGCTGTTCATGCTATTGACGTACTAATATCTGCGCCCAGGTAGCTCTCCACAAGCCGTGGGATCTGGCCCACACCACAATGCTTCAGCCGATTCCGTGACGCACACACTTGCCCACCGTTGTGGCGGTAGATATCAGTCTGATCATCTTGACCTTCGCCATCAGTGCCTTACGGTGAAACTGCTGCTATTCACCAATGGTGCGGGATGGAATTTGGTGAAAGATCGTCCACTTTTCTCGTAGCCTCTTTCCGGAAAAATCAGAAACTAAATTTTTCCAAACTTGTAAATATTTATACTTGTTGAGGTGTGCAAAAAGAAATGTTTTAAATTTCCGCCCCCGTCATTCGCTATTGTTTTGTAACTGGCTGAGTAAGAACGCAATTTGCGTGGTTTGGAAAAAATGCGCAATACTTACCACCATGCCTAGGACTGAAACGTAGATGTCCACCTCGGATACAGCTACATCTTTTAAAATAGTGCAAAACATGTAAATTAGCCAAGATAATTCAACATACTTTTCCTTAAAAGTAATTTTTTGAAATCATTCGTAATAAGATGGAACATACTCGCAGAAGTGAGAAATTTGAGGTATTTTAATCTCAAAGTCGGAGCACACGGAAACGTCACCATTTTTGGGATATTAATCGATATGGCTAAAAGCTGATTGATGAAGACTGGTTCTCTTCATTTTTGTTGCCATTTAATTTCTACACTAGTATTCAAGGGTAATCAGGGGTAAAAGTGTACACCCAATGATGAAAAGTGCGGTGAAGGCTGGCATTGCTTTTAGGCATTGTTGGTCTCGGTAGCAACTCTGTTCTTTTAAACCAGGCCAATTCATTGGCGTATTTTCATGGATTGTACCACCAGACGTAAAGATTTTTGGGACTACAGAAACACTTATGAATTGATATTTTTTTAAATAATGAATCATGAAATGTTCATAAAAATCTAACTGATATGACGCAAAGTTAACAGAAAATCTAATACAGCATGCAAAATCAACATGTTACATCGCTGTGAAAGTAGGGGGACCCTGCTGATGATGGGGAAGAGAACGAGGCGCCAGAGGCGAAGGGGTAATTAAGGCGCTCGGGTCGATTTGAGAAACATGTATTGATTTCGCTCAAGCTTGACAAATAAGATCCTAAAATACTTCGGTGAAAATGGGGGAGAAAAAAATGGCATTCAACTTGGTTTCTTAGTAATTCAAACTTTTTGAAAAACATAAATAAGCAGTCTTATAGTTCATGCAATCTGACGTATGTATGTTTAATTATTCTCTTCGCTCCTGAATCTTCAGTATGAACAATTTTTATGTAATTCCTACCACGAGGATTTAGTTTTTGTTACATTCCTAACAATTAGAATACACTCTTTCGTGAAGAATTTTCATTTTAAACTCATTTAAAATGTATTTTCAAGAGTTTGCATTGATTTAAACCAATGAAAGGCAATCAAATCAACATTTATGAAAGAAAAGACTCGCCACAATATTTATTTCTACGTCCGAAAAATTTCAGAGAGGAGAGACAATTCAACCCCCATTACAAAATTCAACGAGACTCAATTAACTGCGATTGTTACTTCAAGCTAACACGGACGCGAGGATGGTAAGCTGCGTGGCTGTGAAAGAATAAGTATTACATTTGGGAGAGACATTTACGGTTAAATTACAACCAACAACTACAGTTTTCTAATTGAAATCCAAAAAATATGCCGAAATTTGGCATCGCGGTATCCAAGAAAAAAAATAAAATATTATTTTTAGAATAACTTTACACAGCTATTACCTTCGAATGAAATATTTTCGCGCAGTTCAGTTTAGAGTATAGATGCAGACCAGCCAGATGAATGAGATCATAGCCACTCATTTAATATATATATATACATACACATATATATACATACATATATATATATACACATATATATATATATATATATATATATATATATATATATATATATATATATATATATATATGAGTCCGGATGAGCAGTGTTAGGAAGAGGGGTAAGGCAGGGTTGCCCATTGTCACCGGTGCTATTCAACGTATATGTGGAGGAAATGATTAAAGAGGCATGGGAAGAACTGGAGGTAGGAATAAAAGTCGGAGGGGAATTCGTAAAATCGGTTAGGTTGCTGATGACCAAGCATTAGTTGCTCAGTCAGCCAAGGGGTTGCAAGCATTGTTGAGTGAATTGGAGGTTCAGTGCGATAAATATGGGATGAGAATCAATATTAATAAAACAAAGGTTATGCGATTTTCCAGAAAGAAAAAGGCTAAGCTAAATATTAAAATAGGCGGGGAAAAAATAGAGCAGGTAGAGCAATTTACATATCTCGGAAGTGTTTTGGACCAATACGGTCAAAGTGGTAGGGACGTAAGGAGAAGAATTGCGCTAGGCAAGGAGGCTTACTCAAGGAGGAGGGAGTTGATGACGGGGACGTTGAGTAGGGATGTTAAGACAAGACTCGTAAAAACTCTGATTCTATGTACGGCGCGGAAGCGTGGTCACTGAAGCAGGAGGATAGACGTAGATTGGAGGCTTTTGAAATGTGGGTGTGGAGAAGAATGGAGAAGGTGGAATGGACCGAAAGGAAAACAAATGAGGAAGTACTAGAGATGGTGGGTGAGGAGAGGGGTTTGTTGAGAGAAATCCTATGGAGGCAGGAAAAATGGATGAAAGGCGTATTGAGCGGTAGTGGAATGTTGAAGAGGGTAATAGAGGGGAGAATGTTGGGCAAGCGAGGTAAGGGCAGGAACAGGATAGGGATGTTGGACGGGATGAAGGGAGGAAAGAAGTACACCGAGATGAAGAGGGATCTGATATAGATTAGTTTGCTAGGTGGGGAGTCACAAAATGTTTATTTGATAGTTGTGTCCATCCAAAAAAACCTACCTTAAACGGTAGATTACCTAATAAATAATATATATATATATATATATATATATATATATATATATATATATATATATATATATATATATACATACATATAAAATTCACTAAATAGTCATAGCAAATACAGAAACTAAAACATATTAAAGAGGGACTCACTATTTCTCGAATTTTCGGTGGTGCAACCACCTTTCTCAAGAGGAATTAGGAACAGAACAGAGTTCGGCTTCTCGTCAACTTGTAAGGCGAGCAAGTTTTAGCGGCGCACAGCTATTTAAAAAAATCAAATTCAGCACACTTGCATGAAGAAGGAAAGCGTGCCAAACGAACGAACACTCCAAAGAGAAAAAAACACTCATGTACGCATCCTCCCCGCTACAAGCACCCGGCTACAGCAAACAAAAAGGAGCCTAAGATCTACACCAGGAGCCAAGGTCAGTCTTGAACCAGTACACAAAAAGAAAGCACGGCCTTCCCGGCGGAAGAAAGTCGAGTCAAATCTCACGCTTCTGGAAGAACTAGGCGGTCAACCGCCGCTCGAAACAAAACAAAATCGGAACCTCGATTTCCGAAGAGTCCGGCAGTGCTACTCTCCCAATCACGGCAGCCGATGCCTCGATCGCCGGCGAAATCAGACACTCGGTAAACAGGCATGTCCTGCCATCGAGGAAACGTAATTTCTACTGAAATCTCCGAGGAATTTATGCAACTAAGTGCCCCGATTAAATAAATAAATAAATAAATGTATATATATATATATATAAATATCCACCCAAGCTGCGTGATTTTTCGGGTACCAGATCTTCCTGGGAAGCCATAACCGGCACAAGGAAAGGAACTGGCCCCCTATTACACTGTTGTGTGAATTTCACACGTCGTCGGGCTTACTAATGGGTGAACTCTAAAATCACCTACCGAACCGACCTGTTTATGATATGTTTATAGAATATGCGTTTGCATTCCGTAACCAGGTATGAATGTATTATACCATCACCTGGTGACTCATTTATAAAAGAATATTTACAGATTCTGGAATGAAAAACGTTTTCATTATTTTTACGAAATAAAGTTACCAATTTGACGTTCCGCATGCGCTTCGATTCCACCCGTTTGGGTACGAGTAGAGAAAGGAAGAAGAGGAGATCAAGACAATCTTCGCCGGAATCCATTTATGTGTCAATCGATCGCTAAGGTGCGGCCACCGCAGTCGAAGGAAATCGATGCGTTTTATTTTACCACCATTCCAGTTTTTTCCACTCGTGGGATATCTAAGACGCGGTAGCCCCATGACTGGAGTGCTCAGCTCCCACTCCACCAGACAGTTGCGGGTTCAAGCCTCAGGCGATGCATCTGGGCATCATTCCTGCCTACCCCTCCGTCCCCGTACATCCAAGCGGTGCTATTTTGCGGATAGCAGAACTTCGTGGGAAACCGCAGGTGGTACCGGGAAAGGAACCCTGTCTCCCCTGCACTAGACAAGTGAATTTATGAATTTTACACGCCATATCAAGCATTGGTCCGATCCGGGCTTCACCCTCACTAATCAAACCAACCAACCTTCGAATAGAAGACCGTGCTGGTGGAAAAATATTTTACACGCCGATGGCGCCATTAATTTGGGGCACGAAGGTTCAGGAGCGCAAATAATCCGCTATCTAGATGAGAAAACATTGATCCAGGGCCTTCACGTGTAAGGACGGATTTAAATCCAATCGAAATAAGAACATGGACATAACATACCCTCACATCAACCGTCAACTCAAAGGAAATGCAACTTTCAATTGATAAATGGACTAATGGAATACTTAGGCAAAAATCAGACAAAACTAATCATTCTGGCAACCACAAAATACCGAGGTCAGTATACTTGCCAAACTTTGTATATGTGATTTTGATTAAGAGGTTTGCACAAGTTGCATTAGTGATAGGTTGTTAACTCAAATATGTTTGTAACTTGTCATACGAGACACGTTCCTTTTGGGTTGGTTAATTCAGGAAATCTTCTTTAAGTTATGTCAGGAAACTGTACACACGTTTCATTATTTCTGTTTCTATTGTTTTTTATGGAGAGTATTTCCATACACATAGCCCAGACATTCATGGTACTTTACTTTTTTACTTAACTCCAACAATAAGGCTATCATCTCAAAAATAAAGAGCACCATGAATTTGTTCGCCAACAACACTCTAATCTGTAGTAACCTACACGGATCACCATATACTAAACAAGGAGTTTAAAGCATCCATAAATGTTGTAAGGAATGGATCTTAAATTAAATAATAACATAAACAATGTGCGGTGATGCACTTCTTACGAAAACACAAGCTTTGCAAAATATTTTTATCATGTTAAACATTCGGAAATGTCCGAATGAACCAAACCACGTAAAATAATTTGGTGCCACCATCAATCACGTCTGATCTTACATCGAGAAAACATAAACGAACTATTTGCGGAGGAGGCCTAAAGAAACTGGTATTCATCAAACGTATAGTTTGGAAACGTAGCAATAAAAAATTGAAAAAGACGTGATATTTTTTCCTAGTTAGACCCCAAATAGTGCATGCGGCGAGGATTTGGGATACGCCTCAAAAACATTCATTGTAGAATTGAACAAAGTATAGAGACATATTTGTACAAAAGAACACACACCGCCACGCATTTAGTAAAAGCTCTTGGATGGGAGCATTTGGATATGCGCGGACTCAGAGCTCGATTAACACCATTGCAAAGATATAAATTGTGTCGTTTTGCATTCGGCATAGAAGATAAAATTTAACCCCCCAATAAAAGGGGTAGGAGAGTTTTTCACAAAATATTTTTACAAAATAAAAAGCCGAACGGATAGATACAAGCATTCGTTTTTCCCAAACACTCTTCTCTTGAACAACACAGGGGAGAACATCAGGCTAGAATATGGGTAAGCACTGGCGAATAGTATCGTGGAAGTTACATTGCCCCTCAACTTAGTCCATGGCTGGCGTCCCAATATCCACCACCAAGCGCCCTTGGGCCGGGTGGCGCGGTGTCATATAAATAAAATTATAAATCTAATATATTTACGAAATGCACATCCTTCACGAGCAAAATGCTACCTAGTATTAATGACTGCGTTGCATGTGAGCTGGCGCTTTTTAATGGGTTTCTTCATTAGTCTTCTTGGTATAGTCAATGGAGTAGTTAATTCCAGCAAAACATTCGTAATGAGTAGGACGGTTGTTGCGTGAATGGTTTTCGCTTCCCCCCTTCCATGCGCCCTTTCGGTCGATCGTACGGTGACATGTGTTTGTGAAAGGGTTACATTGGATGTAGCATGGCTGGTGACCTAGCACTCCCTGTTACACAACATAAAGGGTTGTGTATAGGTGCAGATGTACCTGAAAAAATATCACACATTTCACGCCGAGCGTCTCCGAAGGGATAATCAGTTGGGGAACTTGAGCCAACGGGTGAATAGCCAAAAGGCCGACCCATAGGATGATCACGCCCTCTGATCGTGAAAAGAATTGAAATATATGCGAACTGGATTTATTCCACAGACAATCTATGCACAAGAAGTGGATTTGCATTTAGTTAAAATGTCAATTTCCTTGAACAAATTAATCTACACGCTCTCGAACCTAAACAATTTTTGATAGCATTTGGGGTATGTACGTACCCTGGAGATAATTGGTCATGGAATCCTTGAAGAGGAATTTTGGGTAATTAATTTATTTCCTTTGAAGTTACACAAAGACGACCCACCACACAAAAAATTGGAAATCAACGCAAAACGCTCCTGACATTAAAATGTTCTGATTATTCGAACGTTTTTTTTCATGAAACGTAATCTAAGTTCCAATATTAGGGATAGATTATCAAGTATCTCATCCCAAATTGCGTCAAAATCCGTTTTCTTTTGAAGCTTGGAGGCTGATTTTTTCCAGAGAAATCGGTACTTCGGCCTACCAGGCGACCCTCTGGGACTCCACGTGGCCCTGAGTTGGAGGCGCGGCTTGAGAATCTCCCTCCCCGGGCCTCTGACCGATGCCCTAGCCGCACGCCAAGCCCCACGGCAAATGCTACCGCTCCCGCAACTGATATCGGCCCTCCCCGGCCACACACGCTCCTCCCCGGGCGCCACTCATCAATCAAACCACGGGCGACGCGGGCGGCCACGCTTTGCTCCCTCCTCCCGCCTGCACACGCATCGCGTGTCGGGCCGCGGACTCTTCCCTTGACGTGACGCGCCCCGCACTTGCCGGGAGAGCGGCACGCCCCGTGGGCTGCACGCACGCGGTACAGGATGTTATTCCGCACCCTCTCCTTCTCTTCGCCCCCCCCCGCGGGGATTTCAATGCCCTTTCCTCTCGCCTCGTCGTGGGGATCGATTGCCGAGGGGAAGCAAAACACGTATACAAGCGATCCGATCTCAACAGCGCGATCTCAAGGCATCCCATAACCCCTCCTTCAAAGCAGGGTCGAGGGGATAAGGTTTATGTTTGAGATGGGCAGAGATATGAACATAATTTTGGCGAAAATAGCGAAAAAAAATGTCGCCACTGCAACTCATAATAAATTAAGAAATTATTTTTTGCTAGTAAAAGGAATGGATGGTCCTATTTCGCACTTGTAGACTAACGCGAAAAATATAAAAAAATATATCGCTCCCCGAAGATGACGTTTTGTCATTCAACCAATGACTTCGATTTGATCACGGCATTTTCTTCCACACACTCCCGTTTAATGATTCTTTACAAAAATATCAATATAATAGAGAAACAATGATAGGTTTCAAGTTATTCATATTATTACCACAATAAAAATTACACTTTAAAGATGACCGAATATCGTCATCATCTTGTGTCACTGATTAGGAAAAGCCAATAATATGCATCTCTGTACTGTTAAGACTTGAGGGAGTGTGGCGAGTTAGGTTATTGGTGAAAGTTGGACGGCTTACAAATAAGGGGGAGCAGGGGGTGGGATATTGTTATATTCCGGAGAAAAGGATGGGACATTGTTGAGTGGGGATGGGTTATTCTTGGATGTGTGGTGGTTATAAGGTTTGGAGCCACGGTGAGTGGTTATGTGTAAATTACTGGTTAATTACGGAGTACCTAGAGCGAATGCTTCTTTGTAGGTTCAGATTGTTCTTGGACATCAATTTTATTTCCTTCATCTCAAAATGTAAAAGTTTAGGGTTACATTCAGAGGCACGGTCGTTTATGAAGAGGTAATTTGCGAGTAGGGATGGGTGTAAGGTCAACAAGAAGGATTTTGATGTCATTTGCTTTTCATGTGAATTATTTATATTTATACGTTAGTATACACTTCATATGAGGCAGATATCAATAGCATATGTGTTGTTTAGAGTGTCAGACTGAAGACTTCGGCATTCCAAATTTTTTTTCGCTTTGAAAGCGAATATCTATAAAAACTTATTTTTCTACCAATTTAAAGTGTCAGGTTTGAATTATTTTCTTCATAGAAGGACCTAATTGTGAAATTCGTAATGTAAAAAATTGATGTTGCGCGTAATGGTGCCCGGTTGACCCCTTCCAGTTGCCCCTTCGGTGGAACACCGGGTGCCAAATGTATGTGGTAGTACAATAGCTAGTGACCTAACACCCCCTGCCACACATCCTTGCGACAAATTTCGAAGTAGTATTTTTAGATGTAAATCCATGTATTGTCACAGACAAGAGACAAGTCAAGAAAAGGAAAAAGCTGCCACAAGCTATATTATGGAAGTAGGAACATAAGTATAATTGAAGTATGCATGTAAAACGTGAATTTACTTCGGGTGGAAGAGTTTATCGTTAAATCATCCAACCCCACCAACCCCCTGACTCCCTCGCCATTAAAATGGCCATTTTGCACTTTTCCATAAGGCGCAGCATCCACAGCAGTCATAAAACTGTAATGCAGGCAATTCTGATAAATTTCATCTTGAAAAAGGTCCTTCGTATTTAGATCAAATTGGGTATATTTTATTTTTTATGCGTTTTAGATGCAAGAATTCCATAGCTAGATCTTAACTTTGGGAAAACGCATTGCAATAGAAGTTAGGATTCATTTTAAGAACTTTTATTTTTTTGCTTATGTTATTTCGTAAGTGTCAATATTGGGCTACTGGGCTGTGATTGTGAGTTTAATGTTTTCTGTTCAGAAAAGAATATAATTTAATTTCAAAGGTTCTCACCCTTATGAAGCAGTGCCGAAAATAGTTAAGAATAAACACGTTATATTCCCCCTCAACTTACTTCATGGCTGGCGTCCTAAATCCCTCCGCCAAATGCCCTCGAGTCGGGCGGTGGGGTGTCGTGTCAATTAAGTTCTAGAGCTAATTACATGTATTAGAGGTAATCTACCGGTTAAGGTAGGTTTTGGGTGGACACGAGCTGCCAAGCTATCTTGTCTCCCCTAAGAAAACATAACCCGACATCCTACTCTAATTCCTACTTTCATTCCGTCCAACATCACTTTCCTGTTCCTGCCCCTTCCAAGCTTGCTCAACATTCTCCCCTCTATTACAGTTTTCAATACCGCACTACTAATTAATATCCTTTGCATACATTTTTCCTTTTTCCTTACTTCTCCCAGCAATTCCATCTCCTCCCCCAACCAAAACCAGCACCTCTTCATTAGTTTTCTTTTCTGCCGCCCACTTCATATCCATCCTTCTCCAAACCCACATTAGAAAGGCCTCCAATCCACGCCTATCATCCTGCTTCAACAACCATGTTTCCGCATCCCACAAAACCACTCTCCATGCCAAAGTTTTAACAAACCTTTTCTTAACATACTTTCTCAACGTTTCTGCCAACAATTCCCTCCTCCTTGTGAAAGCTTCTTAGCCTAACGCAATTCTTTTAGCTAATTCGTCCTACCGAGTGGAATCCTGTCTAGTAATTAGTGACTACCTTGCATGTAAGTCCGTCCTTTCTAATGAGAGTTCTTATTTGTCTTCTTAGTGTAGTCAGTGGAGTTGTTACTAGCAGTATGATATTCGTAATATGGGTGTCGTATGAATGATGAGCATAGTCGCATCCCTTTCACGAGCCCTTTCGGTGGATCGCGGGCTGACAGATGTACGTGGAAGTAGTGGAGTAGACCCTGCCATACGTCCCGGCGAAAGCATACAGGGATTTGTGCAGACGTGGATGAAAACAAAGTAATCAAGCATTAAAGTAAGTAGCATTATTAATTTGTTCCTTTACATTATTGATATGGTTAATTTTGCCATATTATAAAACTCTTTGAAAATAAAATAGAAAACGAACCATTGTTTCGTCCCCCTTTACCAAGTAAAGCTTGATCTTTTCTATGTGTACTTAGTAATAGGAGAAAAATATGCCAGTTTCTTACTACAGTAGTTGTTTATGAAGTTAATTTGTATTTCAATCAAATTATGTGGTTTTAATCAGTTCACACTGCGTGATTCGATAATAGGCTTCTATTCTTTGATTTATCGGTACGTCTATTAGTAACTTTGGATCCGATTTCACTACAAATTGTGCGAGTGATTTTCGTAAAAACAAAACTCGTGCCGTTCGAAAGCTCATTTCCAACTCTAGTCCCTACACTTCAGTTGTGAGAACTAAGACCTCACAATTGCTTTAAGTTACAGAAAGAACGATTAACTGTGATTTCATTCATTGATTTTTTCCCTTCCTAATCTCCTAATGAATAGGTACGTGTAAATACTTCCTAATCATGAAGATATACCCACAAAAAACCTCTGCAAAAATTATTCTGTTTATTTTCCATTATACAGAAGCCACCTAAAAATATACTCACTGTTGTGTGTGCAGTACATAAGGTAAACTTCAAGCTAATTTATTTAATTACTTTTTATTATGTTAAGGTAATCATAGCTATCATATATGGAATTCAGTGGGGAAAATATTGAAATGTTTTTGACTTCATTGATAACATTTGCCTTTTATGTACGATAAAACTGCAATAGTTAAGATAAATTTAATCTCCCCTGCCACACACCCTAGTGGTGGCTAGCGGGATACTAAATAACGCTAAACTAAAACAACCTATTTATTTTGGCAACCGTAATCGTTATAAGAAGTGGACTACAGGCCTCTGAATCTGTTCATAATTTGCACAGCTATTTTCCAAAAGAAACGTCGGGAACCCCAGATAAAGATGTGTATGATGGTCTTCATTATACTACCTTGAACAAAAAGTTCCCGGAATAACCACCGTGTGGCGCTCCCATCGTTCCGATTTGAGTTCTGTTTTTTTTGTTAAATTGGTACATCTGTTGTTGATATTCCCTTTAAATCTTAGTGTCATAACTTGACATTTGCAAAAGTTACGTAGCCAAGAGTACATCTATCTCTGTGTGTGTTGGCGATTTTTTACAATTGCAGAAATGGATTTAAATTTGCAACAACGAACTTGTATTAAATTTTGCGTAAAAAACGGATTTAGTGGCGCACGGACGTTGGAAATGTTGGAAAAGTGTTTCGGCAACGATTCTCTAAGAAAAACGGTCGTTTACCAGTGGCACGAGCGGTTCAGAAGTGGTCGTGAGTCAATCGAAGATGATGAACGCAGTGGCCGACCATCGAAATCGAAAGTCGGTGAAAAAATTGATAAAGTAAAAGAAATGTTGGTCAATAACCGCAAATTAACCATCAGAGAAATAGCGGAGGACTTGAACATTGCCTATGGATCCGCCCAAGACATTGTGGTTAATGATTTGGGTTTCCGTCGTGTAGCAGCAGAGTTGGTGCCAAAAGACCTCAATTTCATGCAAAAAAGAGACCGTGTTGACGTCGCAAAAGACATGATTTGCGAGGCTGAATCCGATCCCACATTCATCAAAAGGATCATTACTGGAGACGAGACGTGGGTTTATGAGTACGACACGCAATCCAGACATCAGGCAAGTGAATGGCGTTCACCAAATGAGCCGAGACCAAAAAAACCACGTCGTTTTCAGTCAAAAAAGAAGGCAATGCTGACGGTTTTCATGGATTACAACGGTGTAGTGCATCATGAATTTTTGCCAGAAGGCCAGACAGTAAACAAAGAGTATTTTTTGGGCGTTATGAGACGTTTGCGTGAAGCAATTCGCCGAAAGAGACCAGAAATCGTCGCACAGTGCGTCGAGACCGTCGCACAGTGCTATCATTATTCGTAATTTTTTGACGAAAAATGCAACAAATACCATCCAACAGCCACCGAATTCACCTGATTTGGCTCCCTGTGACTTCTTTCTGTTCAATCGAGTTAAAAAACCATTACGGGGAACGCGTTTTAGCAGCCGAGAGGAAGTAATGGAAAAATCGCAGGAAGCACTGATGGACATACCGAAAACCGAATATAAAAAATGTTTCGAGGATTGGATCAAGCGCTGGCATAAGTGTGTTGCAGTTATGGGGATTACTTTGAAGGGGACAATATAGATTTAGATGAATAAA
>CM073773.1:30743641-30845942 GCA_037158775.1 Hetaerina titia
GGATTTAATTAGCAAACCGTTGCATTCGGGTAGAACATTAGCAGTAGGACACACATAACGATATCCTTCACTCGTCAACAGAATTGACAATTAATTTGTCTCTTTCACGATATTAGGGTGCGATCATAAAATAAGATATCAATGAAAGCTTCGTTTCTATTCCCTAAAATCTATCCGTAAATGTGAAAGGTACTTCAGTGAACTATGAGAGCACAGAGAAACTGTTTGGTGGGAGAATTTCTATGAAGGCAGCAAAGGTGGAAGGAAAGGAAAGTGAAAAGTTATAGAAAGAGCAGAAGTCTGCGATTGAGGAGAGAGTGCTGGGCAAGTGGGGAAGAGGAAAGAGAGCAATCTTGTACCACTAGAAGGGAGGCAGAACATGTAGGGAGCTCCGTAATGAAATGATGCAAAGCAGAACGAATTTATATCCTCCGTAGTGATGCATATCCTAAGCGGTGCCTCAGAAGTAGCCACTAGGTTTCGGAGTTGACCTCGATGTCAAACGATAAGTTTTTAGAGCCAATTCAAAAGCTACCGATCTTTTATTCTTCGACCAATTCTAATGTCAGTTTCAAAAACTAATTCAAAATGCTAAAAGACGATATATTAACGGCCTTCCACGCTATCCACACATTTTATGCACTTCTACCACTTTAATGACTGGTCACCCAACCGTCACATAACAGTCGCCTAACACCTCAGCATCATGCTCTAGAGCTTGCAAAGGTTTATATGCTTAAGGTTCGCCCTATGCATTGTAAATTCTCAAGAAATGCAGAGGGAAAATTATATTTATAGGCACAATTAAAGCAACATTCTAATGGAACACACGCATATTAATCGTACATGCATACTTCGGAGGTAACGTGACGGTGCAGAGGAGGCCAACGGATGCCCGCGTAAAAACTGAATTTTATTTTTACCACGCGCCTTATGTAATCACTCGATTTTCTCGCAGCTAAAGCTCTCAGTAAGTAATTCTTCTACACAGTCTTACACGATTGTACTATGTATCACTCGTCAATACTCAAACTCCTTTTATACACAATTATAACACCACTCCGTTGTCAATTATAAGCAATTGAGATAATAGCACTTATTCTGACTATTCTAAGATAAAAATAGAACATCATGTAACACATGGAAGCAGACGGCATTGTTCAATTATCACGAAAAATGACCCTCGTTGAATCTCAAAACTGAGCGAAGATTTAATTTTGCTCATTTTTACGATTTCTTTAACGTACACTCTCGCAAAGTTTCATTTAATTTAAATTTACATGAATCGATCTTACGGTATTTGGAGCAGCAACATTGGTTGAGTGTTTTCGCATTAGTTGGAATTCCAATGTCGACCTTGAAAATTGTGGCGACCTCATTATTGCCCAGCTAGTTTCAATAATCGATCGGAAGGTCCATTGATCCGCTAATTTATATATCGTAGACAGTGCATGTTGGAATTCTACGCCGTCCATTAAAAACAGTGATATCCACTAGGAAGCCGAATGTGTAATAAAATTCGTGCGTTATAGAAGGCCATTAACGATATTGAAAAAAACTGTAACACGTATGACATGAAGTATTTATTTTATTGCAATTTTAAGTGAATGAGGATCCTGATTAAGTCGCACAATAATATTACAATCATCAATTTCATTAGGCTTTGAAAAAGCTAAATATTCATTCAGATTTTTCAAAATGTAATGATTATGATGCTAAAAAAAGCTTACCTAGTAATTAAGCAATTTTTTCTCTTTAACACATAGGTGGGGGTATCGTTTTTAAGTAGTTATTTCTAAGAAATAACCGAGATACCTGAATTCATTCTACATATTAATTTATCACTATGTATATAATGTTGTAAATTACATTTTTGTAAATTATGTTGATTTCATTTGCTTCAGGAAGCTGCAAAATGAAGTCTGGACCCGCCGCATTGAGAAGATAGAGGCTCGCAGCGTGATTAAGTTCCTTCAATTTTAAGGTTAAAGTGCCCGGTAAATCCACGATGTAATAATAGTTGTCTATGGTAATCATAGTTCGTCATATGGCACACCCGTTAAGGTAAAAAGGAATTTTCAAATTGACCACACGTCCCTAACAGACGATCCATGAAATGGAGAACCTTCACTCACTGACGATGCTGTCACGGTAAAGAAAGTGGAGGACCATATCCTACGCGTTAGATCGAAAAGCAACCATCCGAAAGAACTTGAATGATACTTATCTTAGTTACGGAAGCATGTGAAAAATTATTCACAAAGAACTGCACATGTCAAAGGTATCAGCGCGCTGGGTTCCAGGACTACAGACTCCTTTTCAGAAGCAAACACGGCGTACATATACAAATCATACATACTCGTATATGAATCTCGTACTTTTATCAATCAAGTGTTTTCAGACAATGATGAAAATAAAATGGATGAATAAAAGAAACAGTACTTCGAAGAGTAGGTAAAGAGTATAAAAACTATAGAGGACACTTGTAAGAAGAACAGGATAACTAATTAGACACACTACTCGAAGTAACAGTGCTTACTGAAGACAGTAATTGAAGGAAACAACGAGAGGACGGCCAAGGATACATTACGAAAAGTAAGTGACGGTATGTGTCGGTGTTAGAAGCCATGATGGAATAAAAAACTTTTCAGGAGACTGGAGAGTGCGGAGAGTTCCAACGAACAACCCTTGGATGGATAAATCAAGCTGATGATGTCAATTATCCGAAGTCATCGTTCGAACATAAAACTTGGCCCAACTACGCCAAATGGGATAAGTTTTCTCGTTACTGAAGCTTCCTTAAACTTGGATATTCCCGAAATGCAATATTTATGCTTACACAGTGCGCCATTTGCTAATGTTTGGATTCGCCACTATGCTATACACCCTATTGTTGTCATACACCCTACACAAACTTTTATGTACTAGGCAATGTCCGAATCACACCTGAATTGATGGGGCGTGGTCAGCCCACTAATGAGGAGCGGTTTTGGACGGCGCGGAAGAGGGAGCGATACGCCACACTTCCTCTACATTCCACTCTCCCCACACCCGAACCCTCACCAGTCGAGAGGAGTCACGGCTGTGGCCGTTATAAGGAAACAGAAATAATATTCAAAACTTAAGTCAGCCAATTTCACATTACCTGCCGCCGAATAATTACAGACTGCACCAAAATATAGCAGCAATCCAAGCCCACATCTCGTCTTCAACACAAAAACGCGGCCGAAGAAGAGCTCTCTAAGAGTTCACCTCGAACTAAGCGGTTGAAATTCACACATCCACAGGGCATTGCGGGCTCAGACCAGCTCTTTTCTCGCCACCGGCTGCGGTTTCCCAGGAAGATCTTACATGCCAGAAAACCGCACCGGTTCGGTTTGGGCCGTGGGTGCCAGGAGACGTCTATCTGGTTCGAAGTCGGGACCTCCCGACCGGGAGCCGAACATTCGACCCACTAGGCTACCGCGACCGCCTTTAAACGAAGTGGTAACTAGCGCCAAAAGAAATCCAATTAACCACTAAAGACGCGAAAACTTAAATAAACAATCGCAAAGCAGCAAGGCGGCGCGGCGGTGACGAGACATTGATTGGTTCCTAATGGATTCGGCCAGAGTCGAATGAATGGATTTGACTTGCCCCCATGAAGGTCCCGCTTGGCCCCAATTTCCAGACCGAGGACCACGATGGAGTGTTGGCGGCCCTGCTGCCACGGGGAAAGGATGGGGAGCGCAGATAAGAGCCTACCCCACCCGCCTCTCTCGAACCCACACCCCCCCTTTCCCCACCCGCTCCCCGCCTATCATCCCCTCCACCCCCCCCATTCTCTTTCTCGCTCACTCACAACACACACACACACACAAGGCCTACGGAGAGGACTCCCATTCAAAGTCGACACGCCGCCGCTGGCGGACAAAGTAGTTTGTGGTGCGAACGCCAGGGCGCAGCAGCGAGCGGTGGGCGGAAGAATTCCCCCTCCATTCCTCCGGCCTTGGGACTGACTGTTGCGTGCACTAATTATGCACGATGGAAATCGGTGGAAAAATAAGCAAAATTACCAGCAAGTCGTTGAAAATAATAGAGCGAGGGATGGGGAGCAGGAGTGAGGTACTCGCGTGACTTCAACAGCGCCGACATGAAATAAAGACACACTCGAGACTCACGATTATTCGCAGCCTTCAAAAGCAACTCAACAGAAACCCATCTTCAAGTGATCCTTAAATTTGTTCATGATTTTCAATTCAATGCGTACATACATTGGGTTTAATTTACTCAAAAGAGTACTATGTTATTAAAAAGAATGGAGAAAATTACGGAAAATATAAGACTGCATTTACAAGAGACGTGGACTACAGGAAGAGGGGGCCAGCAAAAAAGTGTTTCGGAACCCAATGTGGAGTGAGGCGGACGCCGAAAGTGAAATGGACATACGGAACGACGAAGTACACAGAAGAACAAAGAGGGTCATATGAAACTTCCACGATAGAAAAACGAAGAACATGGTAATTTGATAACCCCTCAGCGTCTAGGTAACGATTAGTTACACTCAATTGCACTTTAACTAACCTCCTGTGTGTTGTTGTCAAAACCGTTCCCGCATGACCGCATTGGAATACCATTAGGTAATGTAGTGCTCTTTATAGTATTGTTTGCTCTGCTTTTGGTACCCTAAATTTCCCCTTCCATCCCTTGTCCCTCCTCGTGGGGGAGCCCTCCTCCTACCTACAGCGTTGGGCCAAATTCCTCACCTTGGGTTGGAGAGCATTTTATGTTGCACGTTCTTGTGGTGGTGGAATTTCACCTTGCTACTTACTAAAATCTAGCTTGCACGTTCTTGTATAAATTTCTTGCTGCTTCCTAAGGTACCATTATTTGCTATAATTAAGCATCTGTACTTGCATGCTTGTGGAGTGAAGGGAATTAGATGTGTATTTGCATGCGTGTAAACTGATAGGATTTTTCTATGAATGTATACACTAATGTGGATTTGGGTTTGCATGTGTTTGTTAGTTTTGAATGCGGTTTTTCTTTATTCCTTTTTTTGGGTGGTGACCTAACACCCCCCGCCACACGCCCTTGCGGCGGCTTGCGGGGTATTATGTAGATGTAGATAACTTGGAGGCGATATGAATTCGTCACGATAATACTAGAAGTGAAAACAGAAGGTAAACCAAGGGATAAGTACGCAGATGGGCAAATAATGAGGGATACAAGGCGAATAAAACATCAAGATTTAAGCGTACGGATTGGTCACTCAATCGAGGGAAAGTCCGCATTGCTCAATTTCTTTTTAAAAAATGAGGATAAAATTGGGTAAGGTGCAGACTATGAAAATAAATGTGAATGTGAGATGGAAATCCGGGAATTCCCGATGGGAAAAATATATTACCTTATAATCGTGAGGCATATTCGCGTTTAAATAATTTTCAAAAATGAGATTTCAAACACTTTTGGATTGTAGAACGAATGACTGAATAAAGTATGCTTGAATACGGTATGCCATGATAATTTCTGATAAAACGCGATAATTATTGTCCACAATTATTTTCTGGGAGGCCAAATGTAGCACTGCGATTAAGGAACTGGCCTACCTTATCATTATCCAGTCAATGGGAGAATTTGAAGCGAAGTCATTCGGTGAACACTACTCTCACCTAACAAGTCACCATCCGGGTTGAATACTTCGGCGGTGTCGTAAATATCTTCTGAGTATTCCATTCCTTATCTTCGCACTAACAGCGAATTTGGTTGTCGCGGTTTTCTAAGTCACACACACACACACAACAGCGTATTACCTGGAGCTGATTATACGTATTCGAACATCTTCCAGAAACACTCTCGCGGGTGCAAAGAAAGAGCATGCATCAGGGATTAGCCCCGCCACTGTCTTCGAGAAAGTGGATGGACGTTTCCTCCCAACCGAAAAATTCGCGCCCACTACCCCGGGGGATGGCCGAATGCATGGCACGGGAGGGAGGGAAGGAGAAGGTAGGGAGGAAGGGAAGGAGAAGGTAGGGAGGGAGGGAGAAGGGGCAGCCAGACAAAGAAGTTGGGTTCCGAAGGAGGGAGAAACTAGGAAATTCGATCGAAACGTAAGGAAGCGGAACGATCAATTGCCTTCGTTTGACACCAAACTAAATGACGCTCGGCAAGGCCTCCTTAAGTAGTCATATTACTTGAAAGAGTGACACAACGCTGTTGCTCATTAGGAAACCACTCATTCTTAATTGATGGGAGCGGTAATTATGAGACTTTGCCCCTTACTTTTCTGAAAACACCGGTCTCTCAAATGTTCCGTAGAAGTTCCGCAGAAAGCGGAATTTTCTCGTACGTCGTTTTTTTCCAATTTTTAATACCCGTCGATAAATGGTAATAAATACGATGGTAGTTTTAAAGGTTCTCGATATCACCACCAGATGTCAACGGTAGCACTACAAGTTTTCCGCATATTAATAGGTAATCCTTTGTGAGTAAACACGTAATGCGTCAGTGCTCTGGGAAGAATTCTGTAGTGCGGAAACTTCTCTGTTATTGTTCCCGTCCAGTGATTTGTGAAAATGGAAAAAATTGAGATTCGAGCAGCGATTAAAAGCTTCATAAAGAAAGGTATGAAAGCAAAGGAAATTCATGACGGCTTTCAGAACACTCTGGAGGTCACTTTCTCCACCTGCTCGTTCATATTAAACTATTGCCAAGTGGACAAACGAGTAAGTTCGGTCGGGACAGCTTAGATGATGATCCTCAGCCATTGCTCCTGTTTCGGCCATTTTAAGGTACTGAGGTGCGCTATGGAGTTATAATGGCATGGAAAGAATAAGGTTCTGGCGTAATACCACAGATACTAGAACACACATATGAAATCTAATTTTTTGTTTTCACCAACGGATGACACTGCTAAAATTACTGTTTTACCATTTATTGTAGAATTATTATTATTAGGTAATCTACCGTTTAAGGTAGGTTTTTGGATGGACACAACTATCAAATAAACATTTTTAGTAAAATTAAGGTCACGCTTAAGCCACATTTGAATTTATGGAACCGCTTGAAAACGTGAACAAAACAGAAATTTAACAAATTTCAATAATTTCGCTTCATAAAATAGCAGTTACACAATAGAAACGTTTCTAATCACCTAATTCCTCCAAAGGATGCCAAGGAAAAAGGCCTTTCCACTGTCTGAAAACAAAACAATATATCTGCTACCCTCAGTTGATTAATAGTCTTACGAATTCAAAAAGGCTGTGCCAACATATCAATTAAAAACATGTCTCCATACGAACAATCTTCGATTTGATAATTTAGACAGATATCAATCGTTCCAAAAAAGAATGATGTAACGCGCACTTTTACACTTTACAATGTGTACTTGAAAGTATCTATAAGTAATCGCAAATCCTAGTGACCCTCCCATAAATACACTCGTCACATTCTCTAAAGTTTCCTTTGCTGTGTTACTTCATGAAAAGTTTTGAGATAAGTTCAGGGCGGCGAGGGGTCTGGCAACAATTATTGGGAGAGATGGCCAAATCATTCCAGAGGAGGTGGAGGGAGCGGAATCGACTCTTAAGTGTGAAATTTCCCTCCCAACCGCCGTCGTGTTAGCCACGTCTGGCTAACACGGCTACGGGTGGGAGGGCAATTTCACACTAGTCACTACTGGTCGTACTCTCGAGACGGTCGAGACGCCGCGCCGAGGCGCAAGCGATGGAAGACTCCGTGGGAGACGGAAAAGCGAGGCTTAAGTCTCGGAATTCCTCGCACTCGGGGTCTGCGGAAGGGGCGGGCGAATAAACAAGTAGCCAACTGGAAAACGCCCGTTGCCACTTTTTAGACGGAGATGTTTGTAAACACGGGCAATAAACACACAAATGAGATATTTCTGTTTACCCTTTAAGGGATGCAAAACCGTCCTAAAGGGAAATAATTCACGTCGTGAAAATCGAAACCTAATGAATTTTGTGTCTAAGGCTTTAAAAAATTGAACAGTGAATCGTCGCGAGTCTCATGGGAAAATAAAATCTCGTTCGAGATACTTTGCTATTTTTCTGACATGCTACCTTAATTTCTTAGCCTCTTGACTTTCCGAGTGGCCGCTTTCGATATTTCGGAACGGCGAATGCGTGGCTGTCACACCTTGCGGTTGAGGGACGCGCATCAGGGCGACATTCTGATCACACCCACCAAGGCCGTCGGAATGACACATCATTAAACGCTGACTCCTTCCCCCCAAACATTATGACTACTCGATTGAATATTGCATTTCTTTCATTCATTGTGCCTCACTTCGTTCTCTGATTCCTGGATTTCTTCCTTTTCATTCCATTTAAAGTTTCCACCAATAACTCTCCTTCTTGAGTCAGAATTCCATAGAGTAAATCCAATTTTACGAGTACGTTGTATCGGTTTGTGATAATCCATCCTCATTGATTAAACCATTCCTTAATCTATAAGTAACCACTCTAAACACGACCGAATCTATGACAATAATTAATGTTTGCACGTTTGCCGTGTCTGCAAGTGGGGGAGAGGGGTTCCTACCTGAGGACGATGACCTTGAAGACAGGGCCGGCGAGGCCTTTGATGACGGCCGAGGCGTTGAGGTGGCAGCGCCCGTGCAGGAAAACGCCGTTCACCTGCGGAAAAAATAAATCAATTATTAATTGCAAATCGATACGCTAGAACACTTTACATACAACACCCAACGGTTTCCAAGAAAACCAATTTAAAAATGTCTGCCTCAAATGTCCAATTCTGTTATATTGTTGTCATCCACAGAACGCAAATGTGTTAGACTTATGTTAGATGTGTTTTTATGCGCTTAGTGCTAGACACGTTTCTCCACCACCCAGCATCAAACCGGCGGGGGAATCATTCAAAATTTTCTTTCAATAATTTTAATGTAAGAAATACATTAAAGTTAGGAGGCAAAAACTATGGTGGGTAAAGGGATGGTTGAACCTTGGGAGAAGAACCCACGGTTGAACCTTCTTTGGGGAAGTGTTTTAGGCGAACGTGGGTAAAGGAGCGAAGACGCCACAAGCAGACCTGTGATGCGTATGTAAGGTTTTAAAAAGAAGAGTAAGTTGATTAGATGAAGTTTGAACAAATAAGTAAAGAGAATAATTGTTAAGACTTTAATATGAAGACTGGCTTTCACAGCCGTTGGTCTCCGAGGATAAAAATACAGGCATGCATGAGATTTGGATGGTTTTGAGACGTGAATGAGGAGAAAAGTTGAAAAATTGAAATGGACAGAAACGTTAACGAGTAAAGAGGTTATATGGATTTTTTCATTTTTTATTTTATTTTAGTACCCTGAAAGCCACCGCTATGGTGTGTGGCAGGGTGTGAATACACACCAGACTAATTTTTTTCCTGAACATGATCCTACTGCGGTCGGACAATGTTATTCTGATCCCTTATCATTCGTGGAAAAAATGACATCTTAAATCTATCTGTTCTACACGTGATCTAATTTTATCGAATTCATCTCTCCTAATGTAGTACGATTGGCGTAATAATAAATTTTCAACATCACCGCTAAAGAGACATTCCAATTCATGCAAGAAATTTAACCTTCGCTCCGTGAATTATTCTCAGCCGAGCTGCTCTAATATTTTGATAACACTACTAAGTTTCTGAAACAACGTTTAACAAATCTTATCTTCCCTATGCTGCACGCGATCCAACTCGGGAATAAATCCAACTTCATGAGGATCCCATATGCTAGAATCATATTCCAAATGAGGTCTTACAAGCGAAAGATAACATTTCTCTTTGAACTTTTCATCACATTTACCCAGTACTCCTCTAATCATCATCATTATTAGTATTTCAATCCTAGGATTGGTTTATTACAGCCCTCCATTCGCCTCTATTTAATGTCAATTCCCTCAATTCCTGATACCTTTTCTGTTTTACGTCTTTCTTAATTTGTCCTATGTACATGTCTCTTGGTCTTCCTCGTGTGATCTTTCCCTCTATTTTTCCTTCTATTATATTACTCCTCTAATAGGTGAACGATTTCTTTAAGAAAAAATAGCTGAGATAAATTCAAAGAGACTAGCTCAAGGGTTAGAAACATGAGTAGCCCAATAATAAAACCTACTGCCCAATAATAAAAAATATGTGAGTTGTTCCGAGTGAACTATTCGAGGATTGCATTGCATGGTTGAACCTTCAGATGTCATTACGAAAGTCACTGGCTGCGACGCCGGTACTGTTGTTGGAAGATGTTTATGAAAATATTTACATACGTATTTATAATTTAGCTTCCGAGACTGCATTATGCAAATCGTCACAGATATGCTACATATAATGGTAATAACAAAATGAATATTTACTCAATATTATAAATTGATGAAAAAATAATAAAATAGCAAATCTGATAATGATTTGTTAACCTCATGGCATCACCTATTATAAATATAATATTATTAATGTTTGTAGGCAAACGTAGGCAAGGGCATCACAAGGAGTTTTTTAATCAGTACGGGAGATTTTAAGAAGAGGAATAAGTTGACGAGCCATTTGATTTGATTTTGAGTAAGTATGTAAAGAAGAAACTCGTGAAGAAGAAATGGATTGGAAATTGCTATTTAAATATTGGCATCAATATTTTTCATTAATAAGAAATATTAAAGTATCCTTTTTTTGGCTTCATCATCGCCGTTGTCTGATTCGCCTGCTCGTACCTTTGCTGCGCTTCTCGTATAACTGCAGTGATGGGGGCAGCAGTATTAGCGGCAGAATCCACAGTGCGAGATGTCACCACTCTGGCGGCTTAATCTACTGCAGTTGCACGGTACCGCTTTTTGACTTTGGAACGAACTTGCAATGCTGACGCCGGTAAAATTCGCAACGCATCCTTTGAAAGTTGCTTTAGTTATTATTACATAGCAAATCTCTGTGTATTTGCTTTGATTGACTATCAATATTTCAAATGTCATCCAGACTGGGAGCAGCAAAAGCAAAAAAAATACCGACACAACTCCTGGGCTTTCTAACTCTGAGAAAGCTGTGAAACTCTGAAATCCAGTATTTTATCGATATATAGTAATGAAAATAAAATGGGTAGATGTGTGAGTTCTAGAAGTGCCATGTTACCATGTCAAGTTTTCGCGAAGAAGAAATATTATACTCAAAACAAGGACAAGAAGAACAGCGGTATTAATAATGCAACTATTAAGATTCGCTGATCTATTGAGGTCATAATAAGATCTCATAATGGAAGGAGCCACAGCAAAAGAATGACTACAGAGGAAAGCTAAGCATGAAAGGAAAGAAGAAAGTGATATCAACACGCCAGCGAATTGAACTAATAAGCGATCACGAACTTGACATGCAAATGGATAGGTTGGAGGTCTATCAGATTGCAATCCTCGGAATGATATCCCATAACTACAATATTTGAGTGTAACCTGTTCAAGGATTACAGGAGTATGATTTGTAGGAAAAACATTTCCTGGTGGTGGCCTTTGGTGAATTTTAAACCAGAGTGAATGAAGGGTGAGGAGAAAGAGCGATTGCGGGTTTTGGCGGAAGCATATACTTAAGCTGAAAGGCCCAGGGAGTCTTTTGCTTCTTGATGCCGATGCATAATGGATGTTATCTTGAACGGCAAAGGTTTTTTGGATGATGGCGACGATGGCGGAGGTAGGGAATAGTGATGAAGAAAATTCCGAGGTCGATGGGATGCGCATTATTGTGGATGCTCGCGCGTGTTTGAAAAGAGAAGGGGACTGGGAGTAAGAGGTCAACAATCGGAAGAAGTGGGCGAAAAATGGTGAGAAAGGGACGAGGGAAATATATTTCCACGACCGTTTCGTTGCTGATGGCATCTTCGTCCGATATAAAGTCGCCTGTCGGCCTAAATTCGCAACGCGAGGGCAATTTTGGAGTATTTTAGAGTATGAACCGGGGATCAAGTGGAGCGCAAGAATATCAAGTGGACGGAGAATGATTTCGCACCTAGGTATGATTTACGACTTTGGGTCACGTTCACAGATATTTTTCTGCTCGTTTCCGCTAACCATAATGTGATTTTCTTCCGGATAACAGTTTGAAATTGCAGATATTCAATGATTCATGATTGCTATGGATCGCGTTCTGCGACTTCCAAAAAGTAATGCAATATTTAAAAAGAATGGTAATAGCATTTACGCCATCCATTATTTTTATAAAGATGAAGAGCAGAGGCCAGATTACAGCAACCGTACGCGGTACGGTTACCGTACTATCAATATGGAGATTTGAAATTCTGGACAAGCATAAGCAAAAAAATAAATCCTTGAGACTATTCAGGGAAGGCGGCGATGAGAACGCCGCTCAATGAAAGTAGGCGTTCTAGGAAAAAATATCACATTCGATGTCAGTTCTCGGGCTCTAAAATAAATGTTAAGTGCGAAAACAATAAATATAAACACATGCGAGAACACGTTAAGGTATTGTTCAATAATTACGCCAACAGTTACGGAGTTTTCAGGGAAAAGTGTGAAAGTGATTTTTACGAAACATTATGATATAAGATGGAAATGGCACAAAATCAGCACACAAAATATTAAGCAAAAGTCAATAGGATGAGTTATGCATATACATTACAGCTGAAGGCATTTGATTTTAATCTCAAATATCGCAGAAGGCATGCACCAGGATATCCTTCACCGAAGAAAACAATGTACGAACAGAACAGCATTCAATTGGATACAACGGTAAGTTTATACATTCAACGCTGGGAAAAAAGATGAAGAAAAAAGCAGTTTCACCCCTTTAACATCCTACTGAAATGAAGGGCACATTTCAGAAGTGGCGCAAGTTACCTTTCTATGGCTAAATATCCTTACAAATATGAAACGTTTTCCAAAGGACCAATTTAGGATTTCCTTGTACAATAGAACAATTTTAGATCTTTATTCAATATAACGAAAAACAGGACTGATCGTTTGGACAAAAGTGAAGTATATAAGTTGAAATGTAATGTTTGTCACGCCAAATACGTAGGGCAGACGAAGAATTCCTTCCAAACATGAGCGGAGGAACATAGGAGAAGTTCCCTTCACAGGAAACCATCCTACTCCCACTTTGCGAGTCATCTGCTGGAGGAAAAATACGCAAGTGACCTCACCCTTGAAATTCTGCGAAATTCTTATTGGGGAAGGGTGCAAAACGGGTATACTAGAGAGCTGGAGATAAGACAAGTGACAAAAGGACAAGTGATCAAAGGCCCCTTGATGAAATTGTTTATGAAAGACATTTCCCACTGATGGAAACCTAGAAGCCAGGAACATGCCTTGTCACCCCCAACCGTGAACCTTCCTGACAACCCCCCCCCCCCCCCTAGCCGACACACTCCTCGGACCTCACGCTCTTCTCTCGCCGTCGCCCACCTCCCCTGTCTCCTGCCCCCTCCACTACCCCCACCAACTTCAACCAATCCAGCCACCCCTTTCCCCTCTTCATCTCCACTCATACATACATATAACCGACCGACATAGCTAACGCTGTACGCCATCGAATGATGACGATGCGTTGAAACTAGTAGTGCCCAATAAAAATTGGGTGGAAAGATATATACTTTTTTTTAACTTCAGTGATAATGAATTTCCACGAAGTATAAATACATCGAATATATCAGTAATGACATTCTTTAGGATTAAAAAGGAGTTTTATGCTCAAAATAAGATATTTTCATGACCATTAGTTTATATTTAGATATTTTAATGTCCAAATCAGTGAAGAGTTGTAATCTCCAGTCGCATTTTTCACATACTTTATGGAAATACGTATTTCTTATCTCTAGAAATACATTTATTATAATATATATTTGACAAATGTTTGTCGGTTTCGAAGTAAAAGTTATAGCGTGTCAAATTTCAACTTCCTGTACCTTCTGCAATGACTATAAAATTTTTGGACACACATTGAGATGAAAACATTTTCTTTTATGCAAGAGTAGAGGTTAAAGAAATATGCTCCATTCCCGCTATCACTTACATAAAAATTGCATACTACGTGGATTTTCCTTCCTTCCACATTAGAGATACAAATTAAAGGCGATTTATAGCGACTTTGTGAAAACCTTAGAATACATGTGCACGCAAGGCTGAATGGATTGTCTCTCTGTTTATGCGCGTCATGTGTAAGGCGACCTTTGATGAAAAACATCATCCAATGCAATTAAGCAAATCACACTAATGCTGCAATGACTATTTCCAACACAAACATAGGTCACACTCCTCATTAAAAAAATTCTAAAACAATAAAAGATTCATACGAAGTGTAATCACTCTAAGAATAAATAAAACAAAGACTTAAGTGATAAACATACATTTTTAAAACACTAACTTATTCGAATGGGCTTTTACTAAGCTGAAAAGTGTTCAGAAACAATGAAAAATAACATTGTTAAAAGAAACTGTATTCTGGTTGCTCTCAAATAGATTAACTTAAAATAGATCATTGAAACTGAAGATAGCACCCAACACACTCGTCGGTAGAAATTCTTGAATCCGCTTCTATGAAGGCGATTTACTGTGCTGCCAAGGGAAATTTTAGTTATTCCCTAATTAAACTGAAAGTCGAAGAATTATTGGACGAATAAGGATTCCTTTCCACAGCAAGTAATTTAATTCAGTACCATGCCCGACAGAAACACACGCTAAACAGAATTTTCCTATGGTCCGAAATTTTGAATGGGCTAAGTGTACAGTGGTTAATAATGTCCAGGTGCCATTTGCCACAGCAGGGAGAAATTATGACAGACAAAGAAGAAAAACTCTTGTACACTAAATTAATAAATTAAAACAGACACAATTGTGCTAAAACAAAGAGAAACTACCAAATGTTGCCTACAAAAGAACATGCAATCCCAATTAGTTCCCTGCATATACAGTTTTTCCGAGTTTTTAATAAAGTATACTGCTACAACCAATTCCCTCAGTGATTGATATCATGGGAAAAGCGATTGACCAGCTTCAGCTTTTGTACAGATATAACGGTACAAAATTATAGTTATTGTATTGATTGCATCCGGTGCAAGGTCTAATTAATTGGTATTATCTACCGAAAGAATTTAGGTGCGTCTGTCAAAAATATTAAAGCAGAAATTATACACATTAAAGCAAATGTTTTGACAATATGACTGAATCACTATGAAATCTAGAAAGTTACAACTTCCTTCCTGGTCTATATTCTTAAGATAATGAGGTGTGCAATTAGAATGCACTAATTTTTCCAGGGAGACGCTATCAATAAGATATTTGTAATCACAAATACACAATTAACTATTCTTGAAATAACCCCAGCACTATTCTACCACACAAAAGGGCGACCTTTCCGCTGGTTAAGCACGAAAATATTCCAAAATGCTTCGCAGGCCGTATTTTAAGTGAACCCCACATAAGTAATACATCTTTAATTACAAAATGTCAAATACTGTTTTTTTAGGAGTAATTAAAATGACTAAAGGATGATTAGTGCAGTCGTTGATGTTAAAGTAGCATTCTGTGCCGTGCATGTACACATTCAAATGATTCGATGAGAAGAATGGAAATTATCGCAATTATACCTGCACTTATACTAATTAAATTTCTCGGAATAAATTGCATTAATTGGTGAAAATTTACTTGAAGTCATTTTAATTGAGCTAATTATATTTTTCCATTACTTTTTCTTTCACTGTCCACCTCACTGATAAAAATAAACTGAAATATTACCGTATATACATTTTTTTCAAGCAACTCAATCACTCCGCGCAAGCCTTGGAACCATTATGAACTCCAAATTGCGAGGTTTTCACGAGCATTGATGCTTAATACGCATGTGAAGTGACGGAAAGAGGAGAGATATGGAGGAGAGCTCGTGGTGTGGACGTCCGGGTCGGAGGGGGGAGGGAGTGACCGTCAGGGGTGGAAGGAGTGGATTTCGTTCCCGAGGTGGAATCTACTCTAGTGGGGGAGGTGTTCCAGTCACTCCGAGGGGTTGAATCGAAAGTCCTTTTGTTCCAGGTAGAATGGAGGGGCGAGAGAACCACTTTCCAGCGCCCTGGGTCAATAAAATGCAGGCCAAATGAGATTCTTTCAGGTCGATGGTTAATAAAGACTGGAACTGCTCTTTCCAACGCCACTCCGATCGTGGATCCGAATAAAGTCCGTGAAAAAGCGTCGTATAGCATTATCGTCCGTCATCGGCAGTGGCTCGCAATGGTGATGAGTTAGCTCACGAGTTTGGCTGTGAATAAAGAGCATTTTGTGGATCAGCTTCCCTCTCGCTTCGCAATGAGCAACTCCTGGTGCGAAGTGATTGTTTTTCCACTTCTCGTCACTTTACGAGCGACACATAGGGTCCTTACTCTTCTGAAACCCGATGTGTGAGGCAGTATGCCCTGCTAAGCGGTCATAAGGACCCAAGACATATTTCAACGGTGGTGGTAGAAACGAAAAGTGATTGGGGAAACTGATGATGCTGAGGAATACGTCAAAATAGGATAGTATTGACTTCAAAAATTCTCTCACCATAATCAATGAGTCAACAAGACTGAAGGGAAAGGTATGAACATAAGTGAACGGAATAGGATGAAACAATTAATACGCTTCGCTGCAACGAGTTGCATCGATCGTCTCCAGATAGCGAAGTAATTGTTGCCTTTTATTCCAACGCCTCTCCACACTAAGCCGAATCTCCAAATCAATCCGGGAACGTCCTAAAATGAGCTCCCTATGGATATTATAATTTTAGAAATCGGTGAGCAAAATAAATGGGATTTAATTTTTACTCGGTCCTACCGAGGGATGAACTCCCATTTGACTGAGTCGAATTCTCAGGACAAAATCAATTCCAGAGAAAAAATGTATTTAAAATCTCAAAGAGAAATGTTTTCCCGAGTAAGAAAATGAAATTTTTCAGTCATCTTCTACCACATGGGGTCTACTGCGATCCTGGATTTCTCCAAACTACTGAAATCCTAGAAAACACCATGTGACACAAATTGGTCAGGAATTTTTGCCTTCACAGAAATTTTTCAGCAGTTTTATTCCCTATACGTCCTAAAACCTTTATTATGCAAAATTAAACCTGAAGCCATCGGAAAACGAAAATGAACAAGAAGCGGATACCGTATTTACACAAAAAAAACTGGGCAATTCGAGTGGCTAATAAGGACCAACTAGTTTGTGCAAAGTGAAACATTTTCGCAGGAGAGATTAACTAATCGAGGTAATGTGGGGTTCGTCTAGCTTAATCGACACGTGTCCCCACAGCTCTTTATGTCTTCGATGAACTACCATCCCTCAAATCGCTGTCCCCGTCCCCTGCAAATGGCGCTCCCCTCCAACCCTTGTCCAACACGTTCCTCCAATTAATCCGGGTCCACCCCCCACCATCCCTTCAATGCATCTCCATAGGGATCTTGAGTCGTCGGCAGGGGACTAAGACACGCAATAGCGCCAAAACACGACACACTCGAGGAAACGGATGATGAAAATTTCTTGAAAGACTCTGAAACAACATGACCTAAGGGATACAGAGTAATTTCCATTTCCACTTTTCTCAATATAAAAGATAGTTGTTCCACCTGTATAAGTAGGCAACCATCAAATTTAGATCAAATCTAATGGGATTCTAAAAAAACAGAAACAAATAACCTTATTTAAGAATAAATTTAAGAATGAATCCGAAAACGAAAAGATTTATTCATTGCGTTTTATTAAAATCAAACGAAGACCAAATATTTTCATTAAATTACGACGCGAGGCAACTCTAGCCATTTCTTATAAATTACAATAAAATTACAATATTATCTTCATGTATATTCCTTAATTTTAATTATGCCTACCTTATCGTTACGCACAAATTTAGGAGCATCGTCATCCATTAGCAATTTTTAAGGATGCGTCTTCATGTCATAATTTAGGACTAATGAAATGTAACTTATGATCCGATAGGATAAAATAAGGAAGATGGACGAGAGGATGGAATGTAGGAGTATTAACCAAGAAAGCATCAAACGTTGTAAAAGTATTAAGAGTAAAGAAAGAGGTACCACAAGACAGTAGAAGTACTTATGATTTAGAAGAGAGAGGAGTACAGAAGAAAATGGGAACATATCAAGAAATGGATAATGAAATCCTCAAACGAAACTATAGGGACAGTAAATAGAAATGGAACAAGGAAGCCATGATTTACAGACGAGATGATGAGGAAGACGGAATAAAGAAGGAAACAGAAGTATGTATATAATCAGAGAATTCGTTAGAAGGAATTTCAGGTAAATAAATAAATTTAGGTGGGAAATTAATACGGAGAGAGAAGCGTGGTGGACGATGTAAATCTTTTACCAATTTCAATATTATGTTAAATTTCAATAGTACCTATACAGTCTTAGTTAGGATGAAGGGTAAAACAAGGGTGTCTACAAAAGTATCGGCAACAATTTGGTCCTGACGGGTGCGTTAAGTGATTAATTTAGGCCGTCAATTAAATGTGCGTATGATGGTAAATCGTATTGGTATTGATAAGTTCATCCCAGTATCACTGAAATTTTGGCGATGGAAAAGATCTGCGCTAAACTCGTCCCGAAGGTTTTGACGGAGTCGAGCGTCTACTTGAAAAGGCCTTCTGAAACGCGTTGAAGAAGGCCCCGCCTTTTTGGACAGTTCCAATTTGGCACCATCAGATTATTTCCTATTCCTAAGAATAAAATTCTCCCTCAAAGGAAATCTTCATGTGCCGTTAAAGAGGCTTGCACGCGTACCCTTAAGGGCCTTCCGGAATCCGCCTACCAGGGAGCTTTCAAGTCGAGGAAAAGCCGCTGGCAAAAGTGTGTCGACGCTCAAGGGATGTACTTTGAAGAATTTTGAGGCATTGCAGCAATACATATTATATAAATTTCTTTTCCTAAAATTTTCACAATAGTTTTTATCCAAACCATGTATGTGACAGCAATGGCAAAACAGGCATAGAATGAACTGCAGATGTGAATGAAAGTCGGTAGAAATTTCATAAAATTAGTTAGATTTGCGGACGATCAAGCTTTAGTTTGCCAATCAGCCAAGGGGTTATAATCAATGTTGAGCGGATTACAATATATGTGTTAGGCATGGGATCAGAATCAATGTAATTAAAAGAAAAATTATATTGTTTTTGCAAAAGAGAAAGTCGTATTTAAACTAAAGCATAAGGACAAAAACTGGAGCAGGTGGAACAGTTTATCCATATTGGCAGTGTCTTGGACAAAGATGGTCGAAGTAGTCAGGAAATAAGAATTCCGTAAGCCAAAGAAATGTTCCCAAGGAGGAAGGAATCAATAATAGGAACGTTGAGCAAGGAGGTTAAGGAAATACTAGTGAAAACATTGGTATTGAGAGTGGTTTTGTACAACGCAGAAACATGGTCATTGAATAAGGATGATAGGTGTAAATTGGAGGTTTTTGAAATGTGGGTGTGGAGAAGGATGGAGAAAATTAAGTAGACAAAAAGTAAAGCAAACGAGGAAGTGTCAGGCATGGTGGAAGAGAAGATTGTTGGGAGAAATCAAAAAGAGGCAGGGCAGATGAATTCAGAGCGTTTTGACTGAGAATGTGGTGTTGAATAAAGTGACAGAGGAGAGTGCGCTAGTCAAACGCGGTAAGACTATAAATAGAATTAAAATATTGGACAGAATGAGAGGATGTAGAATGTATGCAGAATCGAGTAACATTTATTGCAGTGAGAAGTGCCAGGCAAGGTCTTATTACGCGAGGATAAGAAATGCAGGAGTGTACAGTTCGGTCCGTCTAAAACCGACCTCAAACGGTAGACTACGCAATTTATAAACCTATTGAAAACTGTACCATCCTAAAAAAATCTCGAAATGTAGAAGAAATCCGAAAGGGATGCTGAAATATCAAACTGTCGAAGCGCTTTCTGATGATTCAGTCCTTACGTTTTCATTAAGGGCCTTATAACTTTAAAATCATCGCCAAATACAGTTTATCTATTCTTCAAGATCATCGTTGGCACGATTATAAAAATAAGGGGAAAGAAATTGAATTGAGGTACATCCAACAAAACTTCGTGAACGGCAAAGATGCTGCCCAAAGAATTGTACGTGTAGTGCATTTGAACCAGTCATTTAATCAAGAAATAAGTTCAAGTATTTAACCAGTCCTTTTGAAAGCAATAGCTGCATTCCTTGGAGTGCATTAATGAGTTGAATAATTCCCAATATTCCGTATGTTTCACCTTACAGCTTTATCAATTAGGTAGTTTCAGCGACTGCGCTTTTTTCATTAGTTTTCCCGAGATTGGTCCTTCAAAAAGGTATTTTTAACATAGACTTCTTAGGACGATGGGAAAAAGTGCACGTAAATAATGCAGGAGCACCCCAGTATTTTTGCATATGAACACTCAATCGAGAGTTGTAATATTTTGGTTTTTGTGAAAAGCAATATAAGAATTCTCCAAATTACCTTTGGAGAGATTAGTTCCAATATTTCTCGGCGTGAAAGAAAAAATAGATCCTAAAGTTTCTGGTAATTATTGATGCGTTTTTCAGTTCAAAACAAAGTGATCTGATTATTTTTATTTTTACCAAAGGGCCATTTTTTACCTTTTATAATTAAATAAGGAGGAAAGTATATCTTTTAATTTTTTCTCACATAGTATAGCGTAACTCTCATTTGCATAATAAATTACTATTTCCTATTAAAAAATTAATACTTGGAAAAGGGCGGTCAAGTTTCACAATTAGTCCACTTCCACTGTAACTTCTAAATTATCGGTTGATAATCAGTAACTTTGTAAATGCACTAGTTTGACAGACAGTAATTAAAAACAAATTGGTT
Organism: Hetaerina titia; assembly: GCA_037158775.1. Classification (NCBI taxonomy): domain Eukaryota; kingdom Metazoa; phylum Arthropoda; class Insecta; order Odonata; family Calopterygidae; genus Hetaerina; species Hetaerina titia. The sequence continues at coordinate 30,764,461 of CM073773.1, forward strand.
TTAATTTAATGTGGACAGAAAACTGCCAATGAGCTAATGAAATGAGCTTTTGTACCCCCCGAGCCTCTCCAAGTCGAGCCCCCAGCATTCAAGTCGAGATACGCCTAACGGAGGGAGCTTACTGTAACGTAGGCAACCCGCGCGTCTTCTGTGTATCGCAAGTTTTATACATTGCAGGCGCTTGAAAGAAGATTGCGTGGGGCGACGCCCCGCGGTGGCGGCCCAAAGCACCCAGGGGATCGGGATGGGGAGGGAAAGGAGCGAATGAGGGGCATCAACGCGTGGGCGCCGTTGACATTTGCCCGTGGAATGGCCAGGGAAATCCAACATGCAGCGGATTCTACGAATCTTATTCAGTCGCACGTGGGTTGACTAAAGAAACAATTCCATTGGGCGTTGGTCTTTTATTTAGCAATCATTTAAATGTTGAATAGTGTTGCTATTGATTCACAGGACACACGCTATTCGTTATAATACCGCTAATTGTAAGAAACTTATTCTGTTGTTGACAGATTTGCACTTTCAAAGCACATGAAACTTGAAGTTTTTTAGTTAGTCATTTTATCTCAAACAGATATTCAAATTAATTGAACATTTAAACTAGGTAGAATAAAAATATATTATTGTTGGAGCTTGGAAAGGAATAATGCAGGAAACTTCTACCGGACGAGCCTCGATTCGTGTTGATATGACTCCTATTCTCACTTTTTTTTAAATATTATTTTATCAGATAAAATGGCAACCATATAGTTTATTTAAACATAAAAGCATGAGGAATATGAATGCAATGGATGCAAGTAAACCTCCTATTTTCTCAGGGATTTACCGTAAGATGGTACGTGGAAATATGCAAAAATTGCTTAACTTCGGCCGTTTCCTTGCACACACGTTGAAAACTAATCCGTCTCATTAACACAACAGCCTGGAGCAGTGGGCGAACAACGAAAACAATTGAATTTGAACTCCAATGGAACAAATTAGAGCTTTAAAAAATGTGTCCATCATCCCCCATTATTAAAAATTAATTTCATATTCATACTTATCAATGCTTAAAAAAATGCTCTACGTATATCATATTTAATCTGGATGAAGGATATTTTAAAAAATCCATGACAAAATTTTTGAGTGAAATCCATGTCTTGAGCAGTGGCATTTCGAGTGTATTGGTCAGGGATGATTTTTTTCGCAGCATTTAGGATATGAGTGTATTGGGTAAAATGATGCTAATATTGTAATAAACCAAGATAAATAAAACAAGGAATATATGAGAAGTGCAAGTCGTCACATTTAAATAGGAATTAGAATTCTAGCGAAGAGTTTAGGTTGGTCGACCTTCGTTCTCTGCACTCGGATAAAACCTCGTGCAGCCACCTACTGAGGCTCAATATTACCTCGTATTTTTTGAGGTTGAGGTAATGCTAGGTTGAACGTTAAAATTTCCTTCCAGCATGTGGTTTGTGGACTCATGTAACACATTACTGGGTAGACGTCAGATAACTCTAGGAAATTTTTCCAAAGAACTGAATATTTTGGGATCAGCAATTGAACAATAGAAGGGCGTCCAAATTTTACTTGATTTTCTTACTGCAGTTTTATTCAGATTCGCTAATTCTGGATTTATTGCATAAATTCAATTTAAATTTCCCTCAAACCCCTGAACCATTTTAAATGAACACGAGAGCCTAAGATAGAAGAAAGAATAAATATTCTAGTAAGTATGAGAAGCTTGGGTGTGAACAGTAGATAGTATTTGAGTTTTGCATAAATGCTTATTTCCTTTCCTCAACGGTGCTGGTAATTTTTAAAGAACCATTCAAAAGTTACCTCCAGGCGGTAGGCCAGAAACGAACACTTTTTCCATTCACCAGCATTTTTTTATTTATAGACTTAATTAAGACAACATTTCATTTTCAAAAATTGACAAAAAACATATTGAATCCATACACATGACTCAGCCAGGGATTATCTCTGAACACTCCCGAATCGTCCACTCATATTTGCCGACTTGCAGGATATGTCATAACATGAATGTTCGTGATTTCATTGAGGAGGTTGTGTGGTTGGGGGAATTAATAATAAGGACAAAGAGGCAGAGGCGGCACTCGCCATTTGAACGGGATTCAAATCGAGCCAGTCATGTTACCCGCGACCGAGGGTCGACACGCCGCGGGCGCCTCCAGAGAGATGGGATGGGTTTCAATATCCTTCTGTACACGCACCGATTTCAGGTTGTCGGGCAGAGCGGTAGAATCGTTCACTCTGACGCGATATTGGTAAAAAATATATTCTTGAAGAACCAGTCGTTTACTCAGAATACGAAATTTAAAACGGTGAAAATCACTTCCCTCCCAGAGATGAGTTTTGAAGATCATTCAATGAGCCTATCACGGTCCAAAACGCGACAGGAAATTGCCGAAGAACTGAGTATTGATGCAAAGCGACCCGCCATCCGAGGTTTATAATCGTAATTTAAATATTATAAGGTTATATGATGAAACGAACTAATTTAAAAATATTAAATATATGTACATCCACCCTTTTCTCACAGCAAAGGGTGTGCCAGATTGCCACTATGCTGAATTACATAAACTTTGCATAGGAATAAATATTTCAAGATGAAAATATGTTCATTTTTAATGACGAAGGAAGGTAAATTCACTCTAACGCGATCAATTACTATAGAGAGATGACAAATGCATAATAATACATTTAGATTAAAGTTTAACACTTTAGCAACAAGCTAGAAAATAGATAAAAATGTGAATAACGAATGGAACCATTGAGTGATGCACAAATAAACGAACAGAAAATATTTCTAGGTATCTACACCATAGTCCAACCTTAACGAAAATCATAGCAATCGTCAGTGGAAGAAACTTCTATTAAATAATAAAAGTAACTTTAAAGATACAATAAAGAGTTTAAAAATTCGCAATTTGATTATTTGTATTTAATATATATATTTTCTTATTTTTGCATCTTCCATCTTTGCCAAACATGGATAGGACTTGTGATTAATTTTGATGCACGAACTTTCATCCAAATCGAGAATTGATTTTTGTGAAGATGGGGCCGAGCGTAACTTCTGTGACTCTGAGTTTGAAGATCTATCAAGATTGAAGATTACGATAAGTCTTTTGAATATTTCAGAGTTGATTTTCTTCGTCTTATAAGTGTGCTGACTGTTGCCAGTATCTGCGACTGCGTGCTATTATATGCCCCACATTTCTTTGAGAATAATGATTATCGCAGCGTTTTTACCTAGCACCTCCTTGAACTCGAGCAGTAGTCAGTTTGGTAATAGAGAGCTTACATTGGTTTTCTTAAGGCTTCATTACGATGATAGATTAAATTACTAAAAGACAGGAGGTTCTTTCGACATCAAATACTATAAAGTGCAAATTTAATAAAAATTACATGGTGTAATTGTATAAATAATAAGACAATTAAATATTAAATAAATAATAAGACAATTCGTTGGGTAACAAAGTTCCCGTCTGTGCTCCACCATCCATTAAAAATGTAGTTTTCTGGGTGATTCTCGGAGCGGAATTCACATTAAAATACTCCCAAATTCTTGAATAGCAATAAGTACAGTCAGATTATTGTAACACCATAAACTAAAGAAAAATATTTTCGGATCTACATTATTTACATATTTTTAAAAGGCATGGAGCGTAGCGTAGAAAGGATCAGTAGTTATTAGTTTTAGGGGAGACTACCGACAGCTAAGAACATTTGCGCCATTAAGGATGGATGGGAAAGGAAGGGTGGAGAGAAACCCGGCGTCGGCATTAGCCTACATTTATTGAAAGACGCCAAGGGGTCGGTAGCTTGACGTCCCATCCGACGGACGGCGTACTCAGTTAAAATGCTCTCCACAAAGCACCTCAATTAATGATCGGAATACCACTGAAAAATATCTTCCACCTTCGGGATTCGAACCCGGGTCCTCTGGGCGAGAATGACTCAAAAACTTGGCCGTTGAGTTTCGAGCAAAAGTTCAGAATGAATGGTTTTAAGATGTGGGTGAGAATGATTAAAAGAAAGAGTAGTGGAGTGGGCGAAAGAAAAACGAATGGAGTTTTAGGTATGGTGGGAGAGGAGAGATTGTAATTGAGAAAAGTTCAAATAAGGCACGAAAAACGGAGGCACAAAAAACGGATGCAGAGCATTTTGAGTGGGATTAGAATATTGAAGATGGGATCGGGCGGGGAGAATATTGAGTTAGCGAGGAGAAAGAAGGAAAAAGACAGGAATATTGGACGGAATTCATCCCAGGCATATGCTGGACTTATTCTCAGCACGTGGCCTTGCTGACTGAAAAGAGAGGCACGTAGAGTTGAAGAATAGTTTATTGTACGTTAATACAGTATTTAGTTTAATTTTTGGCTGGGTTTTTGAGTGTAACAGGGCTTATTCCCTGGATACAGGCAACACTCACCGTGGAAAATAGACTATGTTTAATAATAATACACCCAGCCCGCGAGGGTTAAGATAATAGTGGAATTATTTTTAAGATTTAGGCGTGTGGCGGGGCACCCCGTCCAGAATAAAAATTAGCCCACCAGTCTCAGGACGGCGCGACGCATGCGCTGCTTGCATACCCGCGAACTCTTTAATCGCTATGCAGAAGCAAGACGCATATAAATTGAGAGCGGCGGTAGGGGAGGCGCCGGGGTCGGTGGGCGGAGGAAGGAGGGGCTCGATGCTGCACGCGACGGCTGTGGAATTCTTAAGCACTCGCTAAGTAGTAAACATAGCCACGTGCGCCAAATAGAAGCAGTGGAAGTGAAGAGGACGCGAGTTACATGCAAACAGCCAGGGAAGATAAGCGACGCGTCACTTTATGTCCAGAATATTTGTAGGAGTACGTGGTATATTTATTAATTTTTTTGGAAAGAAAAGAAATAGTGACGGAGATTCATCATGGATGCGATCGATATTTCCAAATATGATGTATCATTGAATAGAAGAAAAACATCGATAGAACCATCGGTACTAGTGCATACCGATATGTAGTAAGGCGTGCCTGCAAGCCTGCTTCCCTCATTGAACTGCTATGGCAGTTGAAACATACTCAGACCGAGTCGAAAACTGCTCAGTGGATTGTCACTCTTTTTAGCTCAAAATGAAAAGTGTAGGAGCACTTTGCAACGGTTGAAAAATAACTAATTAATGCAATTATAATTCACTATTTGTAATAATCTTATAATAAACATTAATGAAAAAACAATGGGAGCCTAAATGTTGTGAATCTGAATCATAATTGTAGGGTACTCTCCAAACACCATCGTCCGTCCCTAATAAGAATTCTTTATCCGAAATTCCCATTAGCCAGAACGAACGTTGAAGATCTGTCTCATTACCACTATTCAGTCTGCTTGAGAATAATTGCTAGCTCAAGAGACCACTGCTATTGTTACGTAATAGAAATCTTCAACGGCAAGCCAATTTTATCCTTCCCAGTCCTCTCTACCTTTTTGAACCTCCATTTCGTCTACACAGCGTTTTGTAAGCCGCGATGGGAACGAGAGGCTGGTAGTGTTTGAAGAACAATTAATAAAATGGAGGGAAAGATGGGTATGTTGGCGCTTATACTTTTTCGCCTTGTGGCGGTGAATTATTGAGGTGGAGGAAGCGGATACTTGAATCTATCATCCATCTCTTAATTGCGCCATTCATGTCTGACAGAACGATGCACGTGCCGGTATTTGGATTGCTTCCTCCATTAATACATAATTGTCATCCTGTCTCCGAGGACTTCCACTAAGAATTATTCAGCAACTGTGTTACACCTTTCGCTTCCCCACAGTGGAATGTCAAGGAAGACCGATCTCTCTCTCCGTATTCTGTTCAATTTTTGGACGGTGAATTTATGAGATACGGATCCCACATCCGGGTAGCACACTCGGCGTTAGAAAATATTACGCTTCTTCCATTCCTTTATCGCTCTCTTCTCCTAGGTCAGGAAATAATTTTTCAAGAAGATTTATGTGAACAAGGCAAAGTTATCAATGTGGTCTACGCAAAAGGTGCTGATAATTTGTTGAAAAGGGAAGGCGGTAAAACAGGCAAAGTCTTTCAAATGCTTAAGTAGTTTAAAATCTCAATGTAAGACTCATACGGGAGAAATGAGAAATCATCGAAAAAGAAAGCGGACAACGAAAAGGATTCAAATTAAGTTGAAGAAGGCGTTTGCTTATTGACTTAAAACATGCACGAAAATGAAGTAACAACTAATGAATGTATACATGCTCAGGGCTGTAATCATTGGATTTTTTCTGGGATTTTATACCTTTAGTTGTCCCACGGCCGTAGTAACGTTATGCAATCTTACATGAATAAAGATGTAATTGGAGAGTTTCAAAGTCAAACAATGGAGAAGAACAGGGAAAATGAAATATATAACATAAACTGTTTTAAGAGTTACTTGGTGGAATTTTTCCATTGTACAAACAAAATGAAACATCAAGTCCACAAAATATATCCTCTACAATCATTGTGGTTTCACCGGTGTGTGGCACCAATAGGTTTACGTCTTATGATGCCAAACAGTGGTAGAGCCATGATTAAATAAAAAATGCCAATTATGGAATCGCTGTTTTATTTTGTCTGTACGGTGAAATGAATTAACAAAGTGGCAACGAGGGGGTGTTGAGAAGAACTGGAGAGGAGAGGAAGCAGTTTATAATAAGGAAAAGGAGGGCATTTTTATTTAGATAAAGTGTATTTAGATGTTGTGTGTGCCTAAAAATTGCCGAAAAAAGTTAAAAGAAAGAGAAGAGACTGGATATATTTATAGATCCACCTTAGTCCACCTGTACGGACAATATTCCAAATTCACACATATTCTTTCAAATTGTATGCCATGTAATAGCTTTTCTCCGCCAAGTTTAACCTAGTTTCTAAATGAGCCCTTACCTGTCGGCTTCAACCACTATTGTAAACCTCTGTTATGGCATAGCTTACTTTAAATCATAAGTTTCTCGTCTCTCACAAACAACACGCACACGAATGAGATGTTTTTTTGGAATGTCATGGCTTTATCTTGTTTGTTAAATGACCGGTTAGGGTGGGTTCTCGCTCACCGGGACGGTGTATGTGTGCCCGTATGGGCCGACAATGAACGCTTGGAAGGATCAGTTGAAGATGGAGACTAGAGTGGAAAGAAACAGAGACATTCAAGTAGCAGCCTATCGAAAGACAGCCCCCAAAGAAGATGACTATTTTCCTACTAAGCTTTTGACTGATGACAGTTTCTATTAATGTCGATTTGACAGTACAAAGCCTTCTCTAAGTGATGTGTGCTTCGGTTGGGGACTTACACCGCAGTTTCTCACTGTAAAAACGAAATTCTAAAGGCCACGTGTAAATATTTACAAATTTTTGATTTGGCTGTGGAGTCACCAGTTTCATTTTTTCAGTGGCTGGATTGTCATTTTCTCCATGCATGAGTATTACTCTTTTTTCATTGGATAAAAATCAGAACTAACATTTTTTTGGTATATTCTCACTCATTCCTAATGGAGATTATCAAGTAATTTTTCCATTTTCACCATCCTAACATTTCTACTGTAAAACATTCATATATCTGGAACACTAAGAACTAAAATATCAACAGAAAACACAAAATTAATGTGTACTCAAATTCCAGTTGCAACAGCCATAATCTTTTTTATTCTATTTCGTCCGCGGTTAATCACAAATGGACTCCCTCGGCGAGGTAATGTGGGATTGTATTTTTTTACAATTTCCGTAATTATCTGATTGTAAGGTAAAAAGTTAAAAGAAATGCGACCACTCGTAAAGAAGCGCGGAAGCAAAACGATATTTTTAGGTAAGACGAGACAAAAAGTGTCACTGAGTTAACTTTTGTTGGTGTAGAACGAACAGGTACCTCGTTGCAAATGACCGGAATAAATTCCAATAACAATAGGCCGGGAGAGTACCAGATGGAACACAAGCAACTGGCCAGTACTTTGATGAACAGCATGCCAGATTGAAAAACTCGAGCTGATAGTGTAAGTCACCAGGGAGGGCAAGGGGTCACTCAATACCGCGCTCTCCTCAGTCTCGTGGGATAATCTGAGGGGTGGGTAAGGACGGGAGATGGGTGAGTGACGAGGCAGACACAACTGGCATACTCAGTATTTCGAAGCAAAGAGTTGATACTACCGACTTTTCGAAAAGGTTTCTCTTAGAATGTGCCGATGGCCTAGACACCAACCATCAGTCCTATGTGGACAAGTTTGGAATTAAGCCGTTTACCGGCGACACTTTCTGGAAGAAGGATACGGAATACCGGGAGCCGTGGAAAGAGGAGCCATAGGTCAATAGCGAGGTCGGAGGTCGGGACCAATGGCAGTTTATGCCGCGAGAGATACACGCACATCGCGGCAAGGTACAATTTTACCGTTATTTCACCAATACCCCATTTGCATATCAAGATCAAATTTATTTTTTTAAGGAAATATCAATGCCAAAGTTTCCTGTTAGGTAGTTTTGGATCCTGATGATAAATCACCTTTTAAAGATTAAACTACCCAAATATGTGAAATTAGCAAGCTTTAGAAGTCTATGAACTTCACAGCGTAAAAACAGTTTGACCTGGATACGAACTCGGATCCATCGATTCCCGACCTAGTGCCTTTACCTATTTAGCTACCTCGGCGTCCTCTCACAACATTATTTTTTGGAGCTTCGGTAGCTTAACTGGTTAAAGCAATCGGCTGGAAGTCGTGAAATCGAATCCCGATCAAGGTAAAATCATTTTTACAAAATGGAAATACTGCATTTTAGATGTTCATCAGCGGACGACTCAGTTACAGCAACTGTCGCGGTATCTCCCGCAGTGCTTTGAATCTGATCTAGATTATCTGCATTAGGAAGATTCTCAAGACGTTTGACAAATTTTGTACTTGATGCCTTAAAGCTATTTTCTTATGCGCCAATTAAACCATTTGTAGGTAAATTGTATTCACAAAAGATTGTTCTGACCTAATTTTGTAAATGTTACATTTTTTTCAAGTATTATGCCACACAGTAAAAAATCTATGATTACACAATTCGCATGATCTTGCAAAACATCCTCCAGATTGTTTTAGCAGTCGTAGAATGCAGGAATAATGCTGGAGCATTTCTCTCTTTGCAGCCAAAGTTTTCGATTATCATCATCGAGTTTTCTTTTATTACTATTATCATAAAATCTCGCGCTGCCTGCTATGATCAGAACACTCATTGCCAAGCAATGCCAAAAAAACAACCTTTTACAATTTTTACGCTGCGATTTTAAACTTGTCGACGGCTAGGAAATTATTAACTTTTTGACCACATAAACATGATTATTTCGTTAAAAATAAACATTAGTAGACATTAAGACAAAGAGCGTTATAATTGATTTATTTTTTCACCCTGGCTAGGGATGGACCAGGAACAAATATCTATCTAAAGCTAACTGGCTCGATTTCAATTTCAACCAGCCACTTACATGCTTATTTAGAGTATTTTACCGTTCGTCACCTTCTATAAGGATTCATTTTTTCCTTGAGAAACGGTAAAATTTCCTTTGCTGATTTTTTCAAAGAGTAAAAATATTTTCGTTAAATTGTCTTTAGGAATTTATTTAAACCAGACTCTTGAGTTCATTTAACTCACATGAAAATAATTTTATCATGTTTTAAATTTTAACTTGAGTTAAAATTATATTACTTTTGGGCATAACTGAGTTTACTTTCCCAAAGCTAATTACAGGAAAACGAACTTTCCCAGTTTCTTAAAGCAAGCACGTATGAACGGGTGCTCGATTTCATATATTATCTACAAAGGTTTGAAGATTATGCATTTTGAGAACCAGGAGAAAACTGTTTTTTTTTATGGCTTCGCATCCATCACCCGAGCAGGACTAAACTAAACAAGGACCACTTCGGCGGTCGAGGAGACTGGGAGGTCACACGGGTGGAGTGGGTCACTGACCTCGAGGATCTCGTCGCCGACTTGCAGGGTGCCTTCCTTCGCCGCCGACCCGTTGGGGTTGAGCCCCGCGACGAACACGGCCATCTTGTTTCGGTCCTTGTGGCCCGCGAGGCTGATCCCGAGGCCCCAACCGCCACGCTCCAGTGTCGCCACGATCACGTCCACGCCTGGCGTCTTCAGCGGGGCGTACTTCTTCTGGATTTTGACTGCGGGCGGACAGAGAGAAAAGAAGAATGGTCACAAAGACGAACGAACCCTTAGTATTGACGTAAATGCTCTCAATTGAATTCCATAGGAAAAAAATCACATGCAGCAACACAGAGCGAAAACTAGAGGAAAATTGATTAGCCAATGAACACGTCGATAAATAATCAATCATTTTCTGTACTCGCGAAATTCGTGACGAGAACATTAGGATCCCTTACAACGATGCAAACTACCCGAAAATAAAATGATAAAGTATATTGATCTAATACCCTTGGCACAAACGGGCGACACGGACACAGGTTGTATATTCATGGAGATAATAAGTAGTGTCACACACACACAAATTGTGTGTGGGCCTTGTGGACCGTATAATTCGTTATTTTACTACCTCTGGGAGAGTTTGATGAAACGCCACACTAAAATGTCCAAATTTAAACTAAATTTCGCGAAAATGATTCATTTACGACACTGGATCATCAAATATATGTTCAAAATTGTCGTGAAAAATAAAATATAAATATGAAATTTGGAGTGTCACATTCAAACCAGGGGTTGGTACAATGGCAAAAATACCATAAGCTATTAGTATCGTAGGTCTAGTATACCTCGGTACTGGTTATCTAGGCCAAGAATTCTAGGAACGTATCGGTGCCTAAATACCAACTCTTGGTAAATGTAAATATAAAATATCGGTAATTTTGCACAAATTGCTGATAGCGTATAATCGAGTACCTGGGCAACATCCTCATACGAGGAGAAAGGGAAGAGTCTGGAGCTGAAAGTCACGAATGGACGGAATAGTAAAAACAGTTTTGTCATAATGGCACAAATAATTTGATATGCAAAAGGAACCCTGAAAACTAGGTATCGGAGCCTTGGCACCATTATTCAGGTCAGGGATCCTAGGTACCGTTCCCTAGTTACGAATGTCTAAGGAACAAAAAATCCTGGGTACCAATTATCTATAACAAGATTCCTAGATTTTGTTAAAGGTTTTATGGAATGGAATGGATGGATGTATTTCTATTCTATATTGAATAATCGTTTGTGTCTACAAATATACAACATGGCGAATGCAATGGTCTTCGATTGAACTTCGAAAATTCAAAATCACCGACTGAGTAAACTGTGAATGCTAGGATACCTGATGATTTCGCCTATGCGTCGAAATCGGTAGTGCCGAAATAAATTTGTGCAAGAATAGGCGTAGTTTTACTTATTAAGTGAAAAACAATAGTTAATTAAAAAAATAATAACAACTTTTCACCTGAAACGGATTGGTGCATCCGCAAAACGGCTGTGATTCTTATTAACATTAAATACTCGTATATGTGAATTTCCGATTGTAAATATATTCGAAAATCAAAGGTTTTTCTCAATACTACCTCTCATCCACCCCTGTCCATAGTCCTCAAGAAGAATGAATTTTAATCAGTAAGTCTAACCCAATAGTGCTCACTTTTTCAGGTCATATCTCATAAAATAAACAACACGCCTAAGGACATGTTAGATACCGAAAGGTTGACCAAACAAAAATAGTCTTCATTTTCGAATATGACCGCGGGAAAGTGTCTTCTCGCGACGGTGGAAGGGGGAGGAGATTTCCTGTGGTCGGACCCCAATCGCCATTAGGGTTTCATTCCTAGGATTGGATTTTGGCGATCGTCCAAGACCTCTCCCTTTCCAGCCTCCCGTTTTATTCACAGTTGCTTGGGCTGCCATCTTCCATCACTCCCTCCTTGTAGTTGATTCTTGGCTACGCTCGAAAGGTTTTTTCATTAGTGATTCCCGTCGTTTATTCCTGCGGTAAGCTGTTTTTCCTCATTTAATGTCCAATTTGTTTCACTCTTCTCCGTTAAGTGCCTTCCATAAGTCTCCCCCCTCGGCCCCTCTTCACATTTCTTCCTTAATCGTTACGCTGCTGATCCCACCCCATTTTCACATTCTTCTGGATTACCATGTTTTCTATTCTTATTTTCCTTGGTACTTATCTAGCCTGTACCTCACAGCCGTAGAATATTTACGCATGCATGACTGTATGATACCCGTCCTTGGTCTACTCTAGTGTTCTTTGCCATTAGTGTTCACTTCTTAAGAGAGGAAGTCCTCCTTTCCCCTCCGAATGCATTTTATATGGCCCTCTTATTTTATTTCACCGGTTAAGACCCTACCGCCTACGCAGGAAAACTAATTAAGTACGTATTAGTATTTCCTTCCCTAAGCCATCATCGCTTTTAAAAGTAATATGTTTTAGGTCACTTGGCCCTAATCAGAATACATGTTCCTTATATTCCTTGGACGCCCTGCATTTCTTCATCTTTCGGGCTAAATGGATAGCTACTTTGGGTCGTATTTTTACATCTAATCTTTCAATATGTTTTTCAAGTTGAATTTAAAATTATGAACTTAAACTAATCATCCAATTGCCTGTGCTATGAATATAAATTATTTTTCTAGGCTACACTCCCGACATTATCTCGGTTTTACACTTTTCTTATATCGATTTTTACAATGCCCTTTTTTCTCCAGTCTTCTTCTTGTCCGCACTCAGTTCTATCTTGGTCAGATATCCCTTCATCTTTGCAAGTGGCAGCCAAGAGGAAGGGTCGGACCCTCTGCTCATCAAAAAATAGTCTTTGCGCAGGGAGAAGAAATCAATGGGAGGCCGCGAAGGGGGGCGCGAGGGGTCCCGCACTCTTCGAAAGGGGGGGGGGAGAGGTGGTAGGCCCAATCGATAAGGAGTGGAGGCCGCCGACCGCACCGCCACTCGGCCCGATATTCGAAGGTGCCCTCCACTCTTCGCCTTCGGGGTTGCCCAGAGACTGCCAGACGGTCAGCGATGCCGCGGCGACCGCACGCCCACGCAAGACCCTTGGGGAGTGACGGACTCTCGCTCCGCTAAGGGGAGGCGCTCATTCGAAGAGGGTGCCAGATCGAAGGACTTGACCGCTATGCGGTGACAACTTAGAATAATGAGTAACATTAAACAGGTGCCCATTTCACATATCCATCATCCATTAACCACCATTACCCGTTTGAAACGGAAATCGGTTCATAATCCCTGATCACAGCTCTCTCATCTCCCTCCCCTAGTGTTGCCATCGAACAATGAACAATGAATAACTCGACAATGTATGAATGATTCTTGGTAATTTTTCAATAATCGCATATCGCTGTATTCTAGCGGACCCTGCGCTCGGGTCTAGACATGCGGAGCACCTTAATTCCAGATGGAACACTTAAGGAATCGGTATCAATAACTTACGGAGAAGAGAAGAATACATGCAAAGAATTCTTCAAGAAACCTTGTGCGGCTATTCTGTCCTATTTCTTCGAAATTATTTTTCATTCAGGTCATTCATTCAAAATTTTAGGTTCATGTTGTCATTACACAGAGAATATGATGCCCTCGATTTTCAGCCGGATACAGTTTAGTTCTGTTTAAATCTGATCATATTATAATTTAGCAGTCATAAAATGAAACTTCTAAGGAAAAAAGGAGTAAGGAAAATCAAACGTAGAATATTGAAAAAATCAACATGAATTCAATAAAGAGATGCCAAAAGTAAACCAATATAAAGGTAAGAGAGGGTAGAAAATAGAATTATGTTACAAAAATCTTCTTCAGAACTCGTAAAAGAGATTACAACAATTGCAGAGGTAATGACATGGGCATAAAACAATGATGAATGCAATCATAAATAGGTAATTACGCGCTATGTGATTAAGACCAAAGAGAAGGGAAGACAATGGAAGAACTAAAACTCAAGTTTGGAAGAAAAATATACAAAAGTAAATCAAGGGAGCGAAGGCAACGAAGGATTTCAGAGGTAATGAAATTAGAAACGCTACGGAAGAAGGTGAACACATTAACATGAAATAATAATACAAAATGATATAAGTACTTAACACGCAAGACACGTTACAATCCGTAGAGACTGAGAATGGGTTTAAGGAATATTTAGAGGTAATACCTGTATGAAGTAATGAAATAAATCATTCGGCTTAAACATTATAAAAAGGATGTGGAGTGATAAGGATAGCAGCGACAAAAATATCGGGTAGCGAAATAAAAATTCGCTATAAATACAATCTTGGTAAGCAGTTGCAATAAGATATATCACCACAACATTACGAAAGAGTTTAGGAAAAATTGAAAGAACTAATTTCTTTAGAGTTTAATGTAACATTTATGAAGAAAGAGTTCGAACAGAAAACTTTGTTACGTCAACATTAAACTCCATCTCGAAAAACACTAATGCAGCAATTCGTGTGATCATAGTATATACTTCATACGCAGCAAAGGAGTGATACTGATCATGGAAGACACGGATCGAAGCTGATTTCAAACGACTAACTTGTTAAATATCAGTTCGGATTCCAGGGAACGGAAGCATCAGGTACCCGAACAGGCACGTGATAAATAATTGCGAGAGTTAATGAATAAGACAACGATGTTTTTGCTTGTTCCGTGGATTTCAAAAAGGTGTACTTTTACTGATTACTGAAATAAACTGGAGGTATATTATGGATACTGAAAAATCCTGTTTACAACAAGCTGCATATAAAAGGAACACGGATAGATCATCACGATGACGTATATGTATGCATGTATGTATGTGTATATAAAAATACAAATATAAAAGTTTAATATATACCTTTTTACCTTTCCCACTAACCTTGTCTTTTTCCTTTGAGTGAGCTTCTACGTGTATACTAGCGGCTTTCTCGGTAGAATGCTTGAAGTGTTAAAGGAGGTATTAACGGCGAAAAGTGGTCACAGTTTGAAGAACAGGGGAAAAAATTACAACTGTAAAATTATGCACCTACAGAAAGGAGAAAATAGATTTGAAGGACTCTTTAAGTGAAGATTAAAGAATTGCAGGGTAGGAATGTACGGTTCCCTTGACTTGAAAGGAGTGAAGCCTAGTGAGATAAACATAACAATTATACCTACACAGAAAGTACAAAATAAAATACTGATTCATTATTAATCGATCAGACATCTATTAATAAATTAATAATTGTTTCAAAAAGGAGGAGAAAAAGCGACCTAAGTAAATTTCTCTTCCTCAAGAGACTATTCAAACAATGCATACGGATCGAAAAGAACCTGAAAAACTCTTCATCAACGTAAGACTTTTTGAAGTAATAAATAAATGACAATATTAAATTTTTGTAGAGACTTCTGAGGAAAGGGTATAATAAATCAAATTATTTTCGGGTAAAATTATTTATCTGTGCATTATTTTTATCAAAATCTTGAAAGTTTCGACAGCGTTTGAGTCTGCCTTTTCACTTGAAATTGCCAAATATGACGTCTGCAAAACCGCTGTTTTTTTAATAAGCATTAGAAGCGGATGAATACCCGAAATGAGACCTGTTCTATTACAATATTTCATTAACATTTGATTAGAAGCAAGTACGTAATTCATCGATTGAATCAATAAGTATGATAAGCATGTACCTGTACTTTACATGCATTAAAAAGATTCAAAAGAGGTTTCTTTGGAATTATAGAGAACAAGGAGTCTGCCCTGGGTGTGAATAAAACTTTTTCAAAAATAATCTACTGAAATACATATGGTTGGAAAAAATGTTTTTGGCTGCTTTTTAAGCGACCTAATAGGACTGTTGAAACAATGATGTAATCTTAAAATTACTTCAACGTAGATGCAAATACTATGAAACTATCAATCTATCGTTCCATTCTGTCACAATAATTATATTTCACCAATGATAAGATCACACCGTCACTATTAAAGCATATATATGTTATATTTTGATTAAGTAGCATGAACTTTACTTTCGAAATACTCCCCAATCCTCCAGCTATTAATTATTAATTTCAACCTTTGAATTTGGACTTACAGCACAATTGTTCCCGTCTAATTCCGAAAAAAATACTTATAACGTAATTCAATACTGCAAATAACTCCGCGATAAGTAACTTTCCCCTACTTTTGAGGGGATAACTTGAATATTGAATTAATAAATAAAATTGATCGTTTTTGGACTTTTCGGAATCCGCATTAAAGAGCTCGCACTTCAACACATGATATTGGGCAGGTTTTAGGTTTATCGGTGCTACGGATGTATGAAATGAAGCGCGCTCAGGGGCCACCCTGGTGGCGGCGGCGGCGAAAAACTCCCGTGGTGCAGTGCCATCGTCCGCGGGAGAAATGTATTATGAATTTCATTATTCACCAATGGCATATAAGCCCCATCCCATCGACCTGTACCAGAGCACCATTAATTCTATAATGAACATAACCGTGTTATAAGAGAGCTTTACACTACCAAGCATTAGTCACTACATGTGATTGCCCATCATGCTCAACCTTTCAATCAGAACTGTAAAGAATCCATTAGTGCGAACTATAACTGTTTTTGATTGATTGGTTGACAAGCAGATGATCAACCCTATTAGATTTACCCAAACATTAGACACAGGGATTTGCTTTAGTGCAGTACGTGATTTTTGCAACTTAGAGGAGCAAGTGTTTAGAATTTAACCTTAGCGTTAGAAATAAATCGCTATCTTAAGGCGCTATAAATTTGAATAATTAATATCTACGAGTCTTGACGAAGTCGAGACGAGAAGACGAGATCGAGTCGACGACGAAGACGAGACGAAATCTACGAGTCGAGACGAAATTGAATAATTAATATCTCGTAATCAAACCTTATGTGAAAATTTTGACCCAGGTTTGCCGTAGGGTATACAATGAGATTTTTACATTAAAGTTTGGTTAAGGTGCAGATAGCTACCAAATGTTGCAACGTTTTTAGGAGTCTTCGAAAACTTGACATACCGTTAGGATCACCTCTCTAAATTATAACCATAGGGAAAGAGGGGTATGTTTAAAAAACATTTAACGCCTAAAGATTCAATAAGAGCTAATCGATTTTTAATTATTGTGATGATATGATCAAAAACAGTACGTTAATATAACAACAAAGGGAAGGAACTCTTTGAGAGAGACTACCATGGAATTCGATGCCTGGCAATAATGTAGAACACGCAGGGATTCTGGAAGAGGTAAATCCCACAAATGCGATTTAAGCCGCTCTTTCATGAGATCGAAAGTCCTTTTGCGTAAAATAATATAAATTTATTCGGTGCATTTACAAAAATATTAGTAAAAATAAATACAAACTTATTATTTTGTATAATAACTCGTTTCATTTTATTACTTGAAGGCCGAAAGAGTACATTTTAGTTAGGATTTTCAAAATACAACCACAGAAAATGGCTAGAAACAAGGGGACATAATTCTGGACCCTCGCATGGCCAAAGCAATCTGAATCAAACGCCTGTTATGCATTCACAATTGGCCAAATACTTCAAAGAGTATCAATAAGTAGTGAAAGCCAGTGGGAACGCTAATTTTTTATTGTATTAGTTTCCCAGTCTTACTGCATAACATTCTTTTTCATAACTCATACAGTGACGGGCGGTAAAAAACGTTAAAATCGAGATAATATTGAATGCAACATAATGAACGTGGGGTGATACGCCTCCTCGGATTGATGGTCGCGTATTGGGTGGTCTTAAAAGGTCTTCTCCCGGTTCAGATTCTCCAGTTCTGGCAATAGTTGATTTATACCATGATTTGATTACTATAGATATTTAGCACGTCACGTCCGTGGTTGTTGAAAGTAGTTGGCGTCTCAAATAAAATAATCACTAAAATATCTGGTGCACACTGCAAGATTATAACGATAGAAATTTTAATTATTCAATCAATTGTTAAAAGTAGACAAAATATTCACAGGGATTTATAAATGCTAGCTTCCCTACGGCAATTCCATATCATTTCAATTTTAGAATTAACAATACCTAGAATATCTGTCAAATATTCTTGAATGCAATATTCACGGCGCATGCCATCATGATATTTCCCACAATCTGTTAGGATAAGGAGCATCAGCATAGTCAGAAGTTCCATTGATTGACAAATGGTGTTTCTTTCTCGGGTGTCAATGAGAATGAATGCGTCAACGAACTATAGACGGATCCAATGCAAAACGTGCCACCACCGCCTTTTTTCGGCTTTTACAAATGCATTACCAAGGTCATGTATTCTCATTTATGGTGCGCAGTTTATCCCGTCACTTGTTTCCATAAGTTTGTTCTCTCATAAAATCCGTTTCCAAGCATAACCCACGCTCTCCATTTCCGCAAAAGTTTCTATGTACGTCACATTCATAATCTTAAGGACAAGTGAGAACCCCTGAAAGGAAGACTTCCGAGGCTGAACAGAGGAAAATGCGGCAGATATATCATTCTATGGACAAATTTTCGTTATCGCTGTTTGGACTTGCCTTAGCCGTGGCTACAAAACTCTAAAGAAAGCCAACCATGCTGCCAGGAATTGATACCCCAGTCGAAGTGAAAAATTTTCTTCGGTCCATGCCCAGAGACGAGAGGGAAAACAGACGGGGAGAGGTGAACGCTCCTTCCACAGAAAGCCCCATCCCACCCCCATCTCTCTCCTTTACACTGAAAGCTTTTTCAAATCAAAGCACGGACACGCACTCACACACACACACACACACAAGCCATCTCGAATCTCTCCTCCAACACCCTTCGGATACTCTCTCACCGCCATTAGCGAAAAACGCCCGCATAAATTATTCGGGTCGGACAATTTCCGAAAGTGGAAAAGAATCATTGGCGGGTTCCCTTCGGCTACGCTCCGGATAATAGAGAGAGCTCTCAAGATCGGCCCGAAGGATACTGCTGCCCGAAGGGTCCTCAATTTTAGAACCCGCGGTTGAAAAGGACGGAGAGCCTCAAGGGAAAGATGGCGATGCATGGTGAGGCAGTCTAACCCGAGATCCCCAACTACTCGCGCCGAAAACATGATGACGGGGCTTGCCTTAATGCCAATGGCATCAAATTCTTTCAAACCTTTACCATACCACCTCTACATATAAATTTTATTTACCATTTATATTTAAAACAAAGGAGCTTTACACATTTGTTCTCCAGAACGTTTCTCTTCAAGAATCTATGTTTAACATATGTTATTATGACCAATGCTGGTAAAAAAAAACAATGTTTTAATTATGACGGAAGGTTTTTATTTTCCAGGAAACAGATTTTTAAGAGAATAACGTAACATTTTAGTTTTTCATGCAAATATATACACGCCATCCCAAGTTTACACAGGATACATAGAGTGCTTAAAGTCTCAACATGCCTTCAATTTTTTTAAGTCGTGTAGGGGAAAAGTTTTTGACTCATAAACGCATAAAGGTGTAACAGTCTGCTGTTTTTAATAGCTCACAAAAAACAATTGCGTATTTTTTAAATAATTAAGGTAAAATGTACACATTTGATACCTAGGCTTTAGTATATATATATATATATATATATATATATAATATCATTTGGCATTGATTTCCATCAGAAAAGAAATATTTCTTTCCTTCTCAGCATTTAAAACTTTTCCATCAACGTTGAGTTGAGTCCTCACCCCATCTCTTCCTCCTACTCCGCTCCCTACACCAGAATGTCCACCTCTGTTACTCGCTTGTCATTTACTGTCTCCCGATGCTATTGCTTTGCAACGCACCTATGGTCATTGGGGAACAAAATATAATTGTGTAAATTGCAGCGTGCTTCTCGGTTCTTTAAACCGTCAAAGATGAAATGTTTCCAACGAGTTACGCCGCTGAAATGGAATCGATAAAAAAGGAGTGGAGCCAACACCCCCGCCCCCCCCTGTGTTCCGAAGCACGGTCGGCGTGAGTGGCGACATGTCGCCTCACTCACGGATAGCTGGATGGCTGGCTCGGCGTCCAGAGCGAGGCGGGCTCATAACAATCGACTCTGGATCCCCCTTCGGGCGCGGGTGGGGGGAGGCGAGGGGGAGGGGGTGGAGATATCACGCGGCGCCAACTGTGTGCACCCGAGTGAATGGCAAATGCTTCGCGTCAATGGTTACTGAAGAGTCGAGGGGAGGAGTGGGGCGGGGAGAGACTTCGTTTTCACGCCGAGCGTCAACGTTTTCAGTGCGTTTTTTCGTGCGCTTCGTTTGCTTTTTTTTTGTTTGCGAAGGGCGATGCTGATGCAGGGACGGCTGTTGAAAACCGGTCGGATGGGAACAGGGTGGGAAATGAGGAGTTTCACGGAGAGTGAGCAGGAGAGGGAAAGAAGACCCGTTGCGATTCATTGCTTGTGGCACCATATGAGTGAGGGTGATAAGCGGACCGGAGAGGATAGGGAAGGGCGCGAGTACGTAAACGAGACTAGACCAGAACGGACACCAATGACGGAACGAATGACGAAGGTAGACGGGAAAGCAGTCAAAGGAAGGGAATGGGTATACGAAGAGCTGACCAGCTGAGAGAGGGCGAGAACTACAAGGTCAGTTCTATCAGTCCCGCAAGTAATTACTTATTTTTTTCCCGGATGGGCGGACGGACGGGCGGCGGTTTTTCTGGCTGGGTTCGAGGGAGTCTCAGGAAAGGCTGGAGGCCGGTAGCAATTGACTCACAGCCTTTGCGGTTTGTGGATCGTTTGTTTGCGAAACCTCTATTGCGTGACCTCGTTACGCTTAGTCATGAACTGGTTATTGGAACAACGTTACGCCATCTTATTTTTCGTTAAACTGGGTAAAGCCGGGAATGAGACACATGACAATGCTCAAGGCAGCTTATGGTGATAATGCCATGTGCAGATCGGGTGTCTTTGAGAGATACAAGTTATTTACGGAAGGTAGAGAAGATTTTGAAGACACCGAACGTTCAGGATGCCCTTCGACCTCAAAAACTGACGAAAATCTTGCATGAGTGAAGGTTTTGTTGACAGGGATTACAAGTTAAGTGTTCGCATGTTTTCCAATGAAGTTGGCAACCCTAAAAGTAATGTGCATCGACTTGTGATCGAAAAAATGGGAATGAGAAAGGTGTGTGCGAAGTTGGTGCAGCGAGTGCTCTCGGGCAAACAAAAGGATGCGGCTAGAGGCGATAATATTCCTAATATTTCAGCAACAAATATCCCGAAAAAGTCCCAACAATAGAAACTATAAAAGGAATTAGTGATCACAGGGACGTAAATGCTAAGTTTTCGCTTCATGGGGTCCGAAATAAGAAGCCTAAAAGGAAAATTTACTTGTTTAAAGAGGGCTACCTACAATGGCCTAAAATTTGTGCTACAGAATCAATTTGCTAGTTCTAAGAAATATAGTAATCACCGAAATACTGAGGATACTTGGAATCATTTCCTTGAGAGCACGCGCTCAGCAGTCAATAAGTTCATTCCCAGTAAATTTATAAAAGATAACACGGAATCTAGACGGTACAACGCGGATGTAAGGAAGGCATTACGACTTCAAAGGCCAAGATGAAAAATATTATGCATTAATTCTCTAGCCATAAAAAGAATGAGATCACTTATGATTATAAAATATCCAGGGTGATTTCCAAGAATGAATTTTGGAAAGCTTAACGTGAGTTCAAATAAAAAAGATTAGCGGAAAATTTGAAAAAGAATCCAAACGCATTTTGGTCATGCGTCATGAAATTCAGAGAAATAAATCAACCGTTAATTCACTCAAAAACGACAAAGAAGAAAGAGTAACCAGCAGTTTGGAAGAGGCTAACTTATTAAATTCCTTCTTTCAAAGCGTCTTCCTCAATACCCCACAGATTACCTCCGAAAGCAGGCCGACCGATGCCCAAAATTCAAAGCTAATATAATGGAATAGAACGTTTGCTGAAAATATCAAACCTAATAAATCCTCCGGGCCCGATGAAATACACGCTCGTATATCTAAGGATCTAGCTTCGGAAGGTGATAGATGGATGATAGAAGTGTTGGATGGGGTTACCTCAAATGCAGAAGAAGTTACCTCAAGTGTTCCCCAAAGAAGTGTTATCGGACCTCTTTTCCTCCTATTTTACTATAGCGACATTGACTCCGTAGTCACTAGAAAGATACGTTTATTCGCCGAGGATGCCGTGGTTTACCGTGATATCCGTGATCCTGAGGACACAGCAGCTTTGTCAGATGAACTTAATCCTACACATCGCTGGTGCGACAGTTTTAGACAGTGTTTAGAAAAATGCTGGGACAAATAAGTACGAAGGAAGCACAGTTCTAAAATTTTAATTCCGGCATTAATGAAAATAACTTTTTGGGGATTCACTGTGGGTGGCATTCCTCCCCATCAAGGAAGGTTCCCTTCACCATAATACGTTTCCACTGAATGATTTTGGTATCAAGTCCCAGGTTTAAACATTTAAGTGTTCTTCGTAGGGATCTGAAGTGTTGTGTTGAAACCTGAGGTGATGATTAAAGTAATTGAATGGAATTTAAAAAGTTGATGGCAGTTTTTACAGATCAGACGTTATTTCATTCATCCGGTCTTTACACGTTTTGAAATTTAGTCGCGATTTGTTTATTTTTTAATAATTATTTTATTAAATTTCATCGCGAATTTTACATAATATCGGGAGTTTTTGTGACGCGTGCGATATTTAGTTATTTAATTATGGCCTGCCGTAATCGGCCACAAATCTGTTTTCAGCGAACTCTGCGATTTTTAATTTAAATATGCAACGACTCCACCATGCACGATGCCTGATGCTGTTTCGACTTCCGATCGGTCGTTTTGAAAATAGAAGACAGAACGGTAAACAGTAATTGTATCTCCTATGTCTAAGCATTTCAACTAAATATAAAGCCAGATGTGTGTCACGCGTTGTTTGCGATCATTCTTTGATTACTTACTTCGAAAGAACATATTAGCATATTGCACATAATTAGCAACGAAACTCTCTACGTCTCATCCCATTAATTCTAGCATTAAAAAACAATAATATATAATTTTTGGGATTGCTCAAAAAAATTATAGGAAAAATTAAAATGCATTTCAAGGCAAAAGCTTTTGGCATACATTTCGTTGAGTTTTGCTTTTTACAACTAAATTGCGATTTTTCCTGGCATTACTAATTTTCAAAATCAATCCCATGTGAGATTCGTTTATGAAACATTTCATTTCTCGATTAAGTTTCGTCTTACACAATAGTCCACCTTCAAATGCTATTGATTAAGCTGAACCAGCAAAAGATACAACCGAAATGTATGTCATAAAAGAAAATGTTTGCGGATTACCACGTTTCTTTAATTTGTAACATGAAGTCCCAGTAATGTAACTCCTGAAAACGTCAAGTTGATGAGAAATACACCAGTGCCCACTCAGGATTTGTTTGCAATCAACGTATTTATTCACTAATCATCCAGCAGAATAATATTTCCACAGGCAAAGTTCCGGAAAGTCGAATAATGAGATATGCAAGCCCGTCAATCACATATCCCAGCTTAATTAATTTGAGTATATATTCGGCAGGCGCTGACCGAAGATTTGTGTGTAATCTAGGGACGGTCAAATTCTCACGGAGCCGCCCGCAAACCCCCCTCCCGTTTGCGTGCTCAGGGTCCCTGGGGAGCGGGAAGCACCATCGGACGCCGTGAAGCAGCAGCGTTGCCAAGCAACGGACGGAAGCGGGACTCGCCCCGAACAATTGATACTCACCCCGTATAACGCCAATTTTATGTTTTTAGAATGAGGCTACACATTCTGCTTTGAAAGCCCCAGAATGCTATTTCATTTTGGTATAATAACGACTTAATCACATTATTTTATGAATTTAGGGTAAAGGTGGGCCGAAGAACGTGAAATTGGGGAAATCGATTTACACCAGCGCTTAAAATTTGCCAAATTCCATCCTTACGTAAAATCTGGCGTTGCTTGCAAAATATTTTCATCATTTTCCGTGCTAAAAGGCCTCAAATGTTTGAAGCTTCCAATCTCTATGCATCTCTATACACTTTTATGAAAAATTCTCTATAAAGACTTCTTAAACTATTCCGCAAATTTACTTCAAAATTATTTAGGAATAATATCTTTCCCAAAAAACTACATTAGGGGAATAACACATGTAAAAACTTCAATTCATTCAGTAAATGTCTGAAATCGCATAACAGGGCAAATTCGCATAACGTTGGGTCTCGTCTATTTCCCCCTGCCCCCAATACTGGATCTGCGATAGGTTTTAGGCATCTGAATAAAAAAACAATTACGGGTGAAATTAAAAATTTTCTTCACTACTGCAAATTGTCAAATATCCCCTACCATCTATCCAAAAACAAACGGAAAGGAAAAATGTTCGTTTATGTCTTTCAAACGTAGAGAGCATGGGGTCAAATACCAAAGTGAAAAACATTTTTGGAGTTTTACTCCTGTACCCTGTGTGTGCGTAAGTAATTCATTAATAATAAGCTATCAATCATTAGATTATTTGAGAATATCATTACACTCGATTCCCCTCTTCTCCACTTTAAGCACAGGAGAAACAGATACAGGAAGGCCGAGAAAAGTTGGCTTCATGATTCCAAAGGTCTGCCATGGATACAGGATTTCTGCACCATTATTTGAGTAGCACACCATACTCGTATAATACAGATATGTGTAACAATTGTATATAAAAATTGTGGCGATTCTATTTTTAACTGCATGGCTTTGTCACTACTCAACATCTTCCTTATATTTTCCACAGTAAACCTCTTATGTTACCAACAATTAAGCCTTCACGTTGTTCTAGCTTTTGACTGGTACTCGTAGCTGCACAAAAATCATGAAAGAAAATAGAGCCTATTCTTAACTCTTTCTCGTAAAAATTTTCGCGTGATTCTCTCACTATTGACACACAATTCTACATCGCTTCTTTGAAGGTAGTTGAATTAGTCATACGGTTCTAATTTAATGGGTACTCCAGTAAAACGGTCTAAATTTAATTAGTGGCCTACCGGTAGGGGAAGGTTTCTGATGGAGGAGAAACAAACCACAGTTCCACTTATCACACCCCATGTGAACACTGAATACTTACACACCCTGCATTACCATTTACGTGGGGTGTTCAATAACGCCTTAGAAAGGTCAACAGATGGGGCTCGTAGAAGAGGAAAAGTTTTGCTTTCAGTAAGGTTCATCTTTCACGAGATCGCTGTTAAGGTTACGGCTATATCCATTGCGTAGTTTCATAATTGATTGAAGCACTTTTGTTTGTTTAGAGAAATGAGTTTCGTGTGGTGATTAAATACTTATATTTAAAAGGCATAACATCGAAAAAGGTCAAAGCTGAGGTGGATGAAATTCTTGGCACTTAACCTCCTGGGTGTGAGTCTGTTTATTTTTGGACAAATGAGTTTAAACGTGGCCAAAAACTGGACTGGACGTCCAGTGGAAGTGAATTCCTCTGAATTGATTGCCAAAATCCACGAATCAAAATTCGCTAAATAGTTTAGCCTAAATGCACATTAAAAGGTAAGGTGTTTTCAATGTTGCACGAAAATTTGGGTGCGAAAAAATTTCAGTAATCGTGCAGTCGATTAGTAGTCTGGTCTGGCGCATTTCCGTCGTAATCCTGACGAGCTCTTCCGTCAATATATAGTTGTGGACAAAACATGGACAAACTAAAACACTCCTAAGATAATGAATCACTGAAAACAGTGAGTTTCTAAAGACGATCCGGGTCCGAAGAGGGCGAAAACGGTGAAATTGGCCGACAAGTTAATGGTTTCTTGATATGCACTCAAAATCATATAAATCGATACTTCCAGAAAGGACAAAAGGTAAATGGAGAGTATAATGCGTCGTTATTGCAACGGCTGAGAAAAGAAATCAAGAAAACACGTCCTCATTTGGAAAAGAAAACGTTTCCTTTCCATCAACGCAACATCAGTTCAATGTGCACACCTGTTCAGTTTCAATGTCGAAAAACACGGAATTTAAGCTCAAATTGTAACAAAATCCTTATTTTTCACTAGATTTTGAGCCCAGTGACTTTTTTATTTCAAAGTTTGAAGTAATGGCTCGTCGAAAAACGATTCACGATGAACGAGGAGGTCATCCTCAACACATACCTATTTTTGAGGACCTTCTGAAATCCTACTTTTCGGACGGCTTAAAAAAGTTGGAGAAACGTTGGGAAAAGTGCATCAAGCTAAATGTAGATTATATTGAAAAATCCATCCAAAAATAATTTTTTTTCTATTCTTTCCTCAGTACTTATTGAACGACCATGTACCATTCTTCAAATCCGTACGCTTTCTCTGCTTTCATTCCATCCAACATTTCCATTGTTCTCTTCCCCATCCCCCCAACCTCGCTTTCCACTGCCCTCTGTATCAGTTTTCTACAGTCTACTGGCACTTCATCTGCCGGAGGTCCTCTTCAAATTTTCCCCCAACAAACTTCTCCCTTCCTCTACCAAGCCGAGCAATTTCTGTTTTCCTCCATTTTATTATTTTTTATTCTCCTCCGCATTCGCATATTAAAAGCCTCAAACGTACGCTTATCCTGTTGACTCAACGGCCAGATTGCCGAGTCGTAAAAAACTACTCTCTGCGTACTAAAGTTTTATCACGTGGACTTAACCTTAAACATTTCCCTCACTAGTTCTTTTTTCCGCATTTGAATCTTGGAAATGCTATGAAAGATAATCGACACACCCGAGAACAATTTTATAAATTATTTTTCTCTGTCAGCACACACTACCCATGAAGTTACCGCCCCCATGGTGATACACGTAGCTCTACTTATCATAAACACACCAAAATTTGTCAATTGTCATCCGAAGCAGTTCTACCCAGTCACTATCTAGTCTCTACTAGGATTCTACTGGTGTGCATTCATCCCCTACCACACATCCTAAGGGTGGCGTGCAGGGTACTAAAATAATAAGGATGTTGCTGTAGGTAACCTAACTCAATCTTGCATTCTTTTTTATTTTCCAAAACAATAAACTCCCGATTATCCGCAATGATGAGGGTCAGGAAAGGTGGATAATGTAAGAGGAAGCGAAAATAAAATTACAGTATTAACAGAAGGTCCTCCGTGTGAAACAACATCTACCGTGCATAAGCACGTATAATACTAAATACCAAAGAGGTTTAAAGACACATAAAAATGTTTTTTTTCATTTCACGCAGAGATTTTGTCGCTAATTAATTTGTTTTGCGAACTCGGATAAGCCACAACGTGGATTATGTGGAGCTCAGTGTAACCTTTTTCCCAACAGAAAATGGCTTACTTAAGCTCCTTGTTATAAATTGCTCAATCCTGCCGTGAAAAAGCGAGGTAATGCAAAGGTGAGATCTTTTTATAATGATAGTAGTCGAGTGGGTAGTCGTGAATGCGTTCACCGCACAGTGTGTGAAAATCCTCCTCATCCTCCTTCCTTCCCCCCCTACCCTCCCCCAACCCACCATTCCATTCCTCCCCTGCCCCCCCTGGGTCGCCCCTCCCTCGGCGTCGCAAAAGCACAAAGCGGCGGCGGCGGCGCCGGCAGATCGAAGATCCCGAAGGCGCGGACGGCGGGAGGGGAGACAATGAGGTCAATTCCCTGGAGACTGCAGCGCCAATGCGGCGCAGCGGTGGAAAGGAGCGCCGCGGCTACATCCCGAGCCCACCGCGTTCGCCCACATTGCCGCTTCCCGCCCGACCGCCCCCGGGGGGACCCGCGCCAAGAGGCACCCAGGGAATCAGATACGGGTTCCGCTCTTTATTTCATTACGACCCCCTGAAGAACACGCGACGCTCGTGCACGGAACACAAACAATGAATGAGAGACGAACGTGTGGGCGTGGGACTCGTGAGAGGCTTTGCCGGATGCCCTCGAGGGGGGACGGCGTGAAGGGTGGGGGAAAACTCCGGTCAACGAGCGAAATCCCTCCTCCTCGTTGCAATATGTCCGCTCCACAAACAGCGTTCCGACGGGCGAGTCTGATTGGTGCCGGCCACAAACTCCTCGTTTGCATCCGACATAAGCTTTCTCTCCACATCCCTGCGCAGGTCGCGAGAGGACTCCGTGGACATGGGGCTCACTGACGGTCACTCAAGTATTCCGGGGGTTCGAGGGAGTGGGAACGGTAGCCGATCGAGGGAGGGGGGGGAGGTTGCGTGAACGATTCCGGATGGACATAATAACCTAAAGACCGAATGTCAGAGAGGAATGCGTATTTCCGGCCAAAATGTGTTATTTCACCAGTCTGTTTTCCTGCATTAGATAGACTTTCTGCATTCAAGACTACTTGCGCGAGTGCTTCCAAGAGCGGCAGACCCTGGGTGCGAATCATTCAGATCCGCCGATTCAACCTCTCCACATCATCAACGAAATATTCACCTAAGCACTCGTCGCTGAACTTAAGGGCTAGTTTCTCAACACCGCACTTCAAGAACACTCAACTTCAGCCTTCATGAGGCGGAATCCAGGTAGGAAGTTTGCAAGCGGAAAAACAATCTGTTAGGAAGCCTATGCACTGCGAATCTCCACATCGAAATGATTTGCGCTTCAATGATCCAAATAATCGGAGCAGTTTGTCGTTCCGGAATCATTTTTTTTGTCCCACAGTTGGAGGCCCTAGGTGTAGAAAGAGATCTCCGACGCTGTGCGTGCTGTGAATATATACGTGTAGGCGGGAGTGGAAAGAAATATTCAGCACAAACACTCAAATTGGATTCAAGTTCAGGTTTATTGGGTCTTTAAGATATTTTGCCGAAAAATTAAAGAAGTGCCATAAATTAAGCATTAAATTACAATTAGTAAAATCCATTGAAATAAATTATCCAGATATTTTCATACTTTGACTATGCTCACCTTGTTTAGCCATTTGTTTGAATGATTCACTAAACTATACTGTTCACCACATACAGTAATAATTTTCCAGTAATGCCAAACCTGCTTTCCAAGCTGCAGAATTATAACCTTCTGGTTTAAATTGCCTATATTCGTATTCTATGATAATAAACATCAATCCTTTATTCTTGGTATACCCCGTTATTCTTTCTTATCGTCTTCTCGCAGTTAACATATATCCTTTTTAGATCCATCGCTTTCTTAGCAGATACGGCAAGTCATGGTCGTTTCTCTTTCCTCTAACTTGCAGTTTTAATTAGCTCCGAAGTGATGCCAAAGCCTGAGGAAGATGGGATCTGTGTGGACAGAGTGTGAAATCACGTTAGAATTCGACTCCTAGAGATTCCTTGGCGAGGTACCGAGACGGAGGATCAGGAAATTATAGAGGGGATATACGAAGAAATTTAGCCTATAGAATTACAACCACAGCACTTTTTCACGCCATAGGGAGTTAGGAAGCCATTGGTGTTTGTGATTGAATTCCAATCAAACACCAGACCAAACTCAATTGCAACCCCATCTTACAAGAGGACTCCAGAAGAGCTTTTACGTTTAATCTAATACATTTTGCCTATTTTACGTTATCAATTATTTTCATCCTTCTCACTGAATTATATTCACTGACCTGATCCTCATATTTAAACAAAAAAATAGAGAAAAATATATTGCGATGAAAGGAAAGCTAAAAGTCCAAAGTTGCCAGATTTACGACGCTTTGCCGCAGAAATTAAGGATTTATAAAGAAAAAAGATAAAATTAGACTACAAAGCATCGAGCTGAAGTCAAGATATTTAGACAGATCACTGAAGATCAGAACACAATTATTAACGCTCATGTCGGAAAATCCCTACCACTCCAAAGAAAAACGAAAGAACTGAAGTGTGGTAATAAAAGGAAGTTGCTTGGATAGGTCGAGGAAGCGGGGCAAAATATGGCATTTTATTTCCGCTATCAGTGTCAGTGTTGATTTTAGCAAGATAATTGGCTCTTGATGTTGCTGAAGTCTAAAAGTGACGTAGTAGAAAACTCATCTAAGGGCTTAAAAGTTTGACTCTGAAAATGACCACGAATATTGTTCAAAAATTGGTATTATATTTACAGGAAAAAATTCTTGCGTAAAAAAAGAATGTGGAACCTTGTACGAAAGTGTGTATTCATTGGAGATGGGCAATACGCGGAACAGAGACGTGAGCCAATGGAAATTCAGCCCAGAAAAGGAAACGATCCGTCAAAGCCTGTTGCTGTGCGCTGATGCTGAATGTCAAACGGACAGATAGAAACGAGAAAAAGGAAGAAGAGAGAAAATATGAAGAGAAATAGGAGAATGACAAGGTCGCGTTAAAAGTTATGGGAAAAATGAGAATCAGTCGGATAGTGAAAAACATGTGCAGAGAGACAAACACTTAAGGTTGAGCGAATTGAGGTTTGAAAAAATGAACTATCTTATGAAGGATTTTGCGTTTAATAGGGAAGGAAGAAGAATTGCAGTCAATAAATTGGAGTAATGAGGAGGGAAACGACTATTTTTTTATTTTTACGGGAAACGTTTAACAAATTATTGCAGGAATGAAACAAAACACGTCTGACATAAGTACCAAATGCTCGTGTTTTTCACGGTCTACTTTGTTAAACGCGCAGCTGTGTTATCAAGAGATGCTTTCCGGTAATTCAGATTTAAATTTTAACGCCCTCAATTGCCCAAATTCACTAAAATGTTGACTCAACAAATATTCATCCTTAAAATATGCGTTTGGTATTTTTACCACTTAGCAATTTCTCTTACAAAGTCATAATTCTAATTGCCGTTGCCAGTAGTTCTGAATCCAAATAGAATCACCTCTGAGCGTCCATAACTTCCATATTTACTGAGGGTCGTTTTCAAAATAGAAAAGAAAAAACTTTGAAATCATATTTTAAGGATAAAAGTGTGCCAGAATACAACAAATATCCTTTGACGAGTAATGTCCTCCGTTCATGTTCTCTCACATCCCTCTACTTCCAACTGTCCCCCAAGCCAAAATCCTCCCACTCGTCACGTGTCGTATTCCAAACACCGCTCACAGTCAAATTCAAAGCCATCGATACAAAAGAGCGCCAGTATTTTATCAACT
Organism: Hetaerina titia; assembly: GCA_037158775.1. Lineage (NCBI taxonomy): Eukaryota > Metazoa > Arthropoda > Insecta > Odonata > Calopterygidae > Hetaerina > Hetaerina titia. The sequence goes on from CM073773.1 coordinate 30,795,468, forward strand.
CTCCACAACTAATGCCAGACAACAAAACTTGAAAACCACCCCGCATCGAGCTTTAAGCACGAACACACTGACGGGAAATACATTTTGGATCGATATGCATACGCGGCAATCGGAGAAAGAGAATAATATAGCTCAGCTTACGAGAAATAGTTCGGAGGAATAATACAACATCAAATGTAAATTAATTCAAGGGAGTTAAGTTACAACTAGCCAAATATATATGCATAGCAGAAAGAGTAAGATAAAAATTAAACTTGAAACTAAGCTACTTTTCGGTCCCGTCGTAAACAGAAGAAAGAATAGCATGTGCTTTTTATATTCGTTCATTATACGAGGGTAGGCTCAAAACTAATGCACACATGCTTGTAGAACACGAACAAAATGACCTTCAAAAGCACTCCTGGTGGCATGGGGAAGTAACATTCCCCCTCAACATGCAGGTTTGAGGTTGTTACGTCCATGGATTCCCTCTATCTCGGTATCCCGATGACCTTTTCACATGTGCCATTAGAAAAACAAGATAACCTATAGTCTATTTTCGAAATCATTTCCCTCGTTCAGATAAATGCGTCACACTACGAAATGATCGCGTGTAATATTCCAACCTTTCGTTTATTTTAATGTAAATTAACCTCATAAAAATCACCTTATGCTGCTAAATGAGGATCGAAAATGCATGCTGTCGGGAACTTAATATCTGCCAAAAGTGCTCAACACGCTTTCTTGGTAAAAACAGAAATGCAATGCAATATCAAAATTAACTGCAGTAACCGATGAAGTCAAATTATCGATTATATCGCCTTTGTCTCGATGGCAGAAATACGAAATGAGAATTCGATGATGACTTCAGCTGGTTGAAAATCATGGAGCAGTTATTTATCAAATTATTGACAGGGGGCTACACCACAAAAAACGGCGGAAAATGGATTGATAACGTCGGCCCGAATAGCATTCAAATCAGTTATCCCACGCAGAACGAGTGGTCTACTCAGAAATTCAGAATCAATTTCCTGAAGGGTCGAAACACATGCCGCGAACGTGTTTATTATGATTGATCTCCATGGAAACCCTTTATACTCCCTTAGTGTTATTTCACGTAAGCAGTACAAAAATATCGAGTTATATTTTAGTTATCCAATCGATGCGTAGGTCAATGTGATCCCATTTTGTATCCACCTGCTGCAGATGACGTAAATATAGCGGGCAAGAGATACAACAAGAGTGCCAATAGTATTTAACAATAAGGTACGAAGACGCATAGTTAAAATAAATCATGTGAGTGACATATTATTTGCAAACACTCTGAGCCAACGAATTTGGTCAATTTTCAGGTCTACATGCCACCTAGAAGTCATAAGAAGGAAAGAAGAAGTCGACAGGATATATGATCAATTGGAGGCAATAATCGTGGGTGTTCCAGGAAGGAAACATTTGATGGTGATGGGGGATTGGAACTCGAAAGTAGGCGAAGGAAACATGGTTGTGAGGTCGGGAACTACGGTATAAGAACAAGGGAAATAGTATTCTGAACGATACAAGGTTTAATCATAACGAACCCTTCGTTTAAACATCATAATAGACGTATATATACATAGATATATGTAGGTATATACATTGAGAATATCCCAAGATTCATAGAGGCATCATGCAGGGAATATTATGACTAGGCGCACATTTATAAACTGCGTAATCAATGCACATACTCTAGTTTTTGTTCGTATACTTTTAAATTTAACTTGGCCAACCTCTTTCTTGAAAACCTTATAAGCTATAATGTAACAATTTCATACTGTAAAAATCATTGACTTTTACACTCTAAAATTACTGCATTGTAATGCAATCTTAACGGATGATTCCATTAAAAATTACTGTTGGGGCATCTTCCGCAGTTTCCTGGAATATTACAACTTACATTTTTCTAACATTGATTCTCATCTCATTTCTATCACACTGATTTTTAATGTGCTCAGATGCATTAAATCCCTTGACTAACTGGCTAACTAAAGGTTAGCCTTTCGCAATCACTGATTTTATGAGGTCTCCGCCACCTTTCACTCCTATTTCCAGGTAATTCCATACCTTTTTTTCCATTTCCTATACATATACGTCAAAAAGCACGGGTTATAGTAGACACCCCTGACTCACCCCTCTTCCTAACTCTTCCCGTCCCGACTTCCCATACGCCACTTACAACTGAGCAGTCTGGTGTACGAATAGGATTCGGATAAGTTGCCCATTCCTCCCATCTACCCCTATCTTCTGCAATATATTCATTTGTCATTCATTCGTTAATATCGAACGCCTTCTCAAAATCAAAAAACAAACAAATAGATCCAGATTCATGATTCATTGATCCATGTTCCTCAATACCTTATTAATGCTATGGTATGGCACATCACCCTTTCCTGAATCCAAACTAATCATCCTTAAGTAGTCATTTTCGGGGCTTTACGATCAACTATTGCTTATTCAATAATGCTAATCAGTTCCTGGTTTTAGGGATATCATGGACAAAAAGGCATTTACTAAGTTAAGGGCAGTTTTCAGTAACAAGCATATATCAGTCCAGAAAAGAAGATAAACGACATCTATTTGCACACATATTCTGTTATCATGATTGGCGACAAAATCAATTACCAAAGGTTCCTACCTCCACAGGTACTTAATCATGCATAGACGAACACTTTAACGATAAAGTTTTCTCATAATGGTTCTTGCAGCAACTTCTCAGTTTTCCAAAATGTTTTTTATACGCTAATATAGACCAAGCATTCCGAAAACTTGCCAAGAATAATCTTGCCGAGTTTCCATCGGATTCCGATGGGAGTGTAACGCACCTCCGATGAGCGTGTCCAGAGCGGAATGCAGAGCAGGATAATAGCTTTTGTTCCGAAGAGATCCTCAGAGATGTGATTCACTCCGGATGAAATATTAAGAAGAAAAGAGCAACGGAACAGATATCCGGATCCATTCGAAGAAAAGATCAATTTCGGAGTTTAAAAGCAATAGTATCAATTCGGAGTAAAATACTTGCAGATATCATTCCAGAACGAGTTCAGGGAAATTAAGGCAAAACTTGATTGAAGATTCAGTTTTTGTAGACAAAAATGAGATTAGGTCAACATTATGCTTTAATCACTTCCAATTCTATTAATTATATGATCAATCCCCTTAATAATTATATAATAATAATTTCATTTATTATATAAAAATTGGAACAGCAGGATCAGCATCAGAAAAATATCAAAACAAATTTATTTTTTTAAGTATATAAAATGATTATCCTCGTAGTTAACCAAAGCAGAATCAACCATCGTTAGTGCATTTAGTACGTAAAAGAATGCGTTTTGATCGGAAAAGCGAGGTCGAGTGCTAAGTCTGTTACCATTCATAGACTGCTGCATTATTGCCGTTCTTAGACTACAGGACTACAGTGTATATTTTGCTGTTTCATTCCAAGGAATATAATAATACGCAAAAATCAACTTTAATAATAACTTCATGCTAGTTAGAAAAAAATGGAAACTCAACATCAAAGCCAAAATAAATGCTCAGTTTTGTATTCTCAGCGTTAAGAGTAGGAATTCTTGAAACAAAATAATATACTTTTTTAAACACTAGCCCCCATCATTAACCAAGAGCCCAAAACTGACGATCTCCTATCTATTTAATAAAAATTCGTGACGATTCATGAAGCGAGTTCTGACATGCCCCTCTCCAAAGCGATTTCCCAAAGTATAAACTAGCTACATCGCTTTCTCGCACCCAAAAGTGATAGATTCATTCTAAATTAAGGGATCAAAAGCATTAGCAGAGTCACTCCTATGTAACTACGCTTTATTATTTCTAAATTTCTCAATTATGCTTACCGCAGTAACTAAAGAATGAAATACTCTACTTGGTGAAACAAAACGTTCAGAATTGTCTTGTGGGTTTTAAAACCTGCGTCAAAGTTTACTTCCTTCAACTCAAGACCTATCCCTTTTAATTAGCTATGTACATGCTTTCTCGCAACCGAAAACGTTAGATTCACTGTATTTCAATAAAAAAATTAGAGCCGTTTCCAAGATAATATTTACAATAGCTACCCTCTTAAAAGTTGGGCATTGGTCCCAAAAAGTCACCAGATCCAACTCTGGCATGATTCAAGCAGATATTTTACTTTGCCAACTGTTCCATGAACGATATACGCAGACGGAGAAACTGACACGGCGTAATGCGATACAAAATGCTTTGAATGCTCAGGCATCTATATTCCCTCTGATATACCGTATCCCCAAACTACTCCCAAAGTAGCAACACTCAGTTTAACAATCAATGAACTGTCGGCCGTTTCACTTCAATGGCAACCGTCCACTTGCGCCGCATGTATGAAGCAGTCGCCGTCAATCGATTTACTTCGGAATAAGTCCACGGAACAATTGAATCTTCCGATTTGATATTCCGCGAGGCGCTGCTCGGTGTGCACCAGGTTGGCCACTGCTCTCGGGTCTTCGAGGTCTCGGCACTTTCGTCACCGAAGGCGGTCGTCGCCACCCACATTTCGAGGGCCATCTGTTGCACGCTCCACCGCATAAATCTCTCTCCATTAAGGAAAAGACCACACACACACACACACGCGCCCCGACTCACAACGGTCCGCCACTTGACTCCGACGGAGCGCCTCTTCGTGCAATCGATGAGGGCAGACCGGCTCCGGCGGAAGTTTAATTATGAGGCGGGAGGGGTTTAAAATGGAATCTTAAAAAGTGGGATGGCAGGGAGGACCTCCGGAATCTCGAGAACGCGTGCCCCGACCACCCGCGGGGGTAAGGAAGGGGAGAGAGGTCTAAGAGAGGGCAGGAATGTTCAAGGAAAGGAGGGAGAGTGAGCCTAATGAGGATCGCCAAGATACGCCGAAAGAAGGAAGCAAGAGCCTGGTAAGGGTTCAACTTCTTCGTTCTTCTCCAGTCGAACTTTGCATTTAAATTAAGGGTATTTTTGCTTTATGATATCTTAGAGTTGCCTATTGTTTTTATAACAATATTATTCACTGCTTATGGAAAAAAGGAAATATTTTGGAGATATCACCAGCGTTTCTTTGCACTTAAAATGAAGATGGGAGTCGGCATGTCTGAAGAAAGCCGGCTATTATTTTCAGACTCGAAAAAGCCACCACTTTTTTATTACTTTAAAAAAATTGGCACATCGTTTTAGGGTTTATGACTGCTAATATCTCACTTTCTGTTTCAAGAGAGTCGTATATACAGGACAGATAATACACGTATTCATTGTCAATCAAGGAGGTGAAACGGGCCCAGCAATTTCATATTTATTATTTTTTAAATGTTAAAAGATAATCCCATAGCGTTTTTAAAATTTCGCTGCTTATATATATATATATATATTTATATAAATATATTGAAATAAATGTATACATACATATATTTATACACATTTAGCAACATTATGGTTAACGTATTTTTTCAGTTAATGATATCGAAATCTATTGTTCTTCTGTAAGTAAAGAGAAGTGGCTCTTCATGAAGATGACCTACTCTGATAATAAAACTTTATTGAAAACGAAATACACCGCCTTCAATGACGTAAGAGCAAATCTCAAAACGATATTCGACGTATTTCCAAGATACACGTACTGACTATAAATTCTCTTTTATGTAGCATGGAATCGGTCACAATTGGTAATTTAAGTGTGCACTTATTATATCCCACCGGGTCCAATGCTGAGCAGAACACAGACATTCCACAGAGTGGTGGACGGAAAATTATTCACATTTATAAATAATAAAAAACTCATAGCCTCTTTGTTGGGTAGACACTGAATTCAAAGATAATTTCATTTTTATCATTTTCCAGAATAGTTTTTATCTCGAAGAAATCATTCTCGAAAACTCAGGTGTCTTTTTCTTTCAGTCCTCAGCAGAGTTAAAAATAAGACTTGAGCGTGGATGGTACCATATGATCCAAGTTATCGACAACGACCATCGTCATGATCTCGTGACCACTCTTTCATAAACAACAGAATCAGAAATATAACCCAACCAGAAAGTCACTTTTTAAGGCTTCCCAATGTTAAAAAAAATCTCCTATTAGCACTTAAAACTTTCGACATGTGGGAAAAAATAATGCAAAACAATAGCTCGATCATTGGGTGCGCCTCTCAATGACTCAAGTGACTCGCTCGGCTTTGGAATTCACAGTTATGGAAAGCCACAACACTCGCAGCATTTCTCCCTTCAATATCAGAGGAGGCTCGGTGGAATGTGGAACCCTTACGAGATTTACGAGAACTGGTCAAATTACGAGGACTGGTGATCATACATTACTGGGAAAAAATTTGAATGTTTTGCTATATTGCTGCGTAGCGAATGTGTAACGTACATGATGTACGCGCGTAATTGATTTGATTCTAGTAATGTATAGCAGCAGCCGATGCAATTTGAAACATGTTCAGTTCGACTACGTCTTCTCCTTCTAATGATGAAATTCGCTTTCCACGAAGATGTTTTTCTTCTCGTTAAGAAGCAGAAAAAAGTCACATAGGTTTGTCCCAGACAAAGGAAGACAATGAACACATTTGGAAGTGATTTTCGAGAGAAATTCGCGATTTCACAGTGGGCTATGCGGAATTCTGCCCGCACAAGTACGCCCTGAGTCCTTTTTTTCGTCCCAACGTGAAGGTGGCACCTAATTAAAAATACAATATTACTGATAGTACTTTAAATTTCATTAATACCTTATTTTTCAAAATCGGTAACGGCAGTATTTTTCCTGTGAGATGAGTGAATGAAGCTCAGAGTTCAACTTCTTTTGAAATCCATTGCCCCCCAACTTTTAACATTTTAGACCATCTTATAACTATGCCCCAGGGAAGAACAGAATCTGCATTAGCCTCTTAAACTCTACATAGGCTATAGCTGAGCATTTCTCCACGCAGAAGCAAAATTTTAATTCAGCGTATCACACGCGTTACCTCAATCGTTGCTGTAAGTAAACTGAACTAGTTTCAACTCTCAACGGCTCCCGCTGACGCATTACTGGACTCGGTTAAGTGGAACTTGTGCCGCCTACATACATATATACGACTCGTACATGAGCGACAGCTCATCCGCACTAAATGATAATCCCACAACCATCGATAAGAAACATTCTGGAAAATGTTCCTTGTCAACTCCCAAAGTTAAGATTTGAAACAATGGTTTTTAAATGACACAACACCGGAAGCATACTGAATATTTTTTCACAGCTAAGGCTGTCACTACTGCTATTAGTAATAACACATTTTTACGGAGGCCTCTAAAGCCCAGGCCAAGGTTGGATGCTTCCTGTTGAGAGATGCTTACATTTAGTTTGATGCAGCTGATTATATACGGTATCCCGCCCTCGGCATTTTTTCTATGGCTTTCGAGGAGTTTTAATTTCTTAATTTCATTTACATTATGTGATTTCGTAGTTTTATTTTGTTTAGACGGTCGTATTATTTGGTAAATGTTTTTATTTTTAAGGGTGTTGGTAGTAATTGGTAAATTTTGAGAATTTTTTTACTTTTTTAGAGCATGTATATTTTATCTTCATTTTTCATCAATTATTTTATTTATTACGTTTGTATACTACTAGTTATTGAGTTTATTTTAGAGGGAACCTTTCGGAGATAATAATTATTTTAAAATATAAACTTAACAAATTGATCATAAGGAAAGGCAGTGTATGTTTTTTGTTTAGTTTATTTAGTTTCTTTTTATGATTATCAATATTATTACTAAATTTGGGTACTTGGTTTTTAGTTTTTTTCTTTTATATTTAGTTGGTTTTCAGTGATTTCATCTGTTGTGTAGAAATATTCTCACGACTAGCTTGGTGAGTTAATACGTAGTTCATTAATTTTTTTCAAAAAAGAAGATTATTTCATTTACTAAGTTTTTGTTTTCATTTAAAAGGCGGAGCCATATTATGGAGATTTTTTACAGGAAATGGAAATGATGGACGACGGGGCTAGGGCTATTCCGTAAGGGAGGACGTATTTTATTAGACCTGATCCAGTCAACAGTATTCCAATTGACAATGCAAGCAGAGATATATAGTAGATTCTCAACAGCTTGAGTTGAGAAGTTATACGATCGAGCTGAAAACAGTCTGTTCCACGGGACAGCAGTGAAAATTGGGAAGTCTGGGACACCAGCTCTACAATTGCTGATTTGCCTCCAGTTTTTTTTAAATAACGCTATATAAGAAGTGTGTTGGTTAACTCCATGATATCAGCCAGGCATCAACTAGCCAAATATCCCGATATCAAGCTAGATGCCGCTTATACATATAAGATATTGGTCGGTAAAATATCCTCAGTACTAATCTATAATATTTTTTATTTACTATCATCTAATTCAAATCCTCTACTAGTCCATTTCCTCGTCATGACTATTATAAAGACTCATGACACTCGGCTTGTATCTGGTATGTCATCCTGATCCCCAAAATAAATTATTAAGTACTCTCTATTAGGACTCTTGGCAGATATGAGCACACTTCTTCATGATCAACTGTACAATTGTATTTTCAAATAAATGGAACCAATGTTACATTGACTACTAGGTGTGTATCATGGCAACGGGGAGTTTAATTTTAACATTAATGACCGAATTACATCACCAATAGTCTATATTTTACTATCCTATGTAAGTGCCAAAACGTTAACGACATAATGATGAGAATGACAGAATTTTGAAGATGGGGAGATAGTAAAACCACATATACTTTGATGTAATCACAAATAACGCCTATTTTGAATATAAAGATGGCTCACTTTTCAATTACAAATTGCTCTAGGAAAGATACAGTGCTTGCCTCCATTCACAAATTTCTAGACCAAGTGGCATTAAATTCTCTTGACTCTTGGTATCTATAAAAATTCAATGGCGACTGTAGGCCTTCCAGGCATAGCGGACACTAAGTATTACCGAGTTCCGATTCCGCGCCCCCCTCCAAGTCCTCGCCCGCCATCTCGGGATCCATGGCGACACGTGCGGAGACTTCAACGGCCGGCGGCGGCGGAGCGGAGACTTGAACGACCGTCGGGTAGAGGGTGACCCCGTCGGCCGCCGCGCCTCAGACCTTCAGGCGGTGGCTTCTTACGACGTCTGCGCCCCCCGTTGGGGGACATGGCCCCCGCGGCGACTGGGGAAAAGGGGGTATGGGCGAGGGACTAGGCGCTCGAGCGGGCAGCCCGCCGACGGGACGATGACACTTCGCCCACGGGCAACGACGCACCCCTGCACATTGGAGAGTGTTCGATGGGAGAGCTAGCAGGGTTCGGCGACCGACAGCGAAGGAATTGGCGGTGACAGGTGATTAAAATGCGAGAGGAAGTTGTCTGACCCGCTGGAGCCAAAGTGACCTTATGTCTGAAATCCAAATATTGAAAATACAACCGCTGAGTGTGTATAGAATCGGCGCTTTTCCCCCCAGTGTTGGATACCATCGAAGTTTATTACGACCTCTAACGATAAGGCAAAATTTCAGTAATAATGACAGACTGAGTAGCGCATCAGTCAGAGGGCAAGTCTCTCAAACTGGAATATTTAACCAAAGTCGCGATCGTACAGATTGCCCTTCATCTGATCAAGAGGAGTCAGAGTAATGAAATCTACTTCTTCTCGGTTGCACACAAAATATTTCCCTTCAAAATATGCAGGTGAAGGATATATCGTAGACAAAAGTTTAAAACTGAATTTAAGGTTTAGCTTATCTAAGTGGTGAGGGAACTCACAAAAATACATTTATTTCTCCTAGCAATGAGATATATTACTTAGAGGCATTGTATATCACGTTCGGATTAGTAAAAAAATAGTGACCAAGTTTGAATTAATTTTTATATTGTTTGAAACTACGACTTACGTATGAGTTCCATAGAAACACATCTATTAGGCAAAATTAAAGATATTGAATTGTAAGTGCGAGCAATCCAACAATATCCAACACTCTCGCCGGGTCAAACTACTAATACAGAAGTAAAAGTAGTAAGGTTGTAGAAAGAGAGATTCGTTTATGTCAGAATAAGAGTGTTCCAGAAGTTACCGTGGAAATATTCAAGAAGAAATAGAATTGTTGGACCCGAAAACTAACTGATAAAGCTCAAAATATTTGCATTCACAACTACAATTCTCGGTTCATAAATTAATATAACGAATGCGTGAGCATATATGAAAGGAATTATCATTTGAGGCATTTTTTCAGTCCTATCAGGTATGCACATATATTTGCGCTGACATCCATATTAGAGACTCGTTTTTTAGAAGGTGAGATTAACTCACCTCTCATTTAAAAGATAAATAGGTTACACTTTAAGTCCAAAATCCACAGTAATGTTCTCTTTACGTTTTTTACTAGAAAATGTCATAATGATGTTTTCAGTGGCATAGGTAACAAATATAAGACATCTCAACGATTCTTTGACATTGAGTACAGCACTCCATTATTATAACAAATAAAGTCGTGCAAATCTTCCATCCCCGAGCCAATTCTTAATGCGTGAATTTTGAAAACCGCTCCACCGGAAAAAAATTAAAAATTTTCGAGAGCAATTGGAAGGGATTCTCACAAGTATGACCTCTTTGTTATTTTTAAACAGATTTAGGGCATCTCTCAAACTCAGAATCAATTGGCAAAATTAAGGAAGTAAGGGGAACGAGTATTTAAGTAAAATGGGTGATATTTCAAAATTTAAAAACCAAAACGCATCATCACACACGGAACTAAAAACGAAGCGGGAACAAAGTAACCAAGAATGTGTTATATTTATATATAAAATCAAGTCAAATGGAGATAATAATTGAGCCAGGGAAGTGACAAAAACACGAGGCACAAGAAGGCCAAGAGTTCGTCGAAATTGTGGCTGAGAGCATTTCTTCTATGCACATAAGCTGTGCTGATCCGCAATGTTCCTTTTAACAAGAAATACCACTGAAATTAACCCGCATATTTCCAAGTCAAGTGAAAAGATATATTTCTGCCCAGCGAGGCCAATTTATAATTATTCCGAAGCTGAATTAATACTTGATAATTCTCCTTCGGGTAATAAGGCATTGGAGGATTCTGATGAGAGAACTCATTTAAAGCAAAGAACTTGACGCAGAGGACGAAGAAGTCAACGATTTTAATTTGAATAAAGGCCATCACATTCCTAGTTTCAATTTTCATTTGCTTAGTTACTTCATGCTAAGGTTTTTGTCTCCTGGTGCGAAGGAGAAGAGTGGAATAAATGCCGAGTGTGCTTTCAAACCCAGGGACCATTGGCCAGCAAATGATCTAAAGATAACGTTCCATTCGTATGAAAATCAATCGACGGTACCTCAATTTTGAATGCTCGTCCCCGAAATATGTGCAACTGCTACAACCTCGCAGCTCTCAGAGGCTCCCGCCGCTGAGCTATTGGCGGTGGCAACCACAGAGCCCTACACTTTCAGAGAAATAAACTAGAAAAGTTTTTCATTCAGAAATACGTTATTGGCGTGAAATGGCCCACACAGATACACCTAAAATGATCTTGTTTACATGTTTAATAAAGTCAAGAACAAAGATAAGTAAATATAAAATAAGATTCGCAAAAACGTAAACGTGTGCTATGTTTTCAAGATAAAAGCTCCCTATCGATAACACAGCACATGTTCTACTTAATCCTTTAACAAACCGACACTTGAAAGCACATAATTTATTCGGAATGGGCGATGGACACAACATTACTAGAGCAATGCTGTAGTAACTTCTTAAATTGTTGCTTTGGGTTCAAATACGATAAAATTTCAAGAACCGAGAAAAAGAAGGATTAAATGAATACCAACGGTTAATAAACCTTTTATATTTTCCTTTCATGAGAACTAGAATTTATGAGCTAATACCGATCACGATTGCGTGTTGTTTTGTTTGTTGTATCAGAGGGGTTTCTAATCATATAACTTTTTGTACGTGTATATTAATAATTTGTCAGAAATCTGTTTTTGATTTATTAAGTGGAAAATTATCAGTTCCAAAAAACTTGAATATTTTATCGATATGCTTAGGAATATTAACATAAATTTTTCCAGGGAGTGAATGATGATGAAGTCACAGTATAAATAGCTAAAGCACGTTAAAATAACCAGAAGGGGTTCTCAACAATATCTCAGATTGGCAATCGACATTTTTCTCCCTTCTCTTCATAAAATGCCCTCAACACGAACGGCGCAAAACATGTGTCCACGATATTTCGGTTGACCTTTAGAGACAGCCAAACAACTGGCGAGTTCCCAATCCGTGCACTACCCTGGTTGGCACGTCCGGGACGCACTTGTGTTCGTTTCCAGCGACAGGGCAACGATACTGTGTGTAGTGATTTTACTTTCTTTGGTGTCTTTGTAGATTCCAGGTTTTGAGTCTTAAGCAACCTTAGGAAGATTATTTGGGCTTTTCGGAAAACTCAATGAGATAATAAAAAAATATAAATCATCCAGCAGTCCAAATAATGGATGGCGTTTCGTTAGATTTCTCTAATAATACCTAAGTTCAGAAGTCGAGAACACGATCAGTACACGTTTTGCGCAGATTCATTTTGCGTTGATCCATTTTTCCTTATTTTATTCATTCGTCAAGCTGAATATGAACACCACAAGTTTACTTTCATGTCCTATTGATCCCATCATTGAAAAATTGATGAATTTCTCTTCACAAATATTCCACCATGAATGAAAACTAACGAAAAATATCACCAAATTGAAATGAGTGGGATCATTTAAGGGCGATTGTTGGATGAAAATATTTCAAGCTATTATTCTCAGTGAAAGATAATGCGTACCCCCAATTTTACGCTCATTGTCGTATGGTTTTCGTTGTAGTATATTGAACATATGTAGCTAATGAATGGAAACAGCGATTATAAGCCATATAAATTACACAATTCTCCGGGGAAGTGCAAATGGTGTACAAAGGCTTCAAAGTAGAGAGGAAATGGTTAAGAAAAAGAGAAGTGGTGAAATATTGATAGGACACCAGAGATTATTTAACATGCGAATTTCCGGAAAAAGAGATGAAACTTTGCGTCCGAGAAGATTGGCATTTTATTACTTGATTAATGCAATAGAACTTATAGAAGATAAGATTAAGAAGTTCAGAGACTGGGCGTCACATTTCGCAGTGTAAAATGATTCTAGATCCTAGGCTTCTATAACTGTCGGAAACGGAGTGGAAAATGTTTAAACAAGGTAAAGCAACGACTATACATTGATTGGAACATACATATATCAGTGAGAGAAATTACCAACCATGACGAGAAGGATGTTCACAAAGAGAAAAAATTCGATGGAAGCCAAAGGATTAGTTTATAATGTTTGTATTCCCTGTACTCATTAAGCTGGATCGAGTACTCCAGAGATATAAATACTCTCTTGCTGGGTTTGTGTGCATCAAACAGAAAATGACAATACCAAGTTACTACGATGCTAACACATTTGTGATATTACTAACTCCGTTAAGTCATTGGAAAGAAACCAATATTCATTCCTGGTGCAAGTTAATGGAACATCATCTGTACTAATATACATGCAAGCCGGAAGCGAGGGCTACAATATGGACCGTATAGCTGTATAATAAATATAAATTCAAAATGGTTCTTTGGCAAACAATAATATATCGTTTAATTAAAACTAATTTAAACTGATAAGTTTATCAATAACTGACAATGTTATCTGAGTCAAGTCGCCATTTTCCTTCCCAACAAGAGTAATTTGTAAATATTTGAACTTTATATACCCTTATATTTCACGAGGTAAAGTGAGAAAGTATTTATATATTTATATCACAGTACAAGATATATCACATGAATGTGCCTAACATTATGATTTTTTCAAATACTCAATATTTTAAATAATGGCTTTTACGAAGAGTACTTATTTTAAAATGAAAGTCCATGGCATCCATGCTCCAATAAGAACAAATGAGAGGAAATTGAGCGTGGGAGGAGAGGGCACCGGCATTTCAGAATATCTAGGTTTTTCAATTCGGATCCAAAACCTTACTAAGCGTTTTCAGGAAAAGAACGGCATCACCTCTGAGTGCTGAATAGAACCTATTGAACCGAAATGAGTAAAATGGAAGGCGAATTGCTAGATCTCGCATCACTTTTTGCCTTATACGTGAAATGACCCTTTCCACGGACAGTGGTGCATCGCTTACAGTGCTTAAAATCGGTCAGTGAGCTCAAGAGAAGGGAGTGTCGCGTTTATTTACGCAAACTGATAAAATCTCAGAAATCCCATAGATTATCTCATTCATTAGAATGAACTGCGAAACGCCACACCACCCCCAGGAGTTCGGTCGCCAGAACGATCAGGGCCACCCACAGCTGCAGGGAGGGGGTGGTGGTCCAAAGGGGGGGGGGGTCGGGTTCTCCTCCCCTGCTCACGGAGAGTAGTAGCAATGCAAACCGGCGGCCGCCCTATCGATCCTTCCCGCCCACCCACCCACCTCACACCCCCACGGGGTGGGGGGTCGGGGAGTCTCTCTCGTGCGGTTTCGCAAGGGCGGGCGAATTCGCTCGGAGCAGGCGAAGGCCGACCAACCCCTCTGCCCCTCTACCACACTCCACCCACTCCGAAACAGATGTGACGCGACCAGCACATTACTATCTCCATAAGGTCCTCCTTTTTATTAACAAAGATAAGGAATGCATATCATAATTTACGATATCAAATTGCATTGCTCGGGTCTGTTAAATTTTTTCCTTGTGTCTCCGCGAACCTAAATAAAGGAATGGTAATGAAATAATCTGATCCTATATTTTATTCTTAGGCACGTTCTTTTTTAAGAATTTTTCCTTCCAGAGTGGAACGGATTCCTTACTCGCTCTCTTAAAGGAGTATTGGTGGACGCCAACAATGAGGTCTCCGCAGTGCCCACATTCCCACGAACAAAAAACCCTAAAATGCCGCATAAAAACGCCTTAATAATGGGTTATAAAATATCTAATAAAAAGTATAAGAAAATCCAATCTTTTAATCGTTTATTGGTCACCTCCTACCCCAAAAATTAAATTTTTCATATTTTAAAGAGAAAAATAACACGAGGCTTCACGAAAATTTACATCAGTTTTAATAGATATAGTTCTTAGATATGTATACATATTTAAATATTTTTGGAAAGCCTCCACTAACGAAAAATGAGATCCCTACCTTTTGACAATAGGTTTTTGGGAGCGTAAATATCACGGAAACGAGACGGAAAAAAGTTTATGTTGGCAATTTTAGCTTCCTACAACCCAACGTGCACATTTCCACGTAATCGCCGTTCACTTCTAAACACTTTTCGCAAGTCTGCACTAGCTTCTTTAATTCCTTAGCATTAAAGTTCCACCGCATGATAATTGAACTGATTGACAGCGGCGGTTTAGAGTTCCTCGTCTTATTCAAACCGTTATCCATAAGCCACCGTTACTTGATTACAAGAAGAGGAAATAGTCACTCAGTGCAAGGTCGGAACCCAGGATTGCGGTCCAAAAACGTACGTACACTCAACATTCGTTACTCTTCGTTTTGATCCGCAAGCAATTTTGGTACAAACCTTGCAAACAATTTGTGACATCCTAGTTTTTCTGTAACAATTGTGTAAAAAGTGGTGCGTCCAACAAAAGGAAATTTATCAGCCAAAGTAGTAGTCGTCGATCAGGACACAGTTCTTGGTCCACATTTTGAAATATTTCATCCGTATGGATACTCACACTGCCAATCCTCATGCCTCTTCATTTTTGCGGCAATTTTTGAAATCTCGACACCATTATCTAACCTTTTCTCCACTCATTACGGTAGGTCCGTAAACAAGACAACTCACAATGAATAAGGACAGCTGATGATTCTTTTGCCCACACAAATCGAATCAAAGCATGCACTACGCAACTGGCGGAAGCAAAGATTTTTGCGGATATTGTTATCGGAATTCTACGACAGGCAAATGACTACTGAATCAAAAAAATGACTCCAGTGGCTTTAGAAACAATCTCATTAGAGGGCGCTGCAAGTGTGCAACTTTCTTCTGACCCGCCAATATTTATAGATAAGAACAAACCCTATACTTTTCGAATATTCCTCGTATATTCCGTTGAAAATACGAAGACAAATATTTCATAAAAATAATACATTCACCTACAATATATTTACTTCTAAAGTAAAAACAAAAGACACTGCGGACCGCAATTGGTGAGCGCGAGGGTTCCTGTGCCGATTCTGGCGACCGTAATGACATCAGATGCGCAGATATTAGGTTTTGGATAAAGGAGGATAAACACGCGGATTAGCCGACGCCACCAAATTAATCAAACCGAAGTTTGGTTATGGTGGGTGAGAGCAATATGCTCACCTCATATTAAAACCCTACGGCGCGCGCGCGAGATGGGCGCTTTGAAGGAGCATTCATGGGGGAAGGCCTGCTCATTTCCTGGTTTCTACGCCAAGTTCTGATAAATAGGAAATCACGCAGCTTGAAGTTATCTGGGGACCGATCGTGTATACAGGGGCCTAAGAGGTACATGCATTTGAACGCGGGATGTTTTGGTCAAAAGGCGACTTAATGCATGAGACGGCCACGCCAACCGAGGAATATTGGGTGAAGAGAGTTGCTCTGTGAATACGAGTAAATTCAGAAATTGCAGACGTAATCTCCTTGAAACATTTACAGAATACAACCTTTGAACTTCCTAGTAGATATCATATAACGCGCAGGTAGAGTAAGAAAAGCTATTTCTTTATGATGAAAGAAGAAACTTTGCTTTTCCATATAGAATCTCTTTTTTCTAGAAATTCTTTCATCACGAAGGATTTCCACCATTACGCCTGAAACTGTGTCATCTACTTCTTTATTTTGTACTAATTTTACATAAAAATGAAATTTAATCACCCAAAATGTTTCCCGCTAATGGGAATAAATCTGTAAGATTATTTATTCCAGTTTCACGCATGTCACAATCTCAACATTAAATCATTACAATGGACTCATTTTTTTTCTTTTTTTCATTAGCACACAGTCACCTGGTGCAACGACAGAGTCTACAGTTTCAATGGAAAAGACATGCCAAGTTCCTTTCCTGAAGCTAAATTTTGACCCGAAGAGAAATTTTAAGAAAAGCATTCCTTTTTTACATTTTTCGCTGTCACAGCATGGTTATTTGAATATAACTACGTCTGCCAGTATTCCTAAGGCTAGTACTCCGGTCGTCCATCCCCGAAAATTTCTAAAGTAACCGGGCAAGTATGTGATCCCTTAATAGTTGTTTTGCAGGAAGAGTTGATTTTCAGCAGGAGGGTTCATCATCATCTTTCTCAGTGCTTTATGCAAATCTTAAAATGAGTCGTGACAATGGAGCATTTTTACAGTGAATTAATTAGAAGTGAAATTTTGCTCGAGTAAGAAAATGTTACTTGTCTTTTACGAATCCCTCTCCATTAAATTGCCCCGGACCTTTTTTTTGTAATTTTAACAATGTAACTATAACTGACGAGCCTTTAAAATGTGCCAAAAATCTTTCAGTGACTTTGGTGAAAAGTAAAATTATATTCCAAAGTACTTGGAATAATTACCACTTTTACTGAAAAACAATTACTAGATATCGTTCATCCTTGGATATCCTTGACTCAGTGTTGCTTATTTATTCCCAACTGTGCACCTAGTAAGATATTTTCCCGCAAATTAATATATGCAAAACTTTGAGATGGTGACAAATTGAGAAATTTAGTCATGATGTTGCCCGAAATTTCTATCAAATTTTGCCTTTAAATATATTTCTGTGTGCGATAATGTACATTAAAAATCCTGAGAAAAAGTGAAACTGTCACTTGTAAATACTTAAAATATATCACCTTTTTGTTTTTATGAACTAAAAAGTTAATAATTAGTTATTATTCTATGTAAAGGGCTGGATCGCACAAGGTTATTTTTTCTCCCCACATTCCCACTCATTTTTATAGTACTGCCTAATTGACACCAATTATGATGGAATTATTATATAATAGTTTAATATTTATATTTTGTATTGCTGTTACGTTGTAAAACCCTCGTGTATTAAAAATATGTGCCAGTTAAAATTTCAAGTCGATGACCAAAACGGAGCGAAACCGTCTTTAACTCATGCAAAACATGAATACTTTCTCAAAGGCACACCAATACGATGTAGATATTATATGGTATCATTTATGGAAACCAATGGTTCCATATTTCATACAAAATACACCGGGTTGATCGAAGAGAGCAAAAAAAACCGCAGGAGATGACTGCAAAGAAGCTACAAAAACCAGTCCTCAAGTTAAACTCATCGCGGGGCCTAACTGTGGTCTCACAAAAGAACTCGAAATTTCTCATATAAAATAGGAGCAGAAGAGAATATAAATGTGAAAATTTTCTCATCATTAGGCCGATGAAAACTTTAAGAAAGATCTCGACAAGCATCATCAGCAGAAGAATGGCCCGGAGAATAAGGGGACCACCACAAAAGATTTCCATTAGTAAAATCAAGGTAACAAGAGAAGCTATTTTATTTTCTTAAAGAGAACATATTATAACTTTAAAAGGAAGCAAATGTATCCTCTTAAGGGGAAGTTGAAAGGAAAATAAATATTTTCAAGTACTTATGACAACATTTTTTAATATTCGACAGAAAACGATCAAGTGTACCCTAATTTCCCAGAGTATTCCGTAGGATGAATGCGATATGATGAGTGAAAAACTACCTCTACAACGTGATCGTGTGGACTTATCAAAGAACATATATGACTGTACCAAGATATCAGCTTTTTCTCCGCAATTACAACGTTTAAAAAGTGAAAATTCTAAGAACATTTTCTTTAAAGACAACGATCTTCACGCTTAAATGGAAGAATAATAGTGGAATTCCGTGTTGATTTTATTTATTTAACTCGCATAATTCTTAATGAAACCAGATTTCGTCATTTTCTGAACCATGAATCAATCATACAGACACGTGTATTTTACAATCGTGACACAAAAAAAATTTTAATACTTGGAGTTATATGTTTAACAAAAAGTTGTTCCAAAATACTGCAATAGAAATAGGAAATTTTCTCGGGAGAAATACAGCATATTTACAACGAGATTCTCATCGGTCAACATCACTTAATTATACGGTTAAAAATGCGGGATCTCTTTTGTGATTTATGTATCTTCGTTTAGTCAGTTTTCGTCTAAAACTAATGAAACCATCAAATGTTTAAACCAATGTTCGCTATAAAATTCCGTGTTGTCGAGAATAAATAATCAATGCGCAGCGATTTTCACGCTCTACGACTGATTGTTCTCTTCCTAGAAGGTGTTCGCCGCGGCGATTCGACAAAAAATATTCAAAGACACCATCCTAAGTTTCTACATTATAATTGAAGATTCCACATTCCAAACTTCGTAGTAAAATCTAATTTTTTTATATTTATAAAACCCTACAAAATCAAACATAACAACGCAATAAATAAATATGTTCCCTCTTAGAATTGAGACGCCTGCAACCCTGAATAACCAGTCGGCATACTACAGCAGCAATAAACATTCATACCCTATGGAACGAATAACTTCCCCAGTGGTTCCGATATACCAGTCATCAGGTGCGCGTGTCTGAGGCCCCCCACAACTTGGAATGCTATGAATGAATTAACTTCTTCGTGTCCTCCATTCCTCAGATCTCCGCAAATCATCTTTCGTCACTGGCCATTCGAAGAAATAAAAGAATGATGGCTTGGCGCTATGTGTCGCTCGACCGAAT
Organism: Hetaerina titia; assembly: GCA_037158775.1. NCBI lineage: Eukaryota > Metazoa > Arthropoda > Insecta > Odonata > Calopterygidae > Hetaerina > Hetaerina titia. The sequence continues at coordinate 30,815,245 of CM073773.1, forward strand.
TGATGAACTTATCCTCCGAATTCACAAACCTCCCGCGGAAAATTCCTGTATTATACCGGGGCCCGTTCCAATAATCATTTAATAATCATCCAAACGCTCCAGTAAACGAAGATTCTTTGATAATAATTATCGTACAGCTTAAAATATATGCAACATTGGAAAATATTTTTGGGCATGTAAGAGATGATACACCAACACCTATCCCAAACTCTTTTTGCTGTATGAAATCATCACCTAGATATTCTAAACATACAAAGTCACTCGCTACATTGAAAATGGAAGATCAGTCTCACAGACATAAGCATGAGGATTTAAGCAATTACATTTCATTTACGTTCTCCTGACCTCAACTCTCCTCTCTGATGGAACAAACTATTTCTTTCATCACGTGAAGAAAAAATTGATTTTACGACGAATTTCGGTACGCTATCAGATATAATTGAGCCCGCCTCTGGCTCTCCACCGACGACTTTAGAGTCTCGTGGAGAGCCGAGCGCCCTTACGTGATCAAGGGCGAAAGAAATGTGAGGTGTCTGATCGGATGAGGCATCACGCGCGATTCGGAGGATCGGAGGGAGGCGGTCGGCCCGAGATAGCACACACAGCTCCGAAAGGGGACCGAATGGGAGGGGAGAGAGGGTTCTCCGGGGAGGGATGGGAAGAGACGACGGGGAAGGGGGGGGAGAGAGCGATTGAACTCACCCACCCACTTCCCATTTGCCTGACGAGTAAAGCCACCTGGAATTGGAACGCTCGCATCCGTCACCTCCCAATCCTAAGCCTTCCTCCAACCAATCGACTCCAAATCCTGTAAGACCTTTCATTCTCTCCGGATAATCAAACAATGAACTAAGGCGAGAAAATAACGAGGCAAAGTAAATACGGTGGAAGGAGAAATTTGATAACATGGAGAAATTACTGGTATGCTGAAAAAGACGTGCTACACCAGTAAGTTGGAAAAATTTTCGAAAATTAAAATACACACCAACTATGAGATGGGGAAAATTTCCAGTTAGATGAAGATCAGTTAGCATTTAATAAAAGAGGGGGAAAACTAATGTCACCATGGAAGCATTTACTGAAAGAACTAAAATATAACAGTTAAATTTTCTTCTTTCGTCTCGAACATGTACGAAAGTGTGAAACTTCAAAAACAATTTCCAGGCATTAGATATTTTCTCCCAGTGATGCTACAACTACTGGTATACAAGGCAAGCTCAAGGTTGAGAGAGAAGGGGGGTCAAGATGCAAGTCTAAATCAAATATTTTGTATTTTCAAAATATCTTCACTCCCAATAACGCTCTCACCTCACCTCACCATGAATATACCCTTTCTTGGCCCGTACTAATGGTGAACGATTTCTCACAGGTAACATTTCAATCACTACCTGGGAGGGTGAGAAAGTCGTGAAGCGACACTTTGCGTTGAAAGAATCATTCGCCTAAACTGGGATTCCTCGACTTCCGGTCGAGTGCTTTATTCGGCTAAGCAATCGACGCTTCCTCGTCCAATAAATATTTTTGGGCTATAGAAATCACCTCGCCTAAGCAAATTATTCTTCAACTGCCAAATCTCTCGCAATCGTATTCACATCGTCAGGCAACTCCGGTTATTTACTGTTGAGGTATTTTCTTTTATTTCGTTCAGTGAAACGCTTCTTTCGGCGGATGGAGCGTTCAAATTTTTTACGTTTTGGCACCTTTCGTTAAAAAGCCAACTAACACCGACACCGGATACTCGTATAACACTCTTCCCCAGTCTCACTGAAATTCTAACCACCAGGAGAATTCTCAACCTGCTGTTCCCAATTAACGTAGAAAACATCGCCGGTCGCCAACGTCCGCATCGCCTCCACCAATACACTTAACGTTTCATGCTGAAATCCCTTACCCCATTTACAAAATCTCAAAATTCTTAAGACAAATTTGAAATTGGCATTGGTCAATAAAATCTTTCGAAAACCTTTTTATGAGATTTATACATCTAGATAATGGCACGTATGAGTTACACATTGGATTATTTATACCAATGTCAACAAAAGTCAAACAAAAAATGTAAAATATAAAATTATTCTTATTAGCGGGTCTACAGGGCAAGGGAAGATTTCCGATTGGCTCTGTCTGCTACTGTACCTTCATTCGCGTGATTTGATGTCACACGAATCTGTGACACCGAGTAATAGTTGGCCTGCGAATGAATCCATGGAGTAAATGGCCTATGAGAGCAGTCTCGCACGATTCGGCTGAATTAACTACCAAACTGTGTATCACTCCTCTGACGTTCACCAAGAGTTTAGGTGGAAGGGAGAACTACAAAGTTCCAAGCTCGCCCTAAAAAAAGACAATTGTTACCTATCACTAAACATTCCTTCATCTTTCGAATTGCAACACTCTATCACTATATTTTAAAACAAATCCCCGAACTCGGTCATTTTAAGACTCTCCGTGACTAGCCCAATCCTTGACACTCCTCTTGTCCCAGCCACCTCGAAATGTTACCCTTCCATCTCCTTCCATGATGTCGGCTTTTTTTTAATTTATGGCTACAGTTTTATTTTGTTGTTTTTCCTATTCTTTAAGCATTCAATCTAATTGTTGAGCTCGTTTTTGGATAGAATTAAATTGATATCAAAAATAAATTTATAATTAATTCGAGACCAAACTTCAGTTCGTGTGCTTTCGTTATTCTATGATGAAATTAGGATGCATGGCTGAGAATGACGGAGATCAAATTGACGGATCGAGTTAAGAACTACATGCAATGGATCCGAAAAGAAAGAAGAGAGAAGAGATGAACAGAAAGAGTGGAGACTCCCTTATAGAACATATTTTGACGCAATATGCCCGGCGGAAGGTCAGCGTGGAAGCTAACGTGAAGAGGAGATGAAGAGGTCAGATGAAAAAAGAGGAGTACGTGAGAGGAGAGAGGTGTGACGAATTTCCGGGATAATGATTCAGTTGGTTTCTCTAAAGCAAAGCTCTGTCTGTTCTTACATTTTAATTCACACATTTCCTTTATGCTCAACTTTTTTCCTTTGGACTTTCTACCCAGCTTGCAGCGGGGTCGCCGAAGGAGAAGCCGCAGAATCTTGTCTCCTTCCTCTAGTGGCATCCAGTATGCCTCTCTCCCTTTTTCCATTACCACGTAATCTGATCTGTTCACAGAATATTTAACAAGTATAGCCAAAGAGAACTATAATTATCACAGGAGAAGAAGATTCCACACCAAAATCAAGGCGACAGGGTCTGCACATGCTTGACTGGTCGAGCAAATAGAAACGCTGAAAACTCGTCCCTCCATTAGTTATTTACGCTTTGATTTTCTGATGTTTTCCCGCTGGTATCTCGTCCCTCCCCCTTTCCCACCCCCACCCACTCTCTCACCCGCTGGGAGTAGGGGTGAGGGAAAGGGCGAGAGGTTCAGGGAATTCTCGAAACGAGCGAGCAGGACCCGAAGGGCGAGGGGAAGGGAGGCCGGAGAGGGCAGTTGGCGGCATTCGAGGGGGAAGGGAAGAGCAGCGAAGGGGTGAAGGGGGCGGCGCTACGAATTCGTCGCCCCACGACTTCAAAGGTCTTCTCTTTCATTTTCCTCTCGCACTCACGCCCGTCGTTGATACACCCTTCTTCTCCTCTCCGAATAACTCGCTCCCCACGACATCACGCCCGCTCGTACTGGGACACTCCACGCCCAACGTCCCGGGCCATGGTTCAGACATGAAAGGGCAGTATGAAACCGCGACACCTCTCGGCTCAATCCTTCTCGCAGGCGGTTTTTGCATACGCACCGCTTCTCATAACCAGACTTTATACAGTTCATATACTGCAACTATTGTGTTGTGTACACACGCACACACACACATATATATACATATACATATGTATATGTATGTGAGTATATATATATATATATATATATATATATATATATATATATATATATATATAGTGGTGGATGGAAGGAGAAGGGGGGAAAAAGTTTTTCCCCCCCTTCTCCTTCCATCCACTGCTTCCGGGCCCTCCTCTGCCTCAGTTCTGTTCCTAATTCCTCTTGAGAAAGGTGGTTGCACCACCGAAAATTCGAGAACCAGTGAGTCCCTCTTTTATGTGTTTCCGTTTTTGTGTTTGTGTCAACTAGTTAGTCCCTTTAAATTATTGTGCACGTTCGTGGGATTTTCAAGAAAGTGACTATATATATACACACACTTTTTATATATATATATATACACACACACACAAATATATATCCAAAAATAAAAAAATATATTTATTATATTAGATATATTATTTATGTGTGTGTGTATGTGTACATATATATGGACATATATATGTATATATATACATAGTCACTTTCTTGGAAAACCCACGAACGTGCACAATAATGTAAATTCACTAAATAGTCATAGCAAACACAGAAACTAAAACATATAAAAAAGGGACTCACTAGTTCTCGAATTTTCGGTGGTGCAACCACCTTTCTCAAGAGGAATTAGGAACAGAACAGAAGTATGGGTATACTTGGGTATATATATATATATATATATATATATATATATATATATATATATATATATATATATATATATTCAAACTTGAAAATCCCGCCATACGGCGCACAAATATTCATTCAAAAAGAAATAGGTATAAGGAAAGGGGATAGGAAAACACATAAAAGGCGCACACAGGACATGTGGGGAAGGCGGTTTTTGAGCAGATCACGAAAGTAAAAATATTTCCCTATCCGGGATTTGAACCACGGACCTTCCACTTTCCGGGCGGATGCTCTACCAGTTGAGCTAATAGGGAAACCTGATTTACCTTGAGATCTGCGATCTTATAAAGCGCCAAAGTGCTCCGATAGATGTTGCCCGAGAGATGGCGTTATGGAGCTGTTTCACCCACCAAAGGAGAAATAGACGGGACACAAGAAGGGGAAAGGATAGTAGAAAAGCATTCATACGATATTATAAAGGATAGGAACGGTGCGTTTCATGGCACGCATAGCCAGAAGAAGAAACGAGCCACATTGGCCAAACACATATTCAAACTTGAAAATCCCGCCATACGGCGCACAAATATTCATTCAAACAGAAATAGGTATAAGGAAAGGGGATAGGAAAACACACAAAAGGCGCACACAGGACATGTGGGGAAGGCGGTTTTTGAGCAGATCACGAAAGTAAAAATATTTCCCTATCCGGGATTTGAACCACGGACATGGATAAAAATGGTAAAAATATTTCCCTATCCGGGATTTGAACCACGGATATGTATATGTATATATATATATATACATATATATATATACATATTTTTTTACACGAATCAACTGAGTAACTCCTCTCCGATCGATGAAGGCGGCAGAGACCACTGAAATATTTTAAAAGTCCTTTTTTCTCTCGTGTCACATGTATGTGCGTGTTTTCCCATTCAACGCCTTTTTTATAATATGCATACTTATAAATATGTAGTTTCTGTCCAAGGCTCGGACTAACTGATACATTGCACGTATTTGAAGCTGTAATACGATATATTCTCCTATAACTAAGCCAAAAGCTTACGTTATACATGTGGAGGAGACTTTTAAATCTCGATATCTCCCCAAAAATAAAGACATTTACATCTATTTATCATATAAGCATACATAAAGCACACGTAACACTACATTCTCACAACGCAGCTCCGTTATTACCAGGTATATTCAACAAAATTACGCATTTGGGTTATGAATTAGCCCTGTATGTGATTATATCAAACATGATTATATTATATAATTATGAAAAAAACGGAAAAACTCCGTTTCGAAATTAGCTCTGGTCAAATTCTATCCATTCGTTGAAATATTAGAGCTAGAATAAACTCAATTTGCATTTAAAGAACTATGCAGAGCTCGAGTCAAAGCACAAAGGCGTCGGAGCTGCATTAATAGAAGGTCTGCAACACTGGGACCGCTGTAGCGTGCTCGACATCCTTCAGTATTCCTCCGGGATGAATTAGTCAGTGGTTCGGATGGCGTTGGTAACGGAACAGAGACTGCTAATGCATGAATCGCACTCTCCTCCCTCTCTCTCTCTCCACTGACGTCTGCCCGTTTGCTCGGCTGTTTGAAAAAGGTATCGATTCCCCATACGACCACGAGATTCCCTCGTCCAATCCTCTCCAACCGCCAACCCAAACACTCTCTTCTAAGTAAGACAATTTCGCCCACGGGTCGCGCGTGCACCCGGATGAGGGAAGAGCGGCCCTTTCGAAACACCATGGGAATCAGAGGTGCGCTGGGAATCAAATGCGGTGCTTCGCTTCCCGAAGAGAAAGAGACCTCCCTGCTTCCTCGAATGGCCGCTCGCGACTTCAAAGTGGAACCAACAATAACTATAAAAAAACAACTCGCTTGGCATCAGAATGAGCGATTGGACTACTGACATATGTTATTGTCTCATTCTCTGCAGTGCACTGACAGTAACAAGCGGCCATCGATATCAAAATATGATTTCCACAGTGTCACTAAATGTTGAAATTGACAGTATGTCATATAGAGCACGTGGTAATAATTTGGAATGTCCCAACCTTCAGTGTGGAATCCATGGTAAACACAGATGTTGCAACTTTTAATGAATTTCTATCCGTGAATAAGATCGTAGGGGTGAGATAGTGTGAATTCCAATTTTCTTCAACTACTCGTCAGTAATATTTAACCGGGGTTCCCGGCAATTTTTAAGTTAACTTTAAAATGAGCATCATTTTTAACAGAGGATGGGGTGGTTTCCTGCTGTTTTCCTCAATTGTTTCTAACGTGACATCGTCACTCTAATCGATCACACGCCTCTGCAGCCATCTCACTAATGAACGGAAGCTACCGTCATAGAGAGAAGAATGTTAGCTGAGGGAGGAGGAAAAGATCAGTTAAGCTAGACGGGATGAAAGGAGGTAGGAAGTAGAGCAGTAGAACTTGATAATAATAATATTAATATTTGCAAATACATTTCCAGCAGTTGCATGTCTGTATCAATGACCCATAGAAATATGTAACAAGTTCGAACCGCAGGAAAGCCAGAAAACTATGCTGTAAAGGTACAAAATACTTGTGGGATTTTTACTTTCTATGAGTTAAAATGTCCTTTTATGCTACATGATCATCTCGATGATCTGTGGTTGCTTTTCCGAAAAACGTCTTTATTACGTCGCTTGTAATTATGCTTATTTATACTTGCAATTTTTAATATGTTTTAATTTTTCATTTGCAATATTTATGCCTAGTTATGTTTGCAAGTATAAATAAATTTTTTCTAAGAGACGGTGTTTATGCTTAATATTGTAACCTTTTCCTGCACACTTATATTGCAACCACATATCTCAATGCATAGCAAAGAGTTTCCCATTATTTATACCTAAAGGAGTTGTTCAGCGGAGTTGTTGCAAGAACGACATCCCTTGGTTCGCTTGCCACGTGCCCTTGAGTAGCTTCAGACAAGGGCGAAAGGGCATAAAGGTCGTCAGGAGATGTGTGGAAGCTCAACATAAATGTCTTTCGCCCCGTCTGTCAACTTCGTTCGTAAAACAGAAGCATGACTATGAGTTTGACACGCATTATAACTTAGACGGAAGCAGGAGGATAGAGCTTCAAAGGAAGCAAGGAAGTTATATCCTCAATGACGGAGTCTTGCGGAGGCGAGACTCCTTGCATGAAAAGTTGAAGGACCTCGGGAGTTTGCGGATCCCTTATGCCCTTGGCCCTCAACCAATTTCCTTGGGACAAGCACAAAATCAAAAGGGGGCACTCATTTCCTACTCCAGACGTGACGAACCACCAATAAATCAGCATCCTTCTGATGTAGCGTTTCAGTCATCTTGCTCCCGGATAAGCAGAAACACGAAAAGGCCATTACATCGAATATGGAGCATGAAAGATTCCTGCCACGACACAGAACTCCAATGCTTAGGATCAATGAAAGAAAAAAGCCTTTGGTGAAACCGGGAGCCATGGAATTCACTGCAATTTCTTCACTCTCTCCATAACTTTAATGGGGGTCTACTTGGGCCTTGATTTACCGGCTTAATGTGACTCCAAGAGACACTTTGTCAACGTCAGTTTACTAATAGTCTAAAATATAGTCTTAAACGTAATGCTTTCAGTATTTTCAAAAACACATCTAATCATTAGAAGCTTCCATATAACTTAGCCATAAGACCTGTAAACTGACTTTTAGCTTTGTAAAATAGACCACTGATCGTTTAACATGTATTGGTTTTAAAATTGTTTCTATTCCACAAAATGAATCATTAGTATTCTATACTCGAATTTTAAATTTACAACAAAAATATTTCTACATAATAATCGAGAATCAACGATTTATTCAGATAATAAATATGTGAGTCATATGAAGTGCACTTGAATATAATTTATATTTATTTTTAACGTTAAGGGATTAACTACCTGAGAAGAAGCGTAATATGGGTTGAAAGAATTTCAATAAATATCTCATGATTAATCTAATGCATATAGACGAAGAGACAACTAGACAAAGAAATAAGATGTAGCTAAAACAAGGAAAAGAAAGTAACAAAAATTACCATGCAAGGTTTATAAACGGCGTGGGACTTGGAGAAGGTGAACGAGAGAAAATTGGGAGACAGTAAAGATTGAGGATGGATGGGATGAGGATAAGATGAACTGAGCACTGCTTTGAGGCACAATTTAATGTAGACAATGCACGAGGCAAACTAGCAGCTGACGTTAGTCGTTCAACGATGTCGTCAAGAAAAGGGGTTGGATGGTAGGCCGTCCAAAGGGTGGCGAGATCCTTTCTCTCACCCACTCAGTGAGATTTATCATTAATTTACACTGACCTGACATTCTAGAATTATGTTTTGATTCAACGAAGCTTCAATAACCAAGCATGTTTTTTAGGTATTAGTTTCAGTGAGTTTTAGGTTTTTTAGGTATTCTGTGTTTTTAAGGTATTAATTTCAGTGAGTGGATACCAGTGATCAGAAAAAATGCCCTTGTCAAAGCAGAATAAAAAGATGATATTTTATTGCTATCATTTAATGTAAAATGATTTATTATTCTGTTACAGATACATGATATTAATGTAAGTATAATTCCAGAGACAAAATGACGATAAAGATTCAGAAAAGTTGTTGAAAAAAAGCTGCCATTAAAAACAATCATATCAAATTTGGTGAGTGGAAAGAAGAATCTATAAAATAGAGTTTAAAAAAACTGAGATAACACGCTAGGATTTCATTTTTGAAATCGCCATTTAGTTAACTCATAGTAATTTTTTGTTGGCACTATGTAGTACGCATGTTGATATTCTTACTATGAAATCTCTCAATGGTTTCCAAGCCAAAAGAGGAATTACTTCTGAAATGGATCATCTGTTTTCAGCATTATGATTTTATCTGTAACTGTAAACTATATTAAGCTAGAATTTTCACATCACTTTTTACCCTCATAATGAGGGTAGTAAAATTGGCGTCGCCGGTTAAAGTCCATTCTACATTGGCTCGCACGAACAGAGGTGACTTATGTCACAATCTCCGTTGGCTTATCCCAGCCAACGTTGCCGTGTCTCTAGATACTCGAATTGATCGATAATCGCCTCGTGTGTGCATGCCTATTAAAACGGAAAACAGATGGGGAGTTCCCGTGAGGAATACGACATGAAAAATTCACTAAATAAAGAAAGGTGTAGCATGGGAAAGCATTGGATAGAGCGTAAGGGAGTAGTTAACAATAGATAGGGTCGAAACAGAGAACAAAGAAAACCGGGGAGGAATCGCAACGATAGGATTTTAGAGAAAAGGTTTTCCGGAGGTATCACATATGTAACAGATATGACATAGGTAACCTACAAGGAGCAAGCCAAACTTCCTACTCACTTGCGGTGCACCCCTGGTTATTTTTGCGAAAAATAATTCGCATTACACAGAGACAAACAAAGGATACAAGCCGAGAGCTATAAATTCACAGAAACATCGAAACTATGGTTTCCATAGCGATCCAGTCTAACTTTGAACGCACTACCCTCGGTTCACTAAGCCTAACGTCCCACATAAGAGTTCACCAAGCCTAGCAGACGAACAATAGTCTGGTAAAGTTGGAAAATACATATGACGTCCTGTGGGAGGCAGGACAGATCTGGAGGAAGAGAATTGTAGAGTGGGGAAAGGTACACTTTCTCATTTCTTCGATCGGCTGACTCATTGAGATGTTTGTCGAGGTTAAGCGGCCGGCTCCGCGCGAATGGGGGCACACCCACCCAAAGAGGGGCCGGACCACCCCGGAAGGGCGCTAGTTTCATGGGAGTGGGTGGGTGGGCGGAAGGAGTGGATTGGTGGGGAAGGAATACGGCGTGGGGGGGGAATGAGAGAGGGGGGTACTCTAATAGAGTCGGGAGAGCGTACGCAAGCGCCGTGGGACGAACGACAGTCATCGCGGAAAATTTCCATCCCTAACAACAGACGCGAGATGGTTGAACTTTCCGCGCATACTTTAGTAACTAGTTTGGTCCGTTCTATCTTCGATTAACGGCTCTATAGAAAACCCTCGAGCTAGAGATATGATTTAGACAGCGCGTGAAAATTAATCCACATCAATGTGAACCTTTCTTTACGATACAAAACTGCTAACCCGAAATCCATGTTTTATACGCATGCTTTCTTCTGTCCTCAGTACATGTAAGTATTTATCACTTGTTGCAGTTTATAGCACATAATAATGTGTTCGAGCGATAACTTAGATCTTTTGTTCGCTTTTCAGGGCAATAATATGAGCAATAATTATTTTTCTTTCCGAGTGTTTTATTTGTTCCGCAAAAACATTTAAAGTGCATGGGTTCTTGGCTAAAATTAATGGGAATTTAATTAGAAATGGATATGTCTTGATTTTTTCAGAAAATTAATTTGCTAAGTTCGATTTTAATTGCAATGAGACTTCACCATAAAGACGCAAAATAAAACAGTGTGAAATATGCGCCGAGATCCAAACCTTAATTAAGCTATCGCCTACCTTTTTGCCTAATACGACCTTAATATACTTTGTCTCGTACCATAGTCCATTGCAATTTCCCTAATTTTTCATATGGCTCCCCTATTAATAAAATTCTGATTTGGGGAAATATTTAAAACACCTGAATTTCCCATGATAATTATTCTGCACGATACTCATAGAAGATAATGAAAGACTTCAGACAGGAAGCAGTTTCTGATTGATGAAAAGATGTGTTTGTTTATACAGACTCCCGTCCCCCACCCCCTTCCGTCACCTATGTCCTTCCTCTACCTACTGATCAGTCGCCATGGTGAAGAATACTAAGTACATCCTTCATTTATTCCAAAAACGATTGTTTGGAAAATGTAGATAGTAATTTTGATGTTATGAGTTACCACCTGAAAAACATTCGTCACACAAAATGCAACAGGAGCACCGAAGATTGTTCAATGGGATCTAGTCCAAGGCGCTGAGCGGATTCAAACGTGAAAAACTCTCACCAAGAGATCAAGGTACGGGAACGGGAAGTTTTGGGGACGCTACGTTGCGGCACGACACCAAATTACGCTGTCAATTAACAATTGGAATCATAACTCACAACTTAACCTTTTCTGTTGATTCTCTTAATTGCCTTACTTAAGTACTTATTATTTGAAAGAATTATGCTGGTAAGTGAGAGATTGAGAAATAACGTCTTAGGCAGCATTATATCAGAGCATTAAAAACGTATTGTCTTGTCGCTTGAATATTTTAATTAGAACATTTAAATGAATCTTCCTCTCTTTACACTTTCACAGGAAATAGTTTTCCCTTATGTTCTAAATGGGAAGAGAGCGTGTCCCTACTCCCACTCAACCATATCCGCCCGGCAATATCACCCACTCAACCATATCCCCGGCAATAGACGATCACATTCGACCGCGGACAAGAATTCATAACCGTGCCCTTTATGAAAGTCTTAGTAAGTATAAAAGCTGCTATCAAACCACATTATTTTATTAGAGCTAACTTAAAAAATATATACCTGCAAATGTTTATCAATTGTTTCTTTGCAAATTATTAGCTTATGAACTTCATGGCTTCCCAAAATATGGTGAAAATTGTATAGTGGATAAAAGTGATTTTTGTCTTGGACGGTTTTTGGCAGGGTTCTCCCATGGGTGGGCGTGGAGATGAAACCCAACTAGCCTCCCCGGGGGGGGGGGACGAAAGGAGGAGAAAAGAGGCAGGTGAGGGGAACAGAGTGGGAGGAGGCCGAGGGAGCGCCAATACTCCTGGGCGGGAGGAGGAGATGGCGCCGCTGGGAGTCACAGGACGACAGGAGAGAGAGGCAGCCCAGGGGACAGTGGTCTTTCTGACTGCAGGGTCATTTAAGCTCCACCGTTGCCTAGCAAAACCTTCTTGAGCTCGATAACTGTAGCATTAACTCCAATGCTGCTACAATGCTCCAACATGATTACCATTCCGGATATCCGTTAGTTAATCTACCATTTCGTTAATGCGATCACTCAAATTTGAATATATCCTTATTCCAGGAAACCGTTTCCCAAAGTTACAAGTCAGGATGATACTCCTTGAAATTTGCACATGTGGAGTCTAAAAAGTGGTAATAAATGGCGAAACACCTACTTGCCTAAATTGCATATTTTGTACACTTTATATAGTATTTCAGTTAAGACTACTCAAAAGAGTTTGTAGATCGGTTTTTTTCTTAGAAAAACGGGTTCTAGATGATCACCCTCCGACCCGTGTCCTTTCATTACGCAGTTAAGAATTTCCATATGCGAGAGGACGCTCTTGTCGACCGTTTTAGTTTCAGGAGAGAGGTGCCAGTGGGGTTTTTCTTCTTTAAGTGCCCGCACGGCTGAGATTCCTTAGAAAGAAAACCGAACTGATAACGTAAAACGCGTTAAAGACAATCCAAGACGGGATTCAAACTCCCGACCGTCAACTTGGCCGTTGTTCGCGTCGACCCTCTGGGTCGGTACGCCTTCAAGGAGGGACGAGTCCATCGCGCCCCCAACTCGGTCCGAGGAAAACGTCCCCGGCACCACAGCGGGCGGCGGAGGGCGCACCCGCCGCGCGCTACGATGCGCCCCCTGTGCATTTGTGTTGCGGGATAAGGGTGGCGGGGAGTGGGAAGGAGGAGGGGGGGGCAGGAGATGCGACAGTTCATCGACCCTCGCCGTCAGATCCCGTCGGTGACTCGGACGAATGCATCCACAAAATTCAAATACGAGGTAGCGATTTGATGGATTTATTGCTTAGGTCACGCTTTTATATTCTTTTGTAAAACTAAAGGTTAACTTTAACCTCCGATTCAAGTCAAAAATAAATTGATGTAAGCTACTTAAGTTCAAACCGAGTGTAAGCCCTCGCTTACTTATACTGTATACAATTTTACTGAGATGAACATGTTGACGTTTGTCAACGTGCAGACGGAATCTTTTATCAAATCTAATCTGCCAGATAACTCAAATTAAAAATAAGTTCACATTAAATAACGATTAAAATTGATGAGTCATGATAAAATTGGGACTAAATGCAGTACAATTTAGGATATAAGCATAATATTGAAATGCTTAATACAAGAATAACATGCTACGAAAGATGGTTTTTTCATGTGTGCTAACAATATTCTAACATGAGGAATAAAAAATACATGGAGAGGTTTTGAGTTTTGAGGTCAACGAATGACTGCATCGAATGATCAGAAAAATGTTACAATGCTTTTAGATTCTGTATTTATGCTTCTCCTTCCCTCATACTGGTGGTTCAACTCAGGTTATGGATATCTTTGAGTCCACGACCAAATTTCTTACTCAGTGCTTTGGTATTTTCGTTTATTTGTTTCTTTCGGAAGTTAAAAATATTATTATTAACATTATTTCCAACCGTCCGTGCAAGAATGAAGATTCCGTCCACTGACGAACTGATTTTTAAAAATTTCCCCTCTGAAAAAAACTAGAGGCACGTTTGGGCGGAATGATCCGATTGGCGGTAAAGCAGTATGAGGAAAAAGCGTCAAAAAAGCTCCAATCCCCCGTCAATCAAGAGTTACCTATCGCATTACAGGTGCGTTTTGGACTGTCTCAAACTACCATTATGCACAACTTATTACGTGAACTTCGTTTTGCTGGCCCTACATTACGTTCTACTTCAGCTCTTCGGACCTTTCACCTGCCTTCTTGCAATCTAAAAACCCAAATTGCCATCCTTCCTTGATCAAGCTTGGGCCTAAAATTCTCACTTCTGTCACGGTCTTATGAACATCCGACAACCTCCAGGTATTCCTCCTCCCCACTTCACTATATTCTTCGGATTTGACCTGGCAACTTCAATGATGCGTGCTGAAGCGTAAAAAAATAGTGCCTTGACAACGGGAAAGGCGTTACATTTTAGCACCCAGAGCGCTGAAATGGCAACACTGATTACTGGATGCTGTCCGCAAGGATGATGAGGGGGCGAGGAGGAGAGATGAGTGCGAGGGGAGGAGGTGGGGGACGCGTGGTATTAGATTTTGGAGTGTGGGGGCGCGTATGTGTGTGAGTGTGTGTGTGCGCGCGTGCGTGGGGGTGGGGGTTTTGGAGGAGGGGAACGAGGAGAGGGGCCCGAAATCTGGAGGAGATAAGAGAGGCGAGAGAGTGGGAGATGGGACGAGGAGGGGGTGTAGGGGCGGAGAGAGAGGGAGGGAGGGAGGAGGACTGGCGCCAAATCGATATGGAGAAAGAGAGAGACGGGGAGAGGAGAGCGCAGGGGAGAGAGGGAGTCAGGAGAGGGTAGAAGGGGGAGGAGGAGGGGAGGCAGAGAATCCCATCCCCCCATCTCCGAATGGGAGAGAATTAAAAGACGTGCTCGTGCAACGAGCGTGGAGCGATGGGGCAGGTGTGTGTGTGTGCCGCGGGCCGCATAAACATTTCTAGACGACACACTCGAACTGGAAGAGACGTGGACCGTGGATTTCTAATTTCCTCGTTTTCGTTTTTATTTTGGGCTCTTCAATTTCGAGATACTATATGTATGTATGTACATCCGGTGGGGGGGGGTTAGGAATCAGGCCGGCGCTCGCGGTGCCAGACTTACCTACTCACCCACATTTGCTCGCATTGCTCGCCCCCTTTTTCCGAAGAGAACAACGAACGTGACAATGTTTTAGAGCCCATTAATTTACCTGAACGCTAAAAAAAAAATAAAACTTCTAAAAACCTTGTAAACTTCCAAAATGGCGCCCATACAAAAATCGCATAGTACTTATCTAAAACATTTCATGCATGGTGAATCTACGCCATCGAACAATGCTCATTATAAAATTCATTAAAAATAAATATTAAAAAATAAAAACTTTTTGTACAAATGATAAAGTATTTAACAAATGCTTCACGGAGTTATATCTCACAGGTTCACGATTCTAAGAATAACTACTGCAAAAGAAAACAAGAAAATAATGGAAAATAAGAGAAGTTATGGGAGAGAAAGAGAAAGGGGAATCGAATAACTGTAGTAAATGCATAGTAAAAGCGGGTCAGCCGAATATCTTTTACCTCAAATGGACGGTTCATTCATTAGCTTCAATATTTGAATTTTTTTGCGAGTTCGTATTCGAACGGGAGAAGATTTTGTCTCGTCCCGACTCGAGCGGGAAGGGGTGCGTTCCGGCCCGCTTCTCGGGGGACCCGCGCCACCTCCGCCACCCGCACCCGACCCTACCTTGCACCGTGCAGAGACCCTAGGAAACTAATGGGATCAACCCTCGAGGCGTGACGATCTCCCAAGACTTTTTTCCAACTGTATCCATTGGCTTAAAGCAAAGGAGATACATACATTCTTGAAACCAATTTAGGCGTTACTATGGTTGACGATACCGTAACGGACGAATCAAATTAAAATTGATACATCTTCCGCTGCGTATATGTTAGGATAGTGGTTGCTGCACTACGTCACCCCATCTCCGAGTTGGCTATTAGTGGGGTAGAGTCAGGTGAAAGACATGTTGGATAGAGAAAACGACGAGTGCAAAGGCACGTACTATTTCAAAGATACGCGGCGTGCTAACCTGAAATTTCAAAGACACGAAAAGGCTCTCGAGATCTTTTATTTCTTTCTTTAGAAAAATATTTGTGTAAAAAAAATTTACATAAAACTTGGGCAGAGAAAACTTTTGAGTTGTCCATCTTTGGCTGTAACCACCGAAATATATATTAGTCATTTTTGTAAGTTTTTTCTAGAAATGTATCTGCACTTACGTGTGCATTTTGCCTTTGAATGACCAAATGTACAAGGTCTGTCCCAAAAGTAGTGTGACTTATTTTTTCCCGAATAGACGGACGGACGGGAAAAGGTTTTTCTGGCTGGGTTCAAGGGAATGGAGTCTCAGGAATGGCTGGAGGCCGCTGGCAGTTGACTCCCAGCCTTTGCGGATAGTGCAGCGTTCATTTGCGAAACCTCTATAAAGTGACATCGTTACGCTCCGTCGTGAAATGGTTATTGAAACAACGCTACGCCATCAAATTTTGCGTGAAACTGGGAGAAAACGGGAAAGAGACTCATGACATGCCCAAGGTAGCTTATTATTGTGATGACATGGTAGATTGGCCCATTTGAGTTGCACAAGTTTTTTCGGAAGGGTAGAGAAGATGTTGAGGACGCCGAACGTTCAGGACGATCTTCGACCCAAAAAACTGACGAAAATCATGCAAGAAGCTTTGTTGGACGTGGATCGCAGATTTAGTGTTCGCATGGTTTCCGATGAACTTGGTGCTCCGAGTGCTCTCAGGTAAACAAAAGAAAACTCGCAAATAGATCTGCCAAGAGCTTCTCGACTATGTGAGTGAGGATCCTAATTTTTTTGACAATACCCCATCAGACTTCTTCCTCTTTCCCTGCCTCAAATCCGTGCTGAAAGGACTTCATCACGGCCCGGTAGAAGTATTACAACAGGCCGTGAAGAGAGAGCTAAGCAGCATTCCGGACACCGAGTGCGTACGAGGCGCCTAGAAGACGTACGCGAGGTGGAAAACCCGCTAAAAGCGGTGTGCGGACGCACAAGGGTACTAATTTGAAGACTTTGGGTGAATGTATCAATTCTAGCAATATTTTTTTAATCGACTAAGTCCTAATACTTTTGGGACAGACTGCGTATATATTATAGATAAAAAACCATCAACACAGCAATAAACCCTGAGGTCGGTTTGGTAAATGATTGTAGTGTTCACACAGCCAGACAGTGTGTGAAATTTACATATCAGAGGTGGGACAATTTACTTTCCCTCTGCAGGCTATCCCTCTACCCATGGACTACCGCGTCCCCATATTAATATAATACATATATACGCCAGTTCCTTTCCCATACTCGTATATACTATATATGGGAAAGGAACTGGCCCTCTACCCTGCTGTGTGAATTTCACACGCCGTCGGGCTTAGTACTGGGTGAACTCTACCATCACCTACCAAACCGACCTTCGGGTTGATTACTGTATTTATGGTATATATATACACATATATTTCTTTCTCTCCTCCGTTACAGTGAAGAAGAACGTGGGCTGTGCCACAGAAAATTTTAAATAACTCTCACGTGCGTTTCTTTTTTTTCTACTCTATGTATTTTGTTTTGTATCGTCTGTGAGTGTATGCGTGCGTATGCTTGTATGCGTGTGTGTATTTATTTATATTTATACACACACACAATTTTTAAATGTTGAGCCCTCTCCCTCCTTTCGCTGGATGTGCCCGGACCAGCAAAATTTCAATTCTCGCCCTAGCTGTTTTTTCTTTTCTATGCGTTTAATTTTTTGTGCCTCTCCATTTAACTGTCCCATCGTGAACTTTTCCGTTCACTTATATCTCCCGATAATGTATCTTACTCCTCACCGCATCGAGACGCATTGTGCATGCCTTCCCGGCGTCGCGAAGGTCCACTCGAACCGAGATACGGAAGGCTGCGGCATCCTCTATTTCTATCTCTCTCTCTCTCGGCTGAGTATGCTGATTCAAAACAACATCGTGATTTGTGAATACAAATTATCTCAGCTACCGCGGCTTATCGATCGCCAAAAAGTGGAAAAAATCATTCACAATGTGATGAAAAAAGGAGATGCCAAAAAACCCCGCGAATAGACGACTCTCGTTTGGAAGGAAACCCTAAACATTTTGCGAGATGCGATACTTTTCGAAAACCAGGGTTTAGGGAAAATTCGGCCGAGAGGATTAACGAGAGAATGGGGGGGAGAGGAGGAGGTCAGGATCGTGTCCAAGGGTCACCGCGGTGCTTGGCACGGTGATCTCCCGGATTCTTAGCACCGGATCGGATTGCTTCTCGTGAGTGGGAATAGCATTGGCCACCTGAGAGCGATGAGGGGAGTAAGTAGAGGACTGGGCGGCCCCGGGTTCGATTCTGGTCACAATTCTCAGGACACCTTCAATTTCGTCCTAACCATGTTACCTTATCTTCCCGGGCAACCGCATGATGGCACGAAGAAATCTGTTACTTTCCCTGAGCCACCATCCGCTTTCCCCGGGAAGATCTGATGCCCCAAAAATCACACAGCCTGGGTAAGGCTGATGGGTGCCCAAAGAATTGTGATCCGAATCGACCCCGGACCCTCCGGTCACTCATCCAGCACTACCCACTGGACTTCCACGTACCTTCACACGTCGCATATAAGCTATTTTTCGGCGAGTTCTCCCATCGGATATCGAACCTAACTTTGAGTTGATTAATGTGGTTATATCAAGAACCGAATGAAAAGGTGATTCATTATCTTTATCATAAATTCTTTAAATCGTCCGATTAATGACATTACTATTCATAGAAACGGGAATGGTATTTGATTAAAAGAATTTACGGTCAAAATTTATGAAGAAGGCTTTTTCTTACTCATTCCGTAATGAGTTAATTCCGTATACTATATTTACGCGAAAACCATTAAATGATGAAGCAATCACCGCGCAGGTATTAAGCACCGGAGGATCTCACCCCGGCGAAACTTGGTCCATACGGCGGATGCACCATGAGATTTGGCCAGGAATCCACCTTAGGACACTAACCCCCCCCCCCCCGGGGTCCCCATTCCCCGGCCAGACCCCGGAGGGCTGAAACGTCCCTCCACCCGAAGGCAAAAAACGGTGGCTCGCTAATAGCCGACACACCTGCACGCAGGTGGGGATACCCTCTCGCCCCCTCCCCAACATTCCTCTCCCAGGCAACGCATCCCGTGGGGACTAAACTCTCTCCCCCAGGATTCGTTTCGCCCGAAGGATATTTCCCCCGACAACGTCTTGCGCGAGAGACGTTACGGCGCCAACAAGGGCAACGCTTAAGGGTGTGGGTGGACGGGTTAAGTTTGTTTACGTTCCGTGTGTGTTTGTATTAAGTGGACGCAGCTTAAAGAAGGGGTTGGAAAAGACACCCTCCACAGCATCTCCCACATATCCGAAACGACCACACCGCTCCGAGGATAAACCCTCCACGGTTCCCTCAACAAC
The DNA here is from genome assembly GCA_037158775.1 of Hetaerina titia. NCBI lineage: Eukaryota > Metazoa > Arthropoda > Insecta > Odonata > Calopterygidae > Hetaerina > Hetaerina titia. The sequence continues at coordinate 30,834,722 of CM073773.1, forward strand.
GGGCGGTGCGAGAGACATTATATGGAGGACAGCAATGGGCGATCCGTAGGAGAGCGTGGATTGGTGGAGTATGTGTTCATTTGTGTTTGTTTGTGTGACTTCGGCATCACCAGAAAGCGATGGGGAGGAACAAAAGGCCAATTCCACAAGGAGGACACTCACTATCAGCAAACAAACGACGATCGTGGCAATTGCTCTCCTCTTCTTCCTCCTCTTCCACGGCGAACGCCGGTGAGGACGGATCCCACGGGCACAGCATGGGCAAACACACACACACACAACCCCGGTGGTGCGAGAGTGGGGTGTAGGTAACTGAGGGAGAAGGAGAAGAGGGGGGCGCACTAACGAGGGCTTTACCCCTCCTCAAGCACGCACCGTCGCCCACGCGGAGACACGCGCGCGGGGGCGGCGCCCCCCGCCCCCGCGGAGGGCGAACGCCCACTCGGCGGGCCCACGCCGCCGACACAGCCACTCCTCCTCCTCACAGGGGTGCACTTCCATCACCACCTAGCCCGCACGCACGCACCCGCACCACGAAATCGCGGACACACACGCGGAAGAGGGGCCACACGTACGTGACTTTTAAGGGGGAAAAGGATGCGGCAGGGGAAACGCCTCCCCCACCCCTCACCGCGAGGGAAACTCCTCGGCCGGTGGCACGCCTCGACACGGCCGGGAGGGACAGCACGCCCCCGAAAGCGGCGGGCACTCGGAGCGGTACCGATGTCCGGACTGCGGGGGAGGGGACACCCACACCCGGAAGTGAGGGCGGCAGCGGGGGGAAGGGTGGACGGGGGGGGAGGTTAGGGGGGTCAGAGAGAGATAGAGAGAGAAAGGAAAGAGGGACGCGCTCTCTCCGCCGCGGGAGAGGAGAGCAGACTCGCAAGCGGACGGCGGAACGGACGCGGGGCGCACGCCACGCCAAAGAGAGAGAGAGGGATGAGAGCCTCCGTCCGTCCGTCTGTCCCACGCACACGCCCCCCCCCCACTTTCCCTCGAGTCCGTGTGGCGCCTCTCCCCCCCGCCCCCTTCTGCACCCCCAGTGGCGCCCTCCGACGAACAACCGAGAATTAAGGGGGGAAGGGAATAGGAGGAGGGGTAAGGGACCGGCGGGTTGGGGCGAGGGGGGGTGGCAGCAGCACGTGCGGCAGATGAACGTGTCGAGGGGGTCGGGAGAAGAGAGGGGAGATGGGGGGTGCACCACGAGGGTGTGAGGGGTGGAAGGACACGGGGGACTAAGGGGAGTTTTCTCTCGTTCGTTGCGGAGGAGATGAGTGTGTGTGTGTGCGGGGTGGGAAGGGGTCCAGCGCACGCGCGGACAGACTCCCGTCGCCCGCAGCGACGGCACACTCTCTCTCTCTGACTCTCTTCTCTTCTCGCACGAGGGGGCGGGGATTCGGGGGGTGGGGGCAGACACCCACGCCCCCTTTTCGAGAGGAGGGGCGGTAAGAGAGCCAGGGGGGAGGGGGAGGGCCCTCGAGTAGGCCCCCCTCTCTCAGGGGCCGAACAGTCACGGCGAAGGACACGCCAGACCCTTCTCGACGGAAACTGAGGCCCTGGAGAACCCCTGTGGACCGCATACCTCTGTTTTTTAACTTGCAAATCCTGAGGAAAATTTTAACCACGAAAGAAGCCTCCCAATTACATCAGTAGTGCACAATGCCCCACTGCTCTTTGTGCCAGACGTGATCGTTGCGGCTCATTTTACTTAATTAAGCAGTAATCGAAAATTTATATTAAAATATGCTTATTTTACGATGATTTGTCGCTACGTTCAATTTAAAAATGCAAATAAAAATAGTTTAATTCCAAGATGTAGTTTCTGTTGATACTAGAATATTTCTAATGCAATCTGCAAGCTTAAAAACTACTGCTCGGCCTAGCGTTGGTTGATGGACAAATATTGCGCAATGATTGTGGGTCAATTTCAGAAGATTTTGAAGTAGGATGTGTTATTGGTTGGTTTAATTAAAATAAAATATTGGTGAATTAATCCCAAAGCCACTATGTTTTAGAGAGATAACTCCAATTCAAGGAATTTCGGTCAGCTAAGTGGCGAACAACGTTGGGGAGGTGTGGAATGTCTAACTGGTTACATGGAAACACGAGGAGACAGACACGTGCGATTAACCACAGTCTCGCGATGAAATGGATTTATCCTGATCTGTACTTCGTTCCCGTGTTAACAAGTCACCAATGACTGGTACATACAAATTAATCGGTCAACTAGCTTGCCAAATACCGAAATCGGAGCCCTCATACAATAAACCACGAATTGGCTTCCGGATTTCTTCATGAAAATCGGGTTTCATTACGGGTAAGTTTTGGGAGGTCCCTTAAAATATACACGGTCGTAGGCTTTTGAAACAGACCCTCCGATCCCTAAATCCGTTACCACACTATTTCCTTGTTCATGGGCACTTTCGAGCCATTTTTGCTTTCCCTTCCTCGTTCATCTAAACTTTCCTGTTCGCTCGCTCCCTCTGCCTCTCCCACACTCGCCAAACTTTCCTTCTCCCATCATGGCCATGCAGGCATCCAAACACTGCTGTACGCACACGCTATCTTCCATTCACTTTGATTTCTTTGAATTTCTCTCAATAACTTAGTTCTTTTCCCCTTGCAATATGTGTAGCACATCTTCATGCCTTCATCTCTATCCAATTCATCATCTTCTACCCTTTTATATCTCACAATGCAGAAGCCCAACACACGCATCCCATTTCCTCAACTGCGAAGTTTTGTACCTTCGCATCTAAGACATTATTGTACACACCACATTTTCTCCCTAGAACCCATTTCATCAGACCCTTACGTAAGTATATATACTTATCTTGCTAACGCGGTTATTCTCCTCATTCCCTTAATTTACATATTTCCATTTCCCTCCAATGGACTAAACAAATACGACAACCTCTTTACCAAATCAAAACAGTGCGCTCCTTTGTTTAAGGTAAACTCAGCCCTTTTTTTGTGAATACGAATCATTGAAACCATTTTCTCGCAAGGCATGTCATGCATACCTGCTAAAACGATCCAGTAGAGAACGATGAATCTCCTTGCCGACTGGCTAGAAAAGTTGGATAATTTGCAAATTTAAAGATTCAGCTCCACACCTACGTTACATCCCATCCCCCAGTCCATCGGATGCCTGTTCTGCCATTTATTCGACCTATAATAAAAAAAACGCGAGGGAAGAGGGTTGCTCCAGGTCTGCTACCCGCTCTCACCATGTTTATCTCGAATCACCGTACACTTATTTTACCCTTAAATCACCCTCCATGCCCAAATTCATAAATAAATCATTTAAATGGAATGATGAAGTAATGCTCTGAATGCGTCGAATATTCATCAATTCAGCAAATATATCACATAAATGTATATTTAAAATGATAAATACGACTCCCTCAAGAGGTCCGTGAAAATTAATGTACGTGGCCCACTAAGTTTCTCCCATCAAAGGGGGAGCATTCGGGGGCAGGAGAGGGTCGATGGATCCGAGATGATCGTTACTGTCGCAAACAAGGGTTTGTGCGTTACAGCCACGAGTGCCTCGGCATTTGGCAGTGAAGGTCGGCGCTAGTTCATCGAACGCGAACTGTTTTGACAGGTAGCACATGCCGTCGATAATGGATGGCCCGAATCCGATCGCCATCCGCTCGCCCGCAATGAATCCTAGACGAAATTTTGACTACTACTTCAAAGAGCGATGTAAATGAATGGCCAGACCGCTGGCGAACATGAAGAAAGGCGCACACGCCCCGGGGCTGGAGTCGAGTGGATCTCGTTCGTTCATCCGACGACGCTTTCGGTGTGTTTGGGCGAGAGCGAATGCATCCACCCCCGAACCTCCCGATCTCTTCTCACGGGTCATACCATGTTAAAAGCGGCTCTAGAGAGGTTTTGAATTCACATTATAACAGTTGGCTCCCATTGCTACACTTCTACGCTGTACCAAACCCGACACCAAACGCCGCAGCATCCTACACTACAATAAACCATTCTTCAGCTCTGCATGCTCTCTGCCTCATACTGTTGGTCACCCACGGTCGAAGGGTAAAAATGGTGAACACTGAACGAAAGGAAGGAAGTCCACGGAAAATATGTTTCTGTGTGCGACAGCTGTAAAGGTGTCCGACTCCAGTCGGGAGGCAATTCAAAGAGATGGTGTCACATTAGAACCCTCTAGAGGAAGGCAACGAGAGACCACCACAATCATTTCTCCCAGAAATCAACGATGCACGCTTAATTTGCACCGACCTCATAAATATTCATCAAAGTGCACAGAAATCTCTCTATTCGCTTGGGATTGCTGACGTGGTTTCCTACTTTCGTGACGAATTAATCTCCAAGAATTTCAATCAAAAGCCCAGCATAAGTGGGGACAAGGGAAATAAATGTCTATAGCATACTGAATGCGAGTTCACTATAAAACGAGATCAGGAATGTTGCCGAGGCAACAGAAATGGTAAATAAGGAGAGTATTAAGAACTCGCAGCTTACAAATTTTTTGATAATACTCAGAAAATGATCGAACACAAAGAACAAAAAATTCGGTTGAAGAAATTTAAAAAATAAGTACATAATAAACATAAACGAGAATCTAACATGTTAAAAAAACGTGGTGGAAGGAGAATTGCGAGGACATGGATAAATTACATTAATGAGAGATGAAGGGTATTCCACAAAGTATAAAAGACGCAAGACTGAACACTCAGACAGGAAAGGTTCAGATAAGGTGAAGAGAATATGGAGAAATGATGGCCGGCAAAAATACTAGGTCACATTATGGCTATTATGGATCACAATACTGGGCCATGTCATACCCAAGAAAAGCTACGTCAAAGACGATAAAATACGCCCAGTCATACTTAAAGACCAGACAAAGGTATTACGGGATATGACACCTGATAAGGCCTTTAGAACCGATAATAATCGGCAGAGCTACGCAGGGGTTTTGAAATAAGGCCTTCACTTTGTGTCGTGTCGCATTTCCATGTACAAGTAATTAACTATCATATTATTATTTTTTTCAACGATTGACATTCAGAGACGAACGGGAGAAGATACGGTTCCATTGTTCTCTTTCTGGCGAGGACCCGAAGCCGCATTCTATCGCCGCTAATCCCCTCGGTACAGATCTCATCTCCATGATTTGAACGCTTTCGACTACTGCCATGAATACTCCGTCAGTCGGATGAGCCTTTAATTTTACGTAAATATTTGACGTGTTTTGATAAGAGCAAGCTGATGTAGACACGTTTTACTGAACGTTAACTTGAGTACTTAACGTAAGCCGAAATGTCGGGGCCTGTGTTTTGAAATTTTCGTCGTGCTGCCACAAGGAAATATTGACACTCACATGACATCGTTCGAATCCGTTTATTCGCTTCGTGATAATTTAAGAGTTTTAAAATATTTTTTGCTAAACAAACAAGTACAAAGAATATTTTCCTAACTTAAAGTACCGAAAAACAATGTTGTCCTTCGTTCGAGACCAAACTAATGAATTTTCAAGAGTCAGAGAATGAAAAACGGGTCGTGTCAATGTGGGAGAGTGCTATGAGAAACGACTGCGCGAACTTGTTCGAGGAATAAATGCCATGGTATACCCCTGAACTCCAAATTGCCCTGGATGTCGGAACGCTTTAGCAGTATTCATCTCTTGTAGCTCTCACAGCCGTCCGGACGTCACCGTATTACTCCAGAGACGAACGAAACGACGAATTTTAGGTCCATGGCAACGAATACTTTCACGACTCGCGCGAAAATTCGTAACAGTTGGAATTCGCCACCAAGTCAACGAAGTTTTCTTTGACAACGGAAATGGCAACGTTTACTCGTAGCGCAACGAAAAATTCTAGAAATGAGACCTGGATTTCTCCCTCCTACCCCTGGGTCCCAGCGTCCCATGTGTGCCCGCCCACCCCCTCCCTCGACCCCCAGGGGCCCACCTCCATACTGCAGGCGACTGCGAGGAATGTGAGGAGAGACGACGCAATTTGTTTTTGTTGCTGGGGTTTGTGGCGCCTCAACCTAAGGTTATTAGCGCCTGAAGCTATGTGAGCAGCGAGGCAGAGTGAAAATATATTTGTGCCAAAAGCCACTCGTTGCAATCGTGGTGACTCATGATGAGAATTGCAAAGCCACTCTTGGCAACTCTTCTCATGTCACAGAGAGTTCAGTTTTTACAGTTTTATTTTTTGCACTCTGGGCAGGGGTAAGGCAGACATGGCAAAATAAACAACGTATTCCGTTTTCAGCGGAAATAAATCTTTAAAAAATTTTTCCAATGGTGCCTGGGCTAGTTTAGGAACGCATACGAGTTTCTGAACGCACGATAACCAAACAATCTAATCTGAGCAACAAAAATGAAAAATGCTAAATGCTCGTACTGAAATTGGATAAACTGACTTTAATACGGCCGAAATTGAAACATAGAAAGTTTCCCTTAATAGGTGATTACTTAAACATTTTTATTTCACATTTTTTCGGCTAAAATTCCAAAAACCTTACCTAAACATTTTACAGATCGGTTATAAAATATTTTCTATACTTATTTCATTTAATAAAGTTCCTATAATTAAATGGTGTACCATGTTTATTCATTCAATCGAAGTTTTATCAATTCCCTCCTTAACTCTAAAGTTATTGACGATTAATGCTACCCAGAAATGTGTGATGTGGATGTCTGTTCTACAGAAATAAAAATCTCCGAGACATATAATATAACGAACCGTAAAATAGTTATGCAAGATATTATGTTAAATTGCAACATCACGCAAATTGATTCCCATACAACAATTGAATCCTGGGAATCACAATCGTTATTATGCCTTATTTTCGTTTATTACGCTTTTAGCTTTTATCGAAAAAACTACAGCTCTGTCGCCGCTGCAAATTCAAGGACCGAATTAAGAGGGATACGGGCGCGGAAACGTAAAGACACCTCCATAGATCAGATGAGAATGAAGTTGATCGATCTTTGCATAAAATGTTAACGATGATTCAAATAAAATCATATGTACACTAGGTTTCAAATACATGAACCGAAAGAGAAAATGATAAGCTGGCTTCACTATTTTCTATCCACCTCAAATGAAGACTAGTGCTAGACGATACGACTTCTAATTACATATAAGTGATTTATAAATCCCTACAGCTTAGTCGGACCTTTAAATTCTCATCAAGGACAAATTTTACAGAAACAAAAACAACAAATTCATAGAGACTATTCGCCGACGACAACAAACAGAAGTTAAATGCAATCAATACCGCAAAATATTGTCCGCCAATTAACTCAACATTCACTAATTATTCGATGAATAGATGCTAAATAGGAATTACTAGGATTAAATACTTAAATATTTGCACTAATACACAAATGTAAAAATGAACAGAAAACTGCATAATCTACTCTTAAATCCTTGTAGCGTTCAAATGAGCGAACTGTAAAATACCGTCACATCGATCACAAATTTTAGACGTACGTCATATACGTATAACCATACACCGTGCCGCCTAGAATAACATTTGGATAATATAACGATGGAAAAATGACTGGGCCATGTGGTTACTTTTTATTTAGACCCAGCTTGGCACTACGATCGTTTTCTATCCAGCTTAGAAAATACTAGCTCAAGAATTTACAAAAGAGAGAATTTATTTGATACACATAACATCATATAAAATCAAAATGCGTCAACCATCTGGGATGGGAGCCTAAATAACGCTAAGTTGAACTTATTTTAAAGGCATTATCCGTGCAATATCACTTGATGTAATGAGATGAAGAAATTTTCTAATCCCGTACTACAAAAGTATGCTCAACGACTCCAAGTGAACCCGATCGCATAAAAGATAGCTCCTTGAAGAATGATTCTCACCTTTTTCATGGCTAATGTCCTGGTACTTCCTGACTACTGACACAGTATTTCCGTTTCTTTCATAACATTATGTGGACATAGACGACGATATGTAGCTAGACATCACAAAGAGTTTTTTTACTACTTAGCACTCGAGGTCAGACGGTAGATTTCGAGGGTATAATACACAATAAAGTTACCAGAAGGATATTTTGTACATAAAAAGGTGCAACTCTTTAGCGTCAAGAACATTATCGCCTATTATGAAAATATCCGGATTTAGTCAAGAGTCTTGGAAATACCCAAATAGATCCACACAGCTTCGGGTGATGATCCGTCTGTAATTGACCGTTTTACATTATTGTCTTTATAAGAAATAGGTTGATTACACATGAAGAAAATAATCTACATTTCTAAATCTTTGCCATTCGGTACCTATTATTCAATTGTTTCTCTTTTAATGGGCCTTACTTTAATAGATTAATTCACTCCCTTAAAACCACCTTGGTTGAATAACTTCTGAAAAATAACAATTTTGATGTCTCTTTCAATACAACACATACGGCATCCAATACATTAATAACATAATTTTCAATACCACAACATACACGTAAATGAGCGTGCTCGAAATAGCCTGTTGTGTTTTATACGACGGCAATATTTTAAATATATTTACTTAACTGTATTGACTGAGTTTTGGTTACATTTCTACCCTAGCATAAGTTCCCAGTTTTCAAGATATTTTGACATCTCTGACGCAGCCCCAAGTAAATACGAGCATGATTTCATTTTTAAAAGAACAAATTTGATTTATTTGCCCAGAGCCAACTTACTCCCAACGGAAGTCACACACAAATACTGTCACACACTCTCAACAAGTCTCGCGTCTCGAATTTTGCCTGAAAGCAAACAAAAATTCACGGACCTAGCATTGTCCTAAAAAATATTGGCTCCACTCCTGAAATTAGAATCTTCTATATAAAACCTATATCCAATAGTATTGACAGCTCCCACCGCAGAATAATAGGAGCCATTTGCAACCCGTGAGAAACTTCGTTCCTAAATATGTCGTCGACACGGGTGTTCATAAGTGGGGACGTCCCTTCGCCTTGGCAACTTCCCAGAGGCAATGCCAATCGAATACTTCTATCGGCAGAGCTTCCAGCGGTGGGGCTTCCAGGAAAGTGTACTTCTCACCATACTAGGGCAATTGGACGATGCTATTTAGGTTCACAAACCCACATCGTTTTCGACAGTCATGTACCATAACGGTATTAATAAGCTATCAATAATCCATTTCTTCAAATTTTCCGCATCACGTCACCGCGTTTTGCCCACGCTACAATATAGTGAGGAGGGAAGTAGGTAGTAGCTTCGTGGAAAAAGCGCTTGGCTCCAGAATCTAGAATTCAAAAGTCTAGTGATTCCTTTGGACTAATGTGTCTAAATTGCGATTTTTATATGAGATCTGTCAAATAAATACGCGAATTGACCCCATAAAAACTTTATTTTGCGAAATTTACTTTACATCAAGTTTGTCCCCTTCAAAGTACTCTACATTCGTTGCAATGCTCGTATTCCACCTTCTTTTTCACTGTTTAAAGCACCCTTGGAAGTCCTCGGCAGTTAGACTTTTTAGTTTTCTCATCGTTCCTTGCTTTATTGTGTCACCATCTTCCCAGTGATGTCCCCTCATCACATTTTTGCATTTTGGGAACAGGAAAAAGACACAGGGGGCGAGATCTGGTGATTAAGGAGTATGATAAAGAATGGTCATTGAATTTTTTCCAGAAACTGGCAAACAATCAATGCTGAATGTGAAGGTGCATTGTCATGGTGAAGGATCCATCCATTATGTTCGGTTAAAATAGTGTGCACTGTTGATTTTCCTAAATTCAGTTCATCAGCTATCATTCGGACAGTTTTTCGACGATTGGTAAAGACAAGGGACCGCACACACGATCAATGCTCTCGTTAACACAGGCGGTTGAAGGTCGTCCCGGACTTGCACCAAGTGTGACGTCTTGTTGGCCATCTTTAAAACGCTTAATCTACTTGAAAACGGATGTTTTCTTCGGGGCATTATCACCGTAAACAACTGTAAAAATTTTAGTACTTCCTTGATAAATTTTACCGCACTTCACCGAAAATCTTAATGTTGATTCGTTGCTCCATGATCTCGTCAATATCCACTTTCGACAAACAGTAAAAACAAGGCCAACAGAAACTAACATTACTGGCACTATACGCACAGCTTGACGATCAGCCAAACACAGACGGCTCATTGGGTCTCAGGCAACTAGTGCCGGCAGTGGGCGGGGCTGGGTTAGTGGACTATAGTCCGCGTTATGTTATAGTCCACCAGTTCGCGCATTTATTGCACAGACCACGTATCTGTTACAACTTGGTAGGAAACCAAATGGTAGACCACTGTGAAAGGAACGGGCCCACTGAATGCCGAATATGTGAATGTTTCACACATCATTAACCTTATTTTGAGGTAAGCAATGCCATATTATATATATATATACATATATATATATATATACATATATATATATATATATATACATATATATATATATATATATATATATATATATATATATATATATATATATATATATATATATATATATATATATATAGATGATGCGGAAGTACTCACGAGAGCAATATAACTTTTGGACGGCACAATAGAACACAGAATAAAACAGATAACACGTAGAAGGACACTCACACTGTAGATGATTTAAGCTTTCGGCCTACTCCGAGGCCTTCTTCAGATCAGTCTGACCTGAAGAAGGCCTCAGAGTAGGCCGAAAGCTTAAATCATCTACAGTGTGAGTGTCCTTTTACGTGTTATCTGTTTTATTCTGTGTTCTATTGTGCCGTCCAAAAGTTATATATATATATAACTTTTGGACGGCACAATAGAACACAGAATAAAACAGATAACACGTAAAAGGACACTCACACTGTAGATGATTTAAGCTTTCGGCCTACACTGAGGCCTTCTTCAGGTCAGACTGATCTGAAGAAGGCCTCGGAGTAGGCCGAAAGCTTAAATCATCTACAGTGTGAGTGTCCTTCTACGTGTTATCTGTTTTATTCTGTGTTCTATTGTGCCGTCCAAAAGTTATATTGCTCTCGTGAGTACTTCCGCATCATCTATATATATATATATATATATATATATATATATATATATATATATATATATATATATATATATATATATATATATATATATATGTATATATATATATATATATATATACATATATATATATATATATATATATATATATATATATATATATATATATATATATATATATATATATATATATATA